>CM077346.1:43025614-43625614 GCA_039655645.1 Ammopiptanthus mongolicus
GAATTTGCTACATTTTTGCTAAAATTGGTTTTGCGCACTAAAAAGCGGAATAATATAAGTTATTCGGGCGAAATCTCAAACCGGGTGACAAATGGAGCTGGATAAGGATTTACCGGGACCCGCTAACAGATAATCTTGAAGTCATATCAGGTCAAGTCACCTAGGAAAGCATGCCAGTGTCATGGTGGTTTTTAAAATATCTGGACGTGAAATGACCAAAATACCCTTGAACTTTCATGGAAATTACCCTTTGGTCCTTGTGTGAAAAGACCTTATTACCCTTAAGTGAAAAATGTGAGACTTCCTTATCTCTCTGTTCTCTCTTCCTCACGCCCCCTCATCCATTCTCACCTCTCATTTTCTTTCTTCTTCATAACACTTTCCTTCCATTCTTTCTCTTTCATTTCTCTTCATTTTCTTAAGGATTCCTCAAGAACTTTGAGAAGCAAAGTTGATCACTGTGAACACCTCATTTTGACCGGATAATCATAAAAAAGTCTTTTTTTATAGAAATCCAAAAAAAAAAAATAATAATAAAAAAAAATAATAATAAAAAATAAAAAAAAATAATAAAATAAAAAAAATAAAAAATAAAAATAAAAAATAAAAAAATAAAATAAAAATAAAATAAAAATAAAAATAAAAATAAAAATAAAAATAAAAAAATAAGAAGAAAAAATGTCTTTGGGCCAATAAACCAAGTTTCAGCCCATAACCCGTCTATCTCCTCCATAACCTGTCTATCTCTATAACCTGTCTACCTCCATAACCTGTCTATCTCCTCCATAACCTGTCTACCTCCATAACCTGTCTATCTCCTCCATCTCCTCCATAACCTGTCTATCTCCATAACCTGTCTATCTCCTCCATAACCTATCTACCTCCATAACCTGTCTATCTCCATAACCTGTCTACCTCTATAACCTGTCTATCTCCTCCATAACCTGTCTACCTCCATAACCTGTCTATCTCCATAACCTGTCTATCTCCTCCATAACCTGTCTGTCTCCATAACCTGTCTATCTCCTCCATAACCCGTCTATCTCCTCCATAACCTGTCTACCTCCATGACCTGTCTATCTCCATAACCCGTCTATCTCCTCCATAACCCGTCTATCTCCTCCCATAACATAACCCGTCTATCTCCTCCCATGACCCGTCTCTCCTCCCTCTCAAGAAAAAAACCCTAGCCGCAGCCCTCTCTCTCTTTCCCCCATTCTTTCCTTTTTCTCTCACCCACCAGAAACACTTTCCCCTTCACCCTAAGAAGACCTAGCCGCCCCCTATCTCTTCTCTCCCTTCCCTCAGCCAAATTTTTTTCTCTTCCCCTCCGTCAATCTCTCCTCATCACCCCTCCTTCCTTTCTCAAACCTAGCCGCACAGCAACTTTCCCCAGCGCCAATCTCGCACTCGATCTCTCCCTTCCTTTTCCATCCGCGCTCAATCACGCGAGGTATGCATCGTTCTTTTCCTTTTTCGTTTCAAATTAAGAGCTGATTGCGCTCATTTTGATTTTGCAGGAAATAAAGGTTCGGGTTCTATAAATAGGGGGGTGAAAGGCAACGATAGTGGAGACCAAGACTGGGAGAGGCGTATACAGAAGGAAGAAGTGTGGGGCTGAGATTGAAGCAGGAAAGGAAGGAGTTTTTGATTTCACAGCCGTGAGTAGCAACAACAGTGGCGTGTCCAGGCAGCAGCTTGAGCAGGCAGCGGCCTTTGGTGCTTTGAGCAAAATTAGAAAGTATTGGGACCTTACCTGAGACTATCTCCATAGGTTCTATTTTTGTTTGAAATTAAATTTGTATGATTTTTTTTTTTTCTCTTTTTTGAACTTTGGAGGGATGAGCAACAGAGTGTTGATTTTTATACTGTGATCTTTTTTTACTGTGGATTGAATATGTGAATAAAATTTGTTTTTGGTAGAACTATGAACACTGAATTTGTTATGCTCTTGTAACATGTTTCGTTTTTTTTCCTTTTCGGTGGAGTTCTGTAATGTGGGTTTCTGGCCAATTTGATGCAATTGGTCTGCTATTAATTTGTTGCTAAAGAAACCGTGAGTGATCATATATGATATGCCATATTGCTTTAAAGATGTTTGATGATATCTCCGTGTTAAGTGGGTGATTATAAAAACTTGTTGTGTTTTTATTTGTGAATGGCATGAAACTTATGGTATTTGATGAGTGATGAATACATGAATGTTGGTGTGGTAGTGACTTGAATGAAGCTTAGCATCTCAGGTTTATCGTTAATGAACAATCCAAGGCATGTTCTGATGTATGAACACATTTCTTCCTCTCTTTCATTGATATGTTGAATAAATAAGAAGGGAGTTTTTGGGATGCTATTAGCGCACTACTGTTTGATAAAAGGGTGAATGCCTTAGATTGTGAAATCTCTTTATTTGTTTCAATGTATTGAGTGTGTACTGTTTTCATACTTATGTCAAAGTGATCACATATGCTTTAGTGCACTTTTTCCCTAAAAGGATGATCCTAATGTTCTTGATCTTAAGACCTAGGTTCAGAATTGATCCATCTTGTTTTATTTTACTGGCTGCCACGTGATTATGAATGGAACCACTTGTTTCACATTCTTTTAAGAGCATGAAAATCCTGTAAGTGTTGATATTAAATGAATTTGGTGATTATGGAAGGTATTTAGCTCCATCACTTTTGGTGCTAATCAGGTAAGCCATCAGCAGTTATTTTTTTTTTTCCCCCCATCCTTCTCCTTATTTTATTTTATTTTATTTTTTTGGTTTTTTTTAAAAAGAAAAAAAGGAAAAATGTCTCATTCAAAATTTATTTGAATAAGGTAAAATAAATGTGACAAAATTTGTTAAATCGTTGCACAATTAATTTGGGTAACCGTGTTAACGGGTGTATTAGGGGTGTTGTGGGGTTAAGTCCTCATCCTTCCCTATGCGCAATCGTCTCCCGAACTCAACTTGGTTCCAAAGATCAATCTTTTTTCTAAAAAATAATGGTTTTCCAATTTTTGCCAAGTTAAATAAAATTGGTGGCGACTCTACATGTTTTTAATAAAATCTCTTTTATCGCCGTTTCCTTCGCGATTTCGGTCGCGACAATCACTTCACTCATCCTCATCATCTAGGAGGTATGGACTTCATTCTTGAGCTCTCAATCTTCATGTTTGTCCATTGAAATTCTATGTTTTCAAGCTTTATTCAAGTTGAGCTTTGATCTTCATAAATTCATAAGAAATTGTAGAAAAATCCTTTTAATGTCAAACCAATTTCTATGAGATAGTTTCATTGCCTTCTTTCATAATCCATAAGCTTGTAACAAAAGGAGTTCTCTAACCCATATGGGTATGAATGGCCGAACCTCGCCTTTTTGGGTGAATAGGGTTTTGTTCAAATTTTTGTTTAAGAAGTGTTGATTTAGTTCTATCACACTTAGAGGGCTTTTAATCCAAAATCATGTGATCAAAAAAATTCCCTAGCCTATTTTATTAAAGGATGGCCGAACCCTAGGTAGAGGTGAATGAGGAAAATGATGTTGTGTGATATTGATGATTGGATTGATTGTGTGTATGTAGTTGTGGTTGAGTAATCGAACGAGGAATCGGGAGAATTCGTGGGCTGATCGGACGACTTTTACTCGAAGGATAACTTCAACGGTTAAGGGGAAAAACCTGAGGAATTCAATTTCCGACAGCTGCATGTTGTATTTGGGTATATGGTTTGTAATGGTTTTTATGTGCTGTATTGATGTGGAGTGATTTATTTTATGCTTGCTCATATTTGATTGTGCTTGATTATGCATGAGTTTGTGTTGTATGCTTAATTATGGTGGATGATGTTATTTATGCATGCTATGATTGATATTGTGTTAAGGAACCTAACATCGGTTAGGGTTCAAAATCGAATAAGATTAAAAGCTTCAAAAAGCTTGGAACGTAAAATGAGAAAATGAAAGGCTAAGGATTCAAAGAATTTTGAAAACAAAAGGGAATGATATCTTTTGAGAATGAATAAAGAAAAATATACTTTATTAAAGAATGATAAGACATAAAGGGGAAAACAACTTTGGAAGACAACTTTAGTTCCAGAAAAGTAAGCTTTTGAAGTAAAAAGTGCATTTTGGAGACATCGACCGTTTTGAAAGTAATAAAGCGAATCATTTCAAGCAAAAGTGGTTTCAAGAAAATTTGGTTTTGAAATAAATTGTTTTATTCAAGGAAAAGGGTTTTTCACGAACCGTATTTCAAAATGTTGTGGTATACCAAAGTACTTCAAGAGAAAACGTGGTTTTGACCAAGATTTGTTTTAATGGAAAACCGATCCCGAAGGCTTTGTGTGTAAGCTTTGGAGATATAGGTTTTGGTTTTTGGTTTTCAAAAAGAAATGGATTCTTTTAAAGGTGAACCTAGAAACCGAGACATCAAGGTTCTAGTGTTTTGTAGAACACATGGATCAAGGATCCGTGTTAGCTAAGTGGTCCAGTAGGCTCGTGGACAATCTTTGTGGTCCTGTAGGCTTGTGGACGAGTTGTGTGCCCTGGAGCCCAAACTCTGAGACTGGTGCATCGGTTGATAGTTTTTGGGTTTGAGCTGTTTAAGACTGTGTGTCCCTTTCTGGATTTCTGGATTGTGTGTCCCCTTTTGAGAAATGTGATAAAAAGTTAAGTTTCAAAATGTTGTGGTGGTTGATAGCTTAGTGGTTCAACAAGGAAATAAATGTATGACAAAGAAAAACTTACGAAAACAAAGGTTTTCTCATGCATTGTGGTGTCTGGCAGACGTGCCATCTAGATGGGGAACCTTGATGGCAGGAACCCTGTGATGACTTTAAGTCATTGTGTATCATTGTGCCTAGATGGACAATGGTGTCATACATTTTGGAACACATTGTGCCTTGTGTTGGACAATGTAGTATGACCTGATTACGATTTGTTGAGTACCTCTGATTGCGCTCCCATGTGAGAATCGCGTAGTATCATGAGATTCATATACTTTTGTTTAGCATGTTGGTGGTAGTCATTGTTGCCTGAGGGCCAATGAATTGTGAGCCTGATCCACTCTTTGAAAGGAGATGGGATTTCCGAAAATTAAGAATTAAATGTTAGATGATATATGTGGAAGTGCCATGCATACGTTTTGAAACTAACGTTGTCTGTTGGGCACGAGACCCTTGTGTTTTTATTTATTATCATGATATTCTGTGATATGTTTATCATGCTCAATAACTGGGTTGATATATGAATCTGTTGTTTTTGTTTGGGGCATGTAGTTGCGTATTTTGAATTCATATATTGGCTTCTCACCCTTGCCTGTACACGTTGGACATCCTGTTGTGTTTTTGGATACATGTAGAGATGTTTATCAACAGTCCTTTGGGTCACATCGGGACCCTGTAGCATGAACTGCTCGATGTTGACGACAAAGATGTATGGATGGTTGAAGACGAGACCCAGTCTCATTGGTACGGCGTATACTAGGTAGTACGTCTTTTTGTTAGAGCGGACCAGCTTAGGGTTTTCTTTTGAGGTAGTAATGTTGGTAGTCTGTTATCGGCTACTGATGGCCATGTTGTTTTAAAGGTGATTCTCAGACTATCGCTACCTAGTGTTTAGACTTATGGCGTTTTACTTCTGTTAGTGTATCTTTTGGAAACAGACGAGTTTTGTCCAAGGTTCCACTATGCACGTTATTAGCTGTTGATGTATGTATATATATACATATATATGCCTATATGAGTTATATTGATGTTGATCTTGAGTATTTATTATTTACCGTCGTAAGAAGAAAAAAAATTTATCACGATTTTCGAAGTAGGTAAGATCTAAGTAAAGAAAATCTGTTTTCTGAAAGTAAACCATCAAATCTTTATTTCATGTTTTATGTTGTTTTGGGTCACCATGTGATGCTGGATTAGGGTGTCACAGTTTCGAGCTTCTTTAAGGTAAGCTTAGGTACCGACATCGTCGACCATAAGTCCTTTTTGGTATTTCTCTTGGTTTCTAGTCTTTTCTTGCTCCTACTCTAACTTAATGATGTTCTGCTAACACATTAGGGTTTTAGGGGTGTTTTTACTCGAGTGTTCATTCGAGGAGCCGTGAGAGGACCTTGCTTGAGGTAGCAGCTGCGAGGAACAGCCTCTGCTTGGGTAAGTTCCCTCTTGATTTTTCGTGGCTTGATCATTGGTTTTCCTTTGATTCGTTTTTGTACGATCATTTGTTGTTGAATTCGTTGTCGTTTCTGAGTTTCTGGACCCCGTGCGTGTACTCGGGATGATTGTTGGCCCAACATGCATGCCAGGGGTGCTTTTGGCAGTGTCAGGGACTTGCATGGTGAGCTCGGGGTGGTCGTGGTTGTGTTCGCTATGTTCGTGAGATCGAGGGTCAAGGCTGTCCATGGATACGAGAGTGTATTGGAACGAATCACTAGGTGAGGAGGAAGAAACCTCAAATATCTAGGAATTATATGCATAGTATATAATTATTAACATGTGTAGGGATCCTCAAACCCTACTAGTGGTTGAGTAACCGCCAATACCTAACTCGCATTGGGGACTACTGGATTGTGGTACCAATGCAGTTTTAGGCATTGTAGGTTTATCGTCGTAAGGAAGTCTATGATATTCATTGATTGAGGATGTGTATTATATGCGGTAATTGATAACATACTGAGATGATGTCGTATATAATAACATGCTAGATGAGGTGCTTGTTGTGAAAACATTCTTAATTGCTATTTGTTATACCTGCAACGATGATATGCTGCATGCTATGACATACTGATGTGATTGTGATTGATATGATCTTGGTTGACTGTGGAGACGGTTGGTGTGATGTGAGCATGATAGAGTGGTTGGTGTTATTCGATTCGTAGTTGATGTTATAAGCCAGTAGGTCACAGTTGAAGGTGGCTCTCATAATTGGAGAGTGACATCCTCGCAGTTGGAGGATGTGGACCTTGAGACGTTGGTTAAGTTGTTATTAGGATGTTGTTGAGGTGATGGATGCATAATCATAGCATTTGCATTGTTGTGGTGAAAAACCATGTGTACAACTGTAACAGCAGTTTGAGTGGTTGTCACACGAGGTTGGTGTTCGAGATGGACACTTCGGGGCGAACAAGATGGCTGAACTCACAGTTGGAGGGATGTAGGTGCTTTCTCGCAGTTGGAGAACTTCTCGGGTCTTCTCACAATTGGAGGGGCTCGGGGAGGCAGTGCTCCTCGGAGTTGGAGGAACTACCATTGCACTATCTTGGAAACTCAAGAGGCGGTTACCTGAACGTCCGACTCGATATCCTCACAATCGGAGGAGCCATTCTTACCTGGTGGACATCCACCCTCGTAGTTGGAGATTGGATTGTCATTCCTCGCAGTTGGAGGTTGACTGTTGTATTCCCATGATAAGAGTGTGTGTTGTAGAATTAGCCAATCATATAGGCTCAGTTGTGCATGTAGAGTAAGCGGTGATCCCTAGTTGTGATAACCTGGAGGTTGACTGTTGTGGTGAACTCGATAGATGGATGTGTTTGCTGGTTGTGCTTATTGTTGTGTATGTTGATGTGTTATTGCTACGTGATCTCCCTTTGCATGATATCGTAGCATTTCTTACCTCCTGTGCATGCTTCCCTATGTTTTACATGTATGTCGTTGTTCAGGTCGTGATCCGAAGATGGAGTTGCTGGTTGGTTGTTGGAAATGCTGCAGCGGGTGAAGCTGAGTCGAGGTAGACTCCATCGTGAGCAACATGTTTGGCGTCAACGCTTCTCGAGTAGAAGCAGAGAGACCTCAAAGATACCGTTGAGTCTCTCTGTAATATCCCGGCATACACCAGGATACCACTAAGTACTAATATATATAAACCTTATTATAGCATAAGAAATAGTTGCAGAACATAGAAAATTTTGAAAACTAAGTGAAACATTTTTACAAGAGATTTTTGTAGATTTGAACAAAGTATTGGGTCAGGTTAATACAAATAAGCATTTCACCCCCACAATACAATTCAATCTCCTATAAACATCGACTCCTAGTAAGACTCCAACTCTGATCCGGCTGTGAATTATATCTTATCTTGGGACACTATTGGGTGACTGTCAAGCAATCTCCGGAACTTGCTTATCAGTTTCCAATATGTACCTGTTATATGAGACAATGAAAGAGCCTAGTGAGAAATAAATCTCAATGAGTTCCTGCTTCAAGCAAAAACATGTGAATAATCAATATATTCCATCTTTATGAAAATGAATCTAAGCATAGGCATTTTATGTATAAAAACCTTTACTAGGTACCTCGACTTAAGGCATGCGTAGTTTAAACTAGTTGATATGGCAGTCAGAGCTCTATGACAACAATCAGGCGTCCCTTAATTGCAAGTACTATATCCCAGCCTTCAAGAAAATGAAGGATTTACGAAAACATATCTCACCCACAATTGCTATTATGACCGTTATGGCTAAATTTAGTTTTGAAAATTTATGTTTCACTAAATATAAACTATTTTAAATTTTAATGCCATGCTATAATTCATTTTCTCATAATTCCCATCCAATCACAAATGAATATTTCAAGAAACAATTCTAGCAAGTATCTTAAACAATCATTTATCAAGCATGCATCGATTACCAATAGCAAAACTTTCACAATTGGAAGGCAATGCCTGTGGTTACCATTCACACCATTTAATTCATAGCCCAAACATCCAACCATTAACAACTTGAATTTATTTAAGGAATTAACCAGAACTAACCCTATCAATAAAGCATGGATAACAAATTTGCAAACATTCACAAACCAAATTTATACAATTCAAGGGATTATCCTATTCGAAATCTGCCAGCAGAAAGTTCAGCAACTTACAGTAGAGATTTCAACACTACAACTGAGTCAAAATTAGAAATTCCAAAGCCTATATTGTCATAAATTTTGTCTATTTTCTAATGGCACAAGAATTAACTCAATCCAACATCAGTACGATTTATTACAAATTAAACATCGCAACAGTATCAGTATAGAGTTTCCCACATCAACAGCAACTTGCATGTTGTTTCTCTCCCTCAATACATAATGAAATTTAACCATTCCAGATCCTATTTCTAAGTGAATTGAGTCTAGTTTGTAATGGTACAATAATATACACAATCCAACATCAGTACGATTTATTACAAATTAAACATCGTAATAGTATCAGTGCAGAGTTTCCCACATCAACAGCAACTTCAATGTCGTTTTTATCCCTCAATACATAATGAAATTTAACCATTCCAGAGCCTATTTCGAAGGGGATTGAGTCTAGTTTTTAATGGTACAAGAATTAACTCGAAAAATCCTCTGTGGAGGAAGTTATGGATGAAATACTAACATGGATGCATACGGGTTTGAGAGATTTTTACAGCACCCTTATCAATTTTTCATCAATATCAACCTCTATTCAACATCATTATGAGATTAATTATACATTTCACTGAATCAATTGAAACATTTAACAAGAAATTGGGATTTATGGTTACCCAATGTTACAAACAACAAAACTCACTTGTATGAAGCTTAAAATGGAGATGTGGTGATTTTCTTCCTTCTCCTCCTATTTGCTCTTAGTTTCCCTTGAAACCCATTTTTGATTATTGAACTATGGGGGTTTGCATGTTGATCTTTGATGATGAAATGATGTAGAAGAAGATGTATTTGATGTGATAATGGTGTTTTGGAAAGGTTTAGGGTGGTTTTGGTGGAGTTGGCCTAAGGGGATGGAGGAAGAGTGGATGAGAGTGATGGTTTTGTGTTTTTTGTGAAATGAAGGAGAATGAAGGGTCAGCCCCCTCCTATTCCTTGGTCTGGCCAAATTTCTTATCATGAGGGGGGGGAGTGGTGATTGGTCAACCAATAGGTAAGATTTGCTTGAATAAATATTGGTCCTTTCATGGATTTTCTAAGGATAGAGATGGATGAGAAGGATTAAAATAAGTTGGTGTGTGTGTGTGTAATGTAAAAAAATAAAAATAAAGAGAGAGACATGATTTTTCATCTAATTGGAATTAATTTAAGTGAGGGTGGTGTGTGGTTCTAAAAAAAAATAAAAATCTTGATTAATAATAATTAACTTAACACAATTGTATGGAAACTCTATTCCCTCTCTAATCCACAAATAATTACTTCATAAGTCAATCAATCATACAATTGCACATTTATGAAATATAAAAGGATCCAATCACACCCATGATAAAAATTGTAATGAAAAGACAAGAATACCCTTGGGGAAGGATATTACGCTCTCATAAGTTTGTACCACAGCCAGTGGGGCATCTGTTTGTATATTGTTGTTATTTTTATGCCATGGCTTCTAAGCAAAACTCCGATGTATAATCTTGGACTATAATAATTTGTTTACCTGCTTAAGTTTCAATTAAGCCTTATCTGTATGTTTATGGTATCAGACCTAGGAAGGTTAAGTTTTGGGAGCGTCACACTAAGTCGGTCTCTAAACACATACCAGCAACTGTTTTGAAAAAATAGCGTATCGGTCGTTGGCTCCATCGCAATTTGCCACAGACATTTTTTATTCAATAATTTTGGTTGCTATTTGACCTTTTTATTATAGCTTTTGCTTCATCATCTTAAATGTCATTTAAGTAATTCTCCAAATACTTAATAAAAAAGGTATTTAATGAAAACATAAATGATTTGAATATCATGAAAACATAAAAAATTGAATACTTTCTTCTTTAGATTTAGGACAATTATGAAGAATATAAATAAGGAGAGTACAAAATTATTTTAACTTATTCTTTTAGGATGTACGGATTTTTTTCTCTTATGGTAATTAATTAACACGATATACCAAATATAAATAGATATATTTATTAATTGATGGTGACTCAGTTAGTTAGTCAATTATATTTAAGAGTTTAATTTCTACACACTGACAGTGTAAAACCTTTTTACAAAGACATCCAACTAAAAATTCTCACGTCCGCAATTTTTTTTTGACTCTTATCCTAACTACCCTAACAGTAATCCATACCATGATTGGTGATTGGTTGATAGTATAAAAAACTTTACACTGTCAGTATATCGCAATGAAATCTATATTTAAACTCATGCACTAGAATTTGTTTAAATTAATGTATTTATTAATGAGAAAGATTCAAACGGTTAGTTAATTATGTATAAGTTAATGCACAAAAATTTTTGTAAATTAACAAATCAAATATTTTAGCTATCAATTATATGTGGCTGCTAAAAGGCACCACATAAGACTCCACTTCCACAACTTAGCGACGATACATATTTGGTCGCTAAAAGGCACTATAAAAGAGACGTTACATCTGCCATCGGTCACTAAATAATCCAATTTAGTTGACTTTAAATTTAAATGTTTACTCACAGGTTTAGTTACTACCCATCGTATCGATTGCTAAGTCTGTCGCTAAACACACACAAATAACCGTTTTAACAAAAAAGTGGATGGATCGCTAGCTCGGTTGCAATTGGCAACCGACGTTTTTTTGGTTTATAATTTTGGTCCTTATTTTACCTTTTCATGTAGTGTATTTGTGAACACCCCATTTTGGCCAGGTCCTTTTTGTTTTTCACTTAATTTTAGCAAAAATACAAAAAAATATGAAAAAATATCAAAATCATTAAAATATCAAAATTTTGGAAAAAATAAGAAACAGCGGAATTTTTTTTTAGTTTTATTTTTAGCTTTTTAGAAAAATCCTGAAAAATTAGAATAAATAAAAATAAAAAAATATTTTTGCACTCCATGTTTGCTCTTTTTTAGAAACATTAGACAAAAGAAAAATCATAAAAATATTTTTGCATTTTCTTGCCATCTTATTTAAATTTATCAATAAAACAAAATTTGTTTGTTTTTCTATTTATTCAAAAATCACAAAAAAAATTTATCTATTATTTATTTAGTTTAAAAGATTTGTTTTAGTTTTTATTGAGTCAGAATCAGCCGAAAGTGGATCAAGAATCCCTTACCCATTGCTGAACCAAGCCCATTACTCATTATTATGACCCAAACACGGATTCCCTTTCTTCCTCCATCACCCATCTGAAACCGTAGCAGCCACCCCTCATCCCTTTTTCCTCTTCACAAATCTCAGTCGCACAACCTCATCCACCTACCCCTAAATCCCTCTTTCCTTTCTCATTTTCGCACACATCTCGCACCATCAACTCCCATGCGATTCTTTCCTTTTTTGTGGTAATCATCAAGGTGAGCATCGTTTCTTGCTCTTTTTGTCCTCAATCACGAATTAATTACGTTTTTTTATGATCTTTGCACAGGATTAGCGCAACAGTTGGGACAGCTTCGTGAGATGGGTTCTGTAAAGCAAGAAAAGCCACACCAGAAGCGGGGGGACACCAAGTGATACCAAAAATGTAGAGAGCAAGAACATAACTGTGACAGAGAGTGAGAAAGAAGAAGAAGCGAATCAGAGGGAGGGGCAAAACGTAACAAAGAGGGCTAGCAAACTGAGGGGTTTCGAATAGAAGCACATAGACATATAGATTTGTTTTTTTTTTTCTTTCTTTTTTTTTCTTTGAACAACTCTTTATTTTTATCCCTTATTGTTTTTCCATTCTCTGTATGAACACGTATGGGAGTTGTAAATTGAATGTTCAACCTTCTGGTATTTTTCTTTAGTGCAAGCCTGTTGTAATCCGTAGAGGTTCAGGTATTTAGTACCTTTGCATACCAAGTGTTTGATGAAAAACCTGAGTTGATTCATTTGCAGGAAAATGGGATTCCTTAGAAAAGATATTCTTCTTACTGAGTTGGTTTGAATAATAAATCTGTAATTATCCTCATTCGATTACTCATTGTGGGGATTTGAGTGTGGATATTTTTGGAACCTTAGCCTGTGCACCTGTGATAGTTTATTTTTTTTCTTCTATGACCTATTCTCTTTCAATAACTATAACTATGCAATTGTCTTAATCATACTATCAGTATTGAAGCGAGGTCTTCCTAGGTATTGTTTTATAATTATTGGAGTTTGGAATTTTGTGATTAAAGGGGAAGGATACTAATTTGCCATTTAGCTAATGATTATGCAGGGGATTCATCTTCTATTATTTAGTATGTGTTGAATGTTGATGCTATGCAAATAGAAAGGAAAAGTCTGAATCTCTATGCTAAGCTCTTAAAAGGGAAGATGGTTCAAATGGGTACGGTGCATTCCAGTAGAGGTAAGTGGCAAGGTGGTTTCTAAACTAGGATTATGGAAGGGGTCCTAATGCAATATATGTGCTGGTTTCATTTATTTAATTTTTTTAAAAAAAGGAAAAATAACAATGATATTAAAATTTTCTTTGGAGGTCGTTGGTTCCTTGTTCATTTTTTTAGGATATAAAAGATAAAAGAAATAGTGAATTTAGATTCAAGTTAGGGGTAAAATAAATATTTTGAATTCATTAATTACTTGCACAATTATTTTAGGTAACCGTTCTTTACGGGTGCATTAGGGGTGTTGTGGGGTTAAGTCCTCATCTTTCTCTATGCGCAAGCGACTCCCGAACTCGATTTGGTTCCAAAGACCATCTTTTAAAGGTTTTCCAATTTTTTCCAAGTTAAATAAAATTGATGGCGACTCCCATGTTTTTAAATAAAATCTCTTTTTCTCGCAGTTTCCTTCGCGATTTCGGTGGCCACAATATTGCTACATCATCAAATATCGTTTAAGTAATGTTCCAAATACTTAATAAAAAGGTATTTAATAAAAATGTAAATAATTTTAATATCTTGAAAACATAAATTTTTTTGAATACTTTCTTCTTTAGTTTTAGGGGGATTATCAAGAAGATTTATTAGGAGACTAAAAAGTTTATTTTAACTTATTCTGTAAGGATGAACCTATTTTTCTTCTTCTTCTTTAAGTATTTAATTAACAAGATATACCAAATATAAATACATATAGTTAGTAATTGATAGTGACTCATTGAGTTAGTCAATCATATTTAAATTCATGCACAAGAATTTGTGTAAATTAATGTAGGGTTAAATATGTTTTTGGTCCCTATAAAATGAGCGAATTTTGGTTTTGATCCCTGTAAAAAAATTTCTTTGATTTTCGTCCCTCTAAAATATGAAATCACCAAGTTTGGTCTTTATAAAATGAGCATATTTTGATTTTGATCCCTGTAAATTGTTTTTCTTTGGTTTTCACCCCTTTAAAATTTAAAATCACCGTTTTTAGTCCTTAGCATTCATTTTAGGGTAGATAAATATAATGTATTTTAGGGTTCAAGGAAAATTTTAGGGGAATCATATGCTAACATGACACCACAGAGATCATTAGATGTCATTTGGGATGACCATATGACCTTCTAGTAGACACATAAATAGTTAATGGATTTCACATGACAGTAGGGACCAAAAATAATGATTTTAGATTTTAGAGGGACAAAAACCAAAGAATTTTTTTTACAGGGACCAAAACCAAAATTCTCTCATTTTATAGGGATCAAAAACATATTTAACCCATTAATGTATTTATTAATATTAATTATGAGACGACCCGTCGTCCGATTGGAGAACTTAAGATATTAATTAACCTTAATCGTATTATAATCGTTAGCGCGCCTTGTTGATACGAAGAGAAGCGGAAAATTAAGCATGGAAGCGAAACAAATTTAAGGCACGCAACGTCTCACAGTGCACAGCTTTTAAAATATAAATAAATACGTACATGCATCATTTGCCCCATCAGTAGGGCTACAGCATTAACGTTGTGACACCCCTTTCTGGGACATCACATGGTAACCCGTTGCGGAAACTATAAACTTTTCATTTTTTTTATTTTTGAAAAACACTCACTCGAGTGGTTATAGAAATCTGATACCAAAACTAAACAGAACAACCATATAACACAAATTAACATTCATTATTTATAATAATAGCTTAACTTGGAGTACATCATGTTCCCAATCTCTTAGTGTACCACACGTACATCAAAAATCCTAAGAGCTGGTTGAAAGAGACATCTAAAGAAGATAAAATATACTACCTAGTATACTTCAAATCCATGAGACTAAGCCTCGTCGTCGCCAGTCCACACATCTTGGCCGTCGATGTAAAGAGACTCCAACTTCGGCGTCCGGAAGTGACCCGGAGATCCACTGAAATGTATCTGTACATGTATCCAAAAACACAACAGGGTGTCCAACATGTACAGGCAAGGGTGAGATACCAATATATGGATTCAAACACGATAACTACGTGCATTACACATCAACAACACATGGGCATATACAATCATTACGTATAAGATTCTACTGGATAAACAAGTAGTATATCATAGGGTCTCATACCCGACAGTCATCGTCATTTATAAAATGTAATGACACTCCAATATTCATCATCTAATCTTTACTTAATCTCCGAATATCTCAACACCGTTGTATAAAAACTGAGCTGATCAGGCTCAAGGTACATTGGCCCAAGGCAACAATGACCAGCACCTAAGTGCTTATTCGGAAGTACATGAACACCATGACATTACGCGACTACATGGAATTACATTCAGCGGTACTTGATAAATCGTAAATGGTCATACGATATTGTCCAACTCAAGGCACAATATTCGTCAGTTGTTTGACATCATTGTCCATCAAGGCACAATGTTACACAATGACTTAAAGTCATCACAGGGTTCCCTGCCATCAAGGTCCCCCAATCCAGATGCCACGTCTGCCTAAAAACAAATGCATGAGAAAAAAATTTCAAGTCTTGCCACTTTTCTTTGTGTTCATTCTTTCGTTGTCGTAGCTCAAAGCTCCCGACTATTCATAATTTACACCGTTTTAAAACTTTTCACCGTTAGCACAGAACAAAATGTCCGACTGCTCAATCGTGGAACTCTAGACCGATTCACCAGCCCATGTTCCGTGGTAATAAAAAAACATCGTTCACCTTTAATCATGTTTCTACGTTTCCTCATACTAAGAGGAGGACACACAGTCCACAGGACACGCAGTCCATAACATTGTTGCACGGCTTCTCGTGCTGTTTTTACAGAACACTAGTATCCCGACATCTCGCATACTAGGTTCACGTTTTTCATTGTTGTTCACCATTTTTCGTTCTGTGAAACACCAATTCAAAACAAAATCTCCGCAACTCATCCAAGTTGACGGATTTTACATCATGGGAAAACTCATTTTACAGAAAAACTTTTCTGTTTGGAAACTGTTTTATAAACCATTGGATTTCTGATAAAACTTATCTTTTATTACAAAGTCCCTTCCCAAAGACTATTTTTGAAAGGAAACAGTTGAGACCAAAAGCGTCATCCCAGAACAGCATTACTGTTTTTCGAAAATGTTTCTCGTAAATCTTTTCAGAATTAAACATCGTTTAGCCTTAAAACACTCTAAGTTCCAAAAACTTGACTTTTTCCCACTAACTTCATAATTTACTTTTGGATCCTCTTTTTCTTAGAAAAACATAACGTCTTTGAAAATTCCCAACGTTTCCCAAATAAATCTTCGACATTTACTACAAAGCTTTTTAAGGCTTTTATCTCCATTAATTAATTGAGCACTGACCACTGTCAAGCTTCTCAATCAACAATCAACATCACAATATTGATAAACCAACGTTATAGCAGATAATACATTTTATAACATGCATTAAAATACTATAACACATATTAACAGATAATTCAGCCAAGAATCAATAATCATCATAGACAGCTGAAACAAATCAACCAATCGCCACAGCTCAAATAAATATATACAAATCACTACAGACAACACATAGTTATCATGAATTCCTTAGGTAAACTCCCCTTACCTCTTGTAGCCTCCTCGTAGCCTATTCCAATTTAGGCCTTCCGGTTTCTAAGTTGTCCGTTCAACGGTCCAAATTGTCTTTCCGATTCGTCACGCTACGGTTATTCTCTGATCCTTCATCACCAAGACATAAAATAAGTTTAGCTTATTGAAATAACCTAATAACTACCCATGTATGGTTTTGATTCTTTCTAGTACCATAGGCTAGGGATTTGATTTTGCTTCAAGCTCTTGGATTCAAGACATATAGGCAAGAGAAAGATAAAATCCAAGGTTATTTTTCTAACAATTGAAACAAAATCCCATCTTCTCACATCACTAGGGTTTCGGCCCTATGGACAAAAACAGGGCAGCCATGTGAGCTTGCTCTATGCTCTTGAATGATGAATATATAGGTCTTAATGAGTTCATAGAAATTGATTTCATGAACATAGGATTTTTCTACAATTAATTATAGCTTTTTGAATCTACAACCTTACATCATGAAAATCCATGGAGAATCCAAAGGCTCTAGATGGAGATGAGTGAAGTTTACCTCTTGATTGATGAAGGTTTACAAAGATTCAAGCTTCTCCTTTACACCTTGATCCATGTTCATATTTGAATTAGATGAGAATTGAAGAAGTTTTGGTGTAGTTGAAGTAAAAAGAAATGGAGAGTGAGGTTAGGGATGAGGGCCGCGTGAAAAGGGCTTAAAGTGGGTGGAAGAATGGCCTTTTATCTTAGTAAATTTGGAAGTATATGAAGGTAATTTACTAGAGGGGCAAAATGGTAATTTTGTTAAGTTTTAAGGGCATAAAGGTCATTTGCTCTACTAAGTAATGATGCCTTTGGTGAGTCACCTAGTGACTCACCTAGATGAGGTGTCCTTGAAAAGGACATGAGGTTTATCCTTTAGCAGTCCTGATAAATCCGTATTCAGCTCCGTTTTCAACCGATTTCGATATATTGACTTATTTGTTTTGAAAATTTTCAAAACAACCAATATCGTTGGAAATAAAATATAAAACCTAATTGTTTCGTTCACGAGTCAAAATAGGTCATCTGAGCAGTAAAATCATACTGTCAGTGTAAAACGCAGACCGGGCTCCGTTTGAGTTTTTGACCCAAAATTTAACCATAGATTCCTACGATAGCGTAGAGCATGACTTTGGTCTCGGATTATTTTATTTCACTCTCTAGACCCTCCAATAAAATACAAATGAATAAATACTGTTTAATTAAAACAGAAAGCTTGAAAAAATCGAGGTGTTACAAACGTAATACATGCAAAGTATATTAATACAGACCAGAATAAAAATAGGGAAATAGGCCGAGAGACAATTCTCTGGCTAACCATGATCACTTCCTAACCCCTCGAGGTTAGAATCCTGGACTCATCCACCGGCATCTGGCTCATACGGAATGCCATCCAGTTCTTCAGCAAGTGGTTCCTCCACGGGGTCTTCCCATAAAATAAAATAACACATATAGAAAATAACGGGAGATAAGAAACATATATCATCAATATGGGAGAGGGGCATCAGTACAGCATATATACATGCATCACACAACACATATAAACTATACAACACAACATCACCCATCTCTTAAGTCATACACCACAACCATCTCAGAAGTGATTCTCTCATATAAGCCTATAAGAGGGATACTAGTCCCTATGTATATGCTGACTTCTCTATATGCATATTGGTCGATACATCAGGTCCCCAGTTGGACATCCCCATCGGGATAACATCATATCACGTCCCCCATTGGACATCCCGCCTCGGGATTAAAAATACATCACGTCTCCAATTGGACATCCCCCTTTGGGACAAATATGCTGTGGTATGAAATGCTATGATAAGCTACAAACATCCATCGCAGGTTGATACCGGGACCTCACACCTATGCACTCGACAACGACCACGACGCATCGCATCCACATCAACATTAACATCAACATCATCATCAACATTAGCATCACGACGCCTTACGTCTGAGAGCCACAGCTCCATGGTCGGGACCACGACGGTATCTGTAACACCCTGATTTTTCGTGCTTTCTAAGGACAATAAACTCGTTTAATGAGTTTATATTTTTATCTGTGTCTTAGAAAATGATTTTGGGAAATCTAAAATCATATTCATGCTCCATGCAATCATAGGAACCTATGGTTAAATTTTGGGCCGAAAACTCAAACAGAGCCCAATCTATGTTTTCACGGATAGTAGTGTTTTAGTACTATAAAGACCTAATTTTGACTAATGGTCAGAACCATTAGTCTTAGAATTCGATCCTCTACATTTTTGCTAAAATCCGTCCTGACGTTCAAAAGTGAAAATAATATATTATATTCGGGCGTATACTTGAATTAGGAGACGATTGGAGCTGTAGATGGATTTAACGGGACCCGCTAACGGATAATCTTGAAGTCACATCAGGTCAACATCATCTTGGGATGCGTACCAGTGTCATGATGATTTTCAAAATATGTTGACACGAAATGATCAAAATGCCCTTGGTCTTTTAACAAAATTACCAAATTGTTCTTTGGTTAATTACAAGTTTGCCATAGATGAGAAAATATCTATTTCTCTCCATCACCCTTAGCCAATTTCGAGCAGCCCCTTATTTCACTCTTCTCTCACTTGTTCTTCATTTCTCCTTCAAGTTTTCATCCAAATTTCTTCTTGAATCTTCAAGATTTGGTGAAACAAAGTTGTTTTCTTCTTAAGCTTCATCATCTAGGAGGCAATAACTCCATTCCTCACCTCTTAATCTCTCTATTTCTCTCTTTAATCCTTATGATTCATGGAAGTTTAGTTTTGAACCATGAACTTCAAAAATCCATAAGATATTGTAGAAAAATCATGTTAATGTCAAACCTCTTTCTTTGAAACTAATTCATGATTATCTACCATAATCCAAGAGTTGGAAACCAAATGAGCTTCCTAGCTCATATGGGTTTTTTGGCCGAAACCCCTATGTGTGGGTGGATGGGGTTTTGGTTCAATTTTTGGTGTAATAGACTTTGATTTGGTCTTACCACACCTATGTAGTATAGAATCCAAGAGATGAGAATTTTTGGAACTCTCTAGCTAATTTTTCAAGCTAAAGCCGAACCATAGGTGAAGAGGGTTAGGGAAAATTTTGTGATTTAAAGTTGAGTTATTGATTGTTTGATTGCGTATAGTTGTCGACGAGTAATCGGACGAGGAACCGGGCGACTTCCGGATCCATCTGGCGACTTTTCGTTTACTAAGAAACTTCAAGAGGTAAGGGGAAATGTCTGTGGGATTCTCCCGATGACTGCATGTCATCATATTTGGTCTGTAATTGTGTAATTTATCTGTGTGGTGATTGATTGATTTACTTTCCGCAATTATTTGAGTTGTTGATAATTGTTTGCTAATATGTGTTATGGTAGTTGAACATGTACTTTTACCTGTATATCTGCTATAACCATATTACGATGTTGATTGTTGATTGGGATGCTTGACAGTGGTTAGTGCTCAACTAATTAACGGGGATAAAAGCCTTGAAAAGCTTTGTAGTAAACGCCAAAGATTTATTTGGAAAATGTAAGGGATTTTCAATGACACTAGTTTTCTAAAGAAAAAGAGGATCCTAAAGTAATTTATGAAGTTAGTAGGAAAAGTTAGTTTTTAAGAATAAATTAATCATCATGTGGAAAAAGTAACATTAAGAGAAAAAAGTCAAGTTTTTGAACTTAGGACGTTTTTAACGCTAAACAATGTTTTAATTCCGAAAAGATTTACGAAAAACGTTTTCGAAAAATAGTAATGCTGTTCTGGGATGACGTTTTTGGTCTCAGCTGTTTCCTTTCAAAAATTGGTTTTTGGGAAGGGACTTTCAACTAAAGTTAAGTTTTATCAGAAATGCGGGTGTTTTCAAACCATTTTCAAAACAGAATTTTTTTTTCTGTAAACGAGTTTTCCCCACAGTATAAAATCTGACAACTTGGATGAGTTGTGAAGATTTTGTTTTGGATTTGTGTTTCACAGAACGAAAAACAGTGAAAAACGATGAAAACATGAACCTAGCATACGAGACGTCGGGATGCTAGTGTTTTGTAAAAGTAGCACGAGAAGCCGTGCAATGATGTTATGGACCGTGTGTCCTCCTCTTCTTATGAGGAAACATGATTAAAGGTGAATGATGTTTTCTATTACCACAGACCTTGGGCTGGTGCATCGGTCTAGGGCTCCGCGATTGAGCACTCGGACGTTTCGTCCTGTGTTAACGGTGAAAAGTTTTAAAATGGTGTAAATTGTGAATAGTTTGGAGCTTTGAGCTATGCAACAAAAGAACGAACACAAAGAAAAGTGGCAAGAATTGAAACGTTTTTCTCATGCATTTGTTTTTAGGCAGACGTGCCATCTGGAAGGGGGACCTTGATGGCAGGGAACCCTGTGATGACTTTAAGTCATAGTGTAATATTGTGCCTTGATGGACAATGGTGTCATACACAAGATGCATATTATGCCTTGAGTTGGACAATATAGTATGACCATTTACGATTTATCAAGTACCGCTGAATGTAATTCCTTGTAATCGCGTAATGTCATGGTGTTCATGTACCTATGAATAAGCACATAGGTGCTGGTCATTGTTGCCTGGGGCCAATGTACCTTGAGCCTGATCAGCTCAGTTTATATATACAACGGTGTTGAGATCTCCAGATATTAAGTAAAGAATTAGATGATGAATATTGAAGTGTCATGCATTTCTTTTGGCAATGACGATGACTGTCGGGTATGAGACCCTATGATATACTACTTATTTATCAGTAGATCCTTATACATAATGATTGTATATGCTTATGTGCTGTTGATGTGCAATGCATGTAGTTATCGTGCTTGAATCCATATATTGGTATCTCACCCTTACATCTTTAGATGAGTTCCAAGATGCCATTGGAACATTCGGGGACCCATTCCCTGACGCTTGAGTATGCAGAGGAGGGTGACATACGAGGAGTCACGGTACTTTATAGATGGACCAGCTATAGGATAAGTCATATTATTTTGAATAACATTTTCGTTAGTCGCTTTGGCTACTGAAAGCCATAACTCTTTTATGAATGGCCGTCTGTATAAGGCCTTATGTATGAGCTTATGATATCGTAATATGTATACTCTGCTTGCTGTTTATTACATGTGTGTTTATGTTACGTTGATGTATGGTAAGCTAAGTTAGAAGAAAAACTTTATCACGGATTTTCGAAATAAGTTAAATACTTAGAAAATCTTATTTTCCGAAAGTGGCCAGCAAGATTTATTAAGTTTTATTTTCCGCAACGGGTTACCATGTGATGTCCCAGAAGGGGGTGTCACATTAGTGGTATCAAAGCTGGTCGAGTCTTTCGGGAATCTTTGGGAAATAGGTCTATTGTGTTGCTGTTGTGTGTTCTCTGATTGAGACTTATTTGAATTACTTCTTAGAAGTAATGTGTTTTAACAAGTGAGTACATGTTCCATGTCTCTGGTTGCCATTTAGCTGAGTTTGTCTTGCATGACAGTTATGGAACCAGAGGGTGGACATGGACGTGGACGTGATCGTGGACGTGACCGTGGACGCGGTAGTGGTAGGAGTCGTCGAGGTGGTTCTGTCGATGACCATGATCATGCTGATAAGTACTATGAGGGTGCAATGTACTGTAATGCACAAGCAATGGAGAATGTTGCGGCTGCTATTGCTCTACAGATAGCTGATATGGCTGCCCAGAACCAGCAAGCTGCTGAAGGTAGAGGTCTGACTGCATTTCGACGTCAGAATCCTCCACAGTTTCGTGGGGATGCTGAACCTGAGAAGGCTGACCTATGGACACAGGAACTGGAGAAGATTTTTGAACTCATCTTGGGTCCAGAAGGAGTTAAAGTTCAATATGCTGCTTTCCTGTTGATGGGACATGCGGAGTATTGGTGGAAAGGCACTAGACAACTATTAGAAGCTGACAACCAGGAGATTACTTGGGAGATGTTCCGAAGCACATTTTTGGACAAGTACTTTCCTGAAAGTGCTAGAGTCGAGAAGGAACGAGAATTTCTTTGTCTGCTGCAAAGAGATCTTTCTGTCGGGGAGTATGCAGCGAAGTTTGAATCGCTTGCTAAATACTTCTGTTTCTTTCAGACTCAACCTAATGAAAGATGGAAATGTGAGAGATTTGAAGCGGGGTTAAGGTTCGAGATCAAAGAATCTGTACTGCCCTTGCAGATTAGACACTTTCAAGCTCTAGTTAAGATGTACCTAAGGTGGAGCAGATGAGGAAAGGAAGAGATAACAGAGGGAATACTGGAGGACCCTCTCGGTTTAAGAGCCCATTTCAAGCTCAGAGTCAAAAGGGGAAGCAACAACAGAGGAAACCGTATTTCCGACCCCAGGGGAGTAACCCAAGTCAACAATCATTCTATCCAAATGTTGTTGCATCAGGGAATGGAGGCTAAGGTCAAGGCCAAGTTACGAAATGCTACAGATGTGGAGATCCGAACCATATGACCGATACCTGTTCACGGAGAAAGATTAAATGTTTCAACTATAATCAAATGGGATGCTTCGCAAAATACTGTAATGCTCCAAAGTGGGGACCTGCTGTCAACCACGCAAGGACCAATAAACAGACGATGATGGGAAGAGTTTACACTATGAGCGGCGCTGAAGCTTCGAACTCCGACGATCTCGTACAAGGGAGTTGCGACATAGCGGGTAACCTTTTGACTGTACTTTTCGATTCGGGAGCAACCCATTCCTTTATTTCGATGGATTGTGTGAAACTATTGAAATTGCCTGTCTCTTCGTTATCTTATAATCTGATTGTTTCGACCCCTAACTGCTAAACCAGTTATTGCCAATTCTATATGTTTAAGCTGTCCTATTATTATTCAGGTTAGACATTTTCTTGTTGATCTGATCTGTTTGCCTTTAATACAACTAGACGTAATTTTAAGCATGGATTGGTTATCTTCCAACCATGTTCTCATAGACTGTGCTCACAAAACCTTAGTCTTTCCTAAGGATGAGATTTCTGGATTTTTATCTGCTAACCAAGTAAGGGCTTCCTTTAAAGACGGAGCACAAGGATACATGTTATTGTTTTCCTTGGAAGTAAAGAGTAAGTTAGATCTACAGTCCATACTTGTCGTCAATGAGTTTCTAGACGTGTTTCCTGAGGAGGTACCCGGGCTACCGCTTGTTCGGGACATTGAGTTCGCGATTGATCTGGTACCGGGCACTGGACCAATATCCATGGCACCATATCGTATGTCTCCATCAGAGCTGGAGGACTTCAAAAAGAAATTGATGGAACTGATGCAAAAGGAATTTATTAGACCGAGTGTATCACCGTGGGGAGCTCCAGTTTTACTGGTAAAGAAGAAAGACATGACTTCTCCTTTATGTGTAGATTTCCGGCAGTTGAACAACGTAACGATCAAGAACAAGTATCCTTTTCCAAGGATCGATGACTTAATGGACCAGTTACGTGGAGCGGCCATTTTCTTGAAGATAGACCTACGATCGGGCTATCATCAAATTCATGTGAAGGCGGAGGATATCCTGAAAACAGCGTTTCGAACACGCTATAGGCATTATGAGTATCCCGTGATGCCGTTCGGAGTGACGAATGCTCCTGCTATATTCATGGATTACATGAATAGGATTTTTCGTCCTTACCCAGGAATTAAAAAGGAGGCTGACTACTTCACCTGTGTTGGTATTACCGAATCCCAAGGAACCTTTTGAGGTATATTGTGATGCTTCACATCAAGGGTTGGGTTGTGTATTGATGCAGAACCGGAACATAGTAGCTTATGCTTCCAGACAACCGAAGAATCATGAGAGCAATTACCCTACGCATGACCATGAACTAGCGGCAATAGTTTTCGCATTAAAGATCTGGAGACATTATTTGTATGGAGCAACATTCAATGTCTTCAATGACCACAAAAGCTTGAAATACATGTTTGACCAGAAAGAGCTCAACATGCGACAAAGAAGCTGGTTGGAATTTTTGAAGGACTACGATTTCCAATTACAGTATCACCCTGGAAAAGCGAACGTGGTAGCGGATACCTTGAGTAGAAAATCAATACATGCATCTGCAATGATGGTCAAAAAGCAAGAATTGATAGAACAATTTCAAGATATGCGGTTGACGATCAAGATGTCGCCGGGAAAGCTTTGCTTAGGTATGATTACTGTTTCCAATGGATTAATGGAACAAATAAAGGAGAAACAAGAAAGTGATCAGTACCTACAAGGAGAAAGAGAATTAGTGCAACAAGGAGCAATATCGGAATTCATAGAGGGAACAGATGGAATCTTAAGATTCGGTGAAAGGATTTGTGTACCAGACGATTCCAAGCTTAGGAAGTTAATTTTGGAAGAAGCTCATACGAGTAAATTGAGTTTGCACCCAGGAGCCACAAAGATGTACCAAGATCTTAAGAAGTTGTACTGGTGGTATGGGATGAAGAGAGACGTAATGGAATACTTCGCCTCGTGTTTAGTTTGTCAAAAAGCTAAGATAGAACATCAAAGGCCGGCAGGAATGTTACATTCTTTGGACATCCCGAAATGGAAATGGGATGGTATCGCGATGGACTTCGTGACGAGTTTGCCAAAGACTCGGAAGGGACATGATGCCATATGGGTAATAATTGATCGACTGACCAAGTCAGCTCACTTTTTGCCCATCAACATAAAATATGCAATGGAGAGACTGACTCAGTTATACATCGGGGAAATTGTCAGATTACATGGTGTACCTTCAAGTATTATTTCGAATTGTGATCCGAGGTTTACGTCAAGATTCTGGCAAAGTTTACAAGAGTTCCTAGGAACAAAACTCATATTGAGTTCGGCATATCACCCACAAACGGATGGACAGTCCGAAAGGACGATCCAGTCTCTTGAAGACTTGCTGAGAGCTTGCATGTTGGAACATCTTGGTAGTTGGGATGAATTTCTACCATTGATAGAATTCACCTACAACAACAGTTTCCACTCAAGCATAGGGATGGCACCCTATGAAGCCTTGTATGGCCGACGGTGTAGAACACCTCTATGTTGGTACTAGGACGGTGAAGGCCTGCTGTTGGGACCAAATATCGTGCAACAGACAAACGAGAAGCTAAAGATGATTCAGGAAAAGATGCGGACGACTCAGAGTCGATAGAAGAGTTATGCGGACAAGAGAAGACAACCTCTCGAGTTTGAGGAAGGCGATCATGTGTTTTTTAGAGTAACGCCTACAACTGGGGTTGGTCGGGTAATTAAATCCAGAAAACTCACTCCGAAATTCATTGGACCTTACCAAATTCTTCGTCGTATAGGTCCAGTAGCCTATCAAATTGCTTTACCACCTTTTCCTTCAAATATTCATGATGTTTTCCATGTTTCACAACTAAGGAAGTATATTCCTGATCCATCCTATGTTCTTGAGCCCGATGTAGTACAATTAAAAGAGAACTTGTCTTATGAGACTTCACCAGTGCGAATCTCGGATAAGACGACTAAGCAGCTCAGGGGTAAACAAGTTTCCTTAGTCAAGGTTATTTGGGACGATACAACTGTAGAAGCAACTAGGGAAGCTGAGGACAAAATGAGGGTGCAATACCCCTATCTTTTCACAGGTACGTAATTTTGAGGACGAAATTATTTTTAGTGGGATAGTAATGTAACACCCCGATTTTTCGTGCTTTCTAAGGATAATAAACTCGATTAATGAGTTTATATTTTTATCTTTGTTTTAGAAAATGATTTTGGGAAAACTAAAATCATATTCATGCTCCATGCAATCGTAGGAACCTACGGTTAAATTTTGGGCCGAAAACTCAAACGGGGCCCGGTCTACATTTTCACGGATAAGTGTTTTACTACTATAAAGACTTAATTTTGACTACCGGTCAAAACCATTAGTCTTAGAATTTGATCCTCTACTTTTTTGCTAAAATCCGTCCTGACTTTCAAAAGTGAAGATAATATATTATATTCGGGCGTATACTCGAACTAGGAGACGATTGGATCTGTAGATGGATTTAACGGGACTCGCTAACGGATAATCTTGAATTCAAATCAGGTCAACATCATCTTGGGATGCGTGCCAGTGTCATGATGATTTTCAAAATATCTGGACGCAAAATGACCAAAATGCCCCTGGTCTTTTAACAAAATTACTAAATTATCCTTTGGTTAATTACAAGTTTGCCATAGATGAGAAAATATCTATTTCTCTCCCTCACCCTTAGCCAATTTCGAGCAACCCCTTATTTCACTCTTCTCTCACTTGTTCTTCATTTCTCCTTCAAGTTTTCATCCAAATTTCTTCTTGAATCTTCAAGATTTGGTGAAACAAAGTTGTTTTCTTCTTAAGCTTCATCATCTAGGAGGTAATAACTCCATTCCTCACCTCTTAATCTCTCTATTTCTCTCTTTAATCCTTATGATTCATGGAAGTTTAGTTTTGAACCATGAACTTCAAAAATTCATAAGAAATTGTATAAAAATCCTTTTACTGTCAAACCTCTTTCTTTGAACCTAGTTCATGATTGTTTACCATAATCCAAGAGTTGGAAACCAAATGAGCTTCCTAGCTTATATGGGTTTTTTGGCCGAAACCCCTATGTGTGGGTGGATGGGTTTTGGTTCAAGTTTTGGTGTAATAGACTTTGATATAATCTTACCACATCTAGGTAGTATAGAATCCAAGAGATGAGAATTTTTGGAACTCTCTAGATAATTTTTCTAGCTAAGGCCGAACCATAGGTGAAGAGGGTTAGGGAAAATTTTGTGATTTAAAGTTGAGGTATTGATTGTTTGATTATGTGTAGTTGACGACGAGTAATCGGACGAGGAATCGGGAGACTTCCGGATCGATCAGACGACTTTTCGCTTCCCGGGAAACTTCAAGAGGTAAGGCGGGAAATGCCTGAGGGATTCTCCCGATGACTGCATGTCATCATATTTGGTCTGTAATTGTGTAATTTATCTGTGCGGTGATTGATTTATTTACTTTCCGCAATTATTTGAGTTGTTGATAATTGTTTCCTAATATGTGTTATGGTAGTTGAACTTGTACTTTTACCTGTATATTTGCTATAACCATATTATGATGTTGATTGTTGATTGGGAAGCCTGACAGTGGTCAGTGCTCAACTAATTAACGAGGATAAAAGCCTTGAAAAGCTTTGTAGTAAACGCCAAAGATTTATTTGGGAAAAGTTAGGGATTTTCAACCACGCTAGTTTTCTAAAGAAAAAGAGGATCCTAAAGTAATTTATGAAGTTAGTAGGAAAAGTTAGTTTTTAAGAATAAATTAATCATTATGTGAAAAAAGTAACATTAAGAGAAAAAAGTCAAGTTTTTGAACTTAGGACGTTATTAACGCTAAACGATGTTTTAATTCCGAAAAGATTTACGGAAAACGTTTTCGAAGAACAGCAATGCTGTTCTGGGACGATGTTTTTGGTCTCAGCTGTTTCCTTTCAAAAATTGGTTTTTGGTAAGGGACTTTCAACCAAAGTTAAGTTTTATCAGAAATACGATGGTTTTCAAACCATTTTCAAAACAGAAAAGTTTTTCTATAAACGAGTTTTCCCTACGGTGTAAAATTCGACAACTTGGATGAGTTGCGAAGATTTCGTTTTCGATTTGTGTTTCACGAAACGAAAAATGGTGATAAACGATGAAAACATGAACCTAGCATACGAGACGTCGGGATGCTAGTGTTATGTAAAAATAGCACGAGAAGTCGTGCAACAATGTTATGGACTGTGTGTCCTTCTCTTGTTATGAGGAAACGTGATTAAAGGTGAATGATGTTTTATATTACCACGGACCTTAGGCTGGTGCATCGGTCTAAGGCTCCGCGATTGAGCACTCAGACGTTTTGTCCTACGTTAACAGTGAAAAGTTTTAAAACGGTGTAAATTGTGAATAGTCGGGAGCTTTGAGCTACGACAACGAAAGAACGAACACAAAGAAAAGTGGCAAGACTTGAAACGTTTTTCTCATGCATTTGTTTTTAGGCAGATGTGCCATCTGGATGGGGGACCTTGATGGCAGGGAAATAACATTGTGCCTTGATGGACAATGGTGTCATACGCACGATGCATATTGTGCCTTGAGTTGGACAATATAGTATGACCATATACGATTTATCAAGTACCGCTGAATGTAATTCCATGTAATCGTGTAATGTCATGGTGTTCATGTACCTCTGAATAAGCACATAGGTGCAAGTCATTGTTGCCTGGGGCCAATGTACCTTGAGCCTGATCAGCTCAGTTTATATATACAACGGTGTTGAGATCTCCGGAGATTAAGTAAAGAATTAGATGATGAATATTGAAGTGTCATGCATTTCTTTTGAAAATGACGATGACTGTCGGGTATGAGACCTTATGATATACTACTTGTTTATCAGTAGAACCTTATACATAATGATTGTATATGCTTATGTGCTGTTGATGTGTAATGCATGCAGTTATTATATTTGAATCCATATATTGGTATCTCACCCTTACATCGTGATATGCGCTATTGCACATTCTCCGCCTCATTAAACACAGCGTTTCACTAGAAAATGCTATTGAAGGTGCGCTTCCAAAGGCATAATCTGGCGTAGTGATACCACTGGAACATTCGGGGACCCATTCCCTGATGCTTGAGTATGCAGAGGAGAGTGACATACGAGGAATCACGGTACTTTAGAGGTGGACCAGCTATAGGATATGTCCTATTATTTTCAATAACATTTTCATTAGTCGCTTTGCCTATTGAAAGCCATAACTCTTTTATGAATGGCCGTCTGTATAAGGCCTTATGTATGAGCTTATGATATCGTAATATGTATACTCTGCTTGCTGTTTATTTACATGCGTGTTTACATTACGTTGATGTATGGTAAGCTAAGTTAGAAGAAAAAATTTATCACGGATTTTCGAAATAAGTTAAATACTTAGAAAATCTTATTTTTCGAAAGTAACCAGCAAGATTTATTAAGTTTTATTTTCCTCAACGAGTTACCATGTGATGTCCCAGAAGGGGTGTTACAGTATCAACCCGAACAACATCAACACTCACCATACTCTCATCAACACTCAACCAGCCAATCACAATAAAACATCACAACAGAAATTCTTCCCGTACAGATATCATCACAATGTCAGACAACAGTTCATCACACCGGTAGTTCAACAAAATAAAACCAACAGGTAATCAACTAAACAGTTCAACACATCAACCTCAATCAATCACATCATCCATATTATTAACTTATTGGTGATAGCCAAAAGTACCTACACCTAGGATTCAGGCACTTTATCCTGGGCTTAACCTCTAGTAAGGTTTAAGAGTCCCCTACACATGTATATATAATCTATACTAGGTTTGCCTTCCCGACGATGACAGTTCTTTCTCCCCACCTTAGAAATGTTCCTGGTGCAGCTCTGACTGCGGCTCAGCAACTGTCAATCGGGTGCGCGGTCGAACGTTCGAGTCCTGTCGATTCTCTGGATAAGCAAGTCAATATTCCTCACCTTTTGTTTGGGTGCTTCAAGGCTCCAAGATCTTCGAGAAGCACCTGGTCTATAATGATTTGACAACCCTCTCATCAGAAAGGAAGTTGGAGTACTTCGGGGTTCATGGGATTGAACGTTTGGTTCAACCGTTGTTTCGCAAGCTGAGTTGGATGAAGATGAAGCTGGACACAGTGTCAGAGTTCTTGAAGTCCAAAGAGAACATGTTTGAATAAAAATCTGATGATCGTCCATTTCTCACTGGACGCAAGGCTAAGCAAGCTCATCTTTCTGTTGAAGCCTTATCGTCTGATCAACCCTTTGCTCCCACCGTCCGACCAACAAGAAAAAGGAAGCTGGTCCTACAGACCGTCCAAGAAGAAAAGGACGATGATGATCTACCTATTGCTAAGGTGATCAAGGGTCAGGCGCACAAAGCTTCAATTGCTGCTCCAAGGCCAAAGTTACCTTTGAAGAGGCCAAGGTCCACAAGAACAAAGGGTTCTTCTTCCACATCCAAGGGTAAGAATGAACCTTTAACTACTTCTGGTTCAGTTATTATTGTTGATCAACCCGCTGTGGTGGAAACTGTTAGAGAATCACTGCAATCTTCACCACCCCCTCTCCAAACTCAAACCCTACCACAAACTTCACCTCGCAAATCACTTGAAAATACACCTCACCCCTCACCACAAATGTAACACCCCGATTTTCATGCTTTCTAAGATCGATAAACTATATAAATGAGGTTATATTTTTATCTGAGGTTTAGAAAATGAAATTAAATAAACTAAGACCACATTCATACTCTATGCTATCGTAGGGAGTTACGATTAAATTTTGGGTTGAAAATTCAGACAGAATCTGGTCTGCGTTTTCCCTGACAGTGAGATTTTACTTATCAGAAGACCTAATTTTGACTCGTGAACGAAACAGTTAGGTTTACAATCGAATTTCCAACAATTTTGATAAAATTGGTTTTTCGCACTAAAAAGCGAAATAATATAGGTTATTCGGACGAAATCTCAAATCGAGTGAAGAATGGAGCTAAATAGGGATTTCCGGGACCCGCAAATAGATAAACAGGAAGTCACATCAAGTCAAATCACTCAGGAAAGGGTGCCAGTGTCATGATGACTTTAGAAAATATCTGCATGTGAAAAGACCAAAATGCCCTTAACCTTTTTCACAATTACCATTTTACCCTTGTGTGAAAAGACCACTTTGCCCTTAAGTAAAATTTTTTGGACCTTCCTACCCTTGCCTTCATACCCCACACCCCCTCCTTCATGAACACTCCACTAACTTCATTTCTCCTAAAACTCATTTCTTCCTTACTTTCTCTCTTTTTCTTAAGAAATTCTCAAGAGCTTTTGTGAAGCAAAGTGGATCATCTTGCTCATCTTCATCCTCTAATAGGTATGGACTTCTTCTTTGATCTCTTAATCTTCATATTCTTCCATTTAAACCATGTTTTTCAAGCTATGTTCAAGTTTGAACTTCAAACTTCGTAAATCCATAGAAAAGTGTAGAAAAATCCTTTTAATGTAAAACCAATTTCTGTGAGCTAGTTTCATCATCCTCTTTCATTGTCCAAGAGCATGTAACCAAAAGACTTCCCTGGCCCATATGGTTATAGAAGGGCCGAAACCTAGAGGATGAGAAATCCTTGGTTTTTGATTCAAGTTTTGAGTAATGAGACTTGATCTAGTGTTATGTATGCTTAAGGATCATTGATCCAAGAGTTAGGAATTTTTAGACATCTCTAACTTATTTTTATAAGGGATGGCCGAACCCTATATCATAAGGAATCATGGGTTTTTGCTTCAAGTTTTTGTGTAATGAAACTTATTCTAGTGTTGTGTATACTTAAGGATCATCCATCCAAGAGTCAGAAATTTTTAGACACCCCTAGCTAATTTAAGTCACCAAGGCCGAATCTAGGACCTAGAAGACAAGGAATGATATTTTTGTGATTATTAAAGTTGTGAGTTGTTGTGAAGGATCTAATTGTGTTCGATCACCCTAAAGCATGCTAAAGTGCCGGTTGCGGAGCTGTGTTCGAGAGCTTGTATGGGAAGGCGAGCATACATAGCAGTTTCAGGTTGGGAGAAAGAACTGTTATCTTCGGGAAGGCAAGCTTAGTATAGATTGTATACATGTGTAGGGAAACCTTAAACCCTACTAGAGGTTGAGCCCTAGACAAAGTGCCTGGACCCTAGGTGTAGGTACTTTTGGGCTATCACCACTAAGATGATAATCTAGAAGATGTGATTGATTGAGGTTGATATGTTGAACTGCTTATGTGCTTATCTATTGATCTATTATGTTGAACTGCCTGTGTGATAAGTTGTTTACCTGTCAACGTGATGATATCTGTATTGGCATAATTATTGTTGCGATATTTTATTATTGTGATTGGCTGGATGATTGTTGATGAGAGTGTGGTGAGATTGTGATGCTGTTCGGATTAATACTGTCGTGGTCCTGACTATGGAGTTGTGGCTCGTGGACCCAAGGCATCGTGATGTTGATGTGGATGCACTGCATCATGGCTGTGGCCGAGTGCTTAGGTGTGAGATTTCGGTATCAATCTGTGATGGATGTTTGTTGCATATCATAGCATTTCATACCATAGCATATTTGGTCCCAAAGAGGGATGTCCAATTGGGGACGTTATGTTTTTTATCCTTACGGGGATGTACAATTGGGGACGTGATGTTATAAATCCCGATGGGGATGTCCAACTGGGGACGTGATGATATCGGCCGACATGCATATAGGGATGATGACATACATATAAGGATTAGTATCCTTCGTAGAGGTTGATATGAGAGAATGACTTTTGAGATGGTTGTGTTGTGTGACTTAAGAGACGATTGTTGGGGTGTTGTATGTTTCCTATGTGTTGTTTGCTGCATGTATATATATGATGTACTATTGCCCCTCTCCCATATTTGATGATGCATGTTTCTCATCTCCCTATATTTTATCCATATATTTATTTTATTTTATGGGAAGACCCTATGGAGGAACCAGTTGCTGAGGAGCTGGATGGCACTCCTTACGAGCCTGATGCCGGTGGACGAGCCACGAACCCTAATCTCGAGGGCATTTGAGCTTTGTACCAGAAGTGTAGTTGGCATCAGAGTCTCTTTATCTTTTGATGTATTTTACTTATAGTCTGTACCGACGTACTATGTATGTATACATTACTACTGTAGCCCTACTGGCGGGGCGATCGATGCATGTATGTATACTTTACATTTAAACTGCGTTACTCTGATATATGCATGCTTTGGCATAGCCTTAATATAATTTTGTTTTCGTGTTTTAATCCTTCCGCTGCATTTCGTCTTAATAAAGCATGTTAACGTTTATACTACGGTTTAAGGCTTAGTTAAATATCTTAGGTTCTTTAATGGGACGGTGGGTCATCTCAACAAAACTCACCTTCACCAAATAATTCCTCACCCGGACAATGCCTTGACTTAACCTCAGCGTTCTCACCTTCATCCTTTGAACTCGAAGACTGGTTCACACCTTGGGGTGACAGGCCTTTCAATCCTTATGGTGTAGTCTATCCTTCATCCAGATATCTCAGACAAACCTACCCATATATTGACCCAACCCCCATCATAGAAAACCAATAAAAATCTCTGTATGATATCATTAAAGCCTGGCCAGTTAAATTTATGAGACATCCTACCCTACCTCCAAAACCACGACCCCATTACCTGTTCCCAGAATATGAGTATGAACCTCAAGCACTCCCTACCCCCACTAGCTGGTACACACCCCAACCTTACCAACCGTCCGGAGAAGCTCATCCCAGTGAACGATTCACTTCCAATGGACCTTTACTAGTCCATTTGGAATAAAAGAGATTTCCACCGAAGAAGAGTTATCCAAATCTGATTATGGATAAAGCCTTCCAATGGTGCCACTACAATGTGGGTCCTCATCTCATTCCACCTCATGAGCAAAAGAGAGGTTGGAAGAAAATTGAGGAGAAAGGATCAAGGACCTTTGGACTGCCTGATTTCATTTTGGACAAAGATGTCAAGTTCATCCCCAGTCATCCCTCATCCTGGAAGGAATACTCTGACATCAGGGATTTCTTGCCATACCTTGCCTGCAAGAGAGAGCATGAGATGTCTAAAGCAGAGAAGATTACTCATAACCTTCTAAAGAGCTTCTGGAAGAAATCTGCTGCTACTAAATTGGGAGTAGTTCCTCCACGTGCCTGCCCTTGTATCCCGATGTTGGATATGAACAAAGACAAGGATGGACAAAAAAGACTGAACAAAGATGCAATACCCCTTCCTGTCTCTTTTGATCCCTTGTTCTGGCCTAGGCGTCGAAGGGACCCTTCCGTATATGCATCACTTATGACAAAATAAATTTGGGAGTGTGGAGACAATGATGCAAAGTGCTTCTAGGAAACGCATATCTGGAAGTGTGTTCCTGAAGCTTCTTCGTTTGCACAGTCTAAAGAGCATAAGTCCAAGATTCCCATTGTCCATAGAACGTACAGAATCACTGATGTCACCTTCATGATTCCGGATGACATCTTTGGTATCCCTCTATACCCTACAGACGTTGAAGAAGTTGAAGACATTCCCTGGATTGAACCTCCAGTTCAAGAAGCTGTTCAAGAGCCTATGCAAGAAGTAGCTCAAGAACCTAAAAGGGTTGAACCTATTGCTACTCAAGATAAAATAGGAGTCTGACAATCTTGTCTCTGATCGACCGAGCTCTCAGCCTTAACCTATTTCGATCGTCCATCCAATTGATCCTGCTCCATCCATGGCGTTGAGTGTTGTTCTAGGCAATGTCAATGTTGAACCCATATGAGCCACTGATGAAAGTGCAATCTCAAACATCCCTCCATAAGTACAAGAGTTTGTTCAGAAATCTATCCAAGCTAACAACGAAGTTTTGCTAGCTCAGATAGCCCCTACGATGCAAAATTTCTTTGACAAACCTTATGATCCCCCTCCACCTCCTCCCTCTTCTTAATATTTTGTTTTTAAGACAATGATGTCCTTCCTTCACCTTCTGTCTGATGACAAAAAGTGGGAGAAAGAAAAGGGAATTTGATTGGCTTTTTGGCTTTGCACTTTACTTCATTTATTCAAACACTGCATGCATTTATACATTCTAATGTATGTTATATGCTTTGATACCTTATATGTTGATATATGCTATAAATTATAGAAGTTTTTTCTTAGGGCGAGCCTTCGGCTCTCTAGAAAAATTTTTGTTCAATCAAATTTAGTATATTTTTGTCATCATCAAAAAGGGGGAGATTGGTGGAACCAAAGCGGTTATAGTCCATAACTCCTTAAAATTTTGATGATAACAAAGAACTAAATTAGGTTAACAAAAATCTGTAATGGTCTAACGAATTTACCTTAAGTGTGCAGGTATTAATAGTCCAAAGACTTATCAAACCATAGGCTTTATCGCATAGTCCAATCGTTCTGTTATAGACGATATATGGACGAAGTCCATCTTGGAATAAGGATTTTATCTGAGTTCGAAGACTCTTCATAAGTAAAGTACACGCTCTATAATATTTAAAGATCCAATGTTTTCAATATTCTGAAAAGTTATGTTCTTAGCGCGAAAATATAAAAGAATAATAAAAGTTTAAATTATTATTCATCATGTAAAAAGGAATATCCTTTAGACAAAAGACCTCTGTTTCTTAGTATCCTCGAATTCTGAAGCCAATCTGTCCCAGTCAAAAGTTGATGTTAACTATCTCACAAGGAAAGACAAAATGTAACTTTCGAGTACAAGAAAAAGTTGTTAGCGTCACTTTCAACCATCTATCTGATAGCCAACTCTGTTTTCAGAAGCTCTCTACGAACTATCAGACTCAATGAGGTTTTTCATTTAATGCTTTTTCAGAACGGCTCTCTTGCCTACCGATGAGGAGATCAAAGAGTTCTCAAGACTTGAAGGCTATATAAACCCTCAACCTTGAAGAAGCAAAGTTATCGAAATTGAACATATTCTATACATGCTTACAAGTGTAACACCCTGATTTTTTCACGCTTTCTAAGACCGGTAAACTATATAAATGCGTTTATATTTTATCTGAGTTTTAGAAAATGATTTTGGATAAACCAAAGTCTTATTCATACTCTACGCCATCATAGATAGCTACTGTTAAATTTTGGGTTGAAAACTCAGATGGAGCCCTGTCTGCGTTTTCACTGACAGTAAGATTTTAATGCTCAGAAGACCTAATTTTGACTTGTGAACAAAACAATTAGGTTTAGAATCGAATTTCCTACAATTTTTTCGCACTAAAAAGCGAAATAATATAAGTTATTCAGGCGAAATCTCCAATCGAGTGAAGAACGAATCTGAATAGGGATTTACCGGGACCCGCTAACGGATAATCATGAATTCACATCAGGTCACATCACCTAGGAAGGCGTGCCAGTGTCATGATGACGTTTGAAAATATCTGGACGCGAAAAGACCAAAATGCCCCTGACCTTTTTCATAATTACCATTTAACCTTGTGTGAAAAGTCTATTTTGCCCCTTAAGTGAATTTTTGTGGACACATTTGCCCCTCCCTCTATGCCTCACACCCCACTATCATAAACCTCACCATTTCATTTCCTTCTCCAACTCCATTTTTCTCCTTCACTTTCTCTCCATTTCTTAAGAAATTCTCAAGGATTTTTGTGAAGCAAAGTTGATAATCTCACTCATCTTCATCCCCTAAGAGGTATGAACTCTTCATTTGATCCTTCAATCTTCATATTCTTCATTGAAAATCTTGTTTTTCATCTTTGTTCAAGTTTGAACCTTAAACTTCATAAATCTCCAGAAAATGCTAGAAAAATCCTTTTAATGTGAAACCAATTTCTATGAGCTAGTTTCATCATCCTCTTTCATTATCCAAGAGTGTGTAACCAAAAAATTTCCCTAGCCCATATGGGTATAGAATGGCCGAAACCTATTTATTGAAAAAGCTTGTGTTTTTTATTCAAGTTTTGAGTAATGAGACTTGTTTTAGTGTTAGGTATACCTAAGGATCATTCATCCAAGAGTTAGGAATTTTTGGGCATCTCTAGCTATTTTTATAGAGTAAAGGGGCCGAACCTAGATCAAGGGATTTAGGAAAAATTTATGTTGTTTAATGTTGATGTTTGAAATGATTGTGTGTATGTAGTTGTTGTTGGGTATTCGGACGAGTAATCGGGAGATTCACGGACCGATCGGACGACTTTCCATTGGGAGGATTGCTTCAAGAGGTAAGTGGAGATAACCTGAGGAGTTCAATTTTCGATGGCTATATACTGTCTGTATTGGGTGAAAGTATGTAGTTGTGGTGTATTGTAATTATTTTGTGGAGTGTTTTCCTTATTGCTTAATTATGCCTAAGTATGCTTAATTGTGTCTATTTATGCTTAAATATGTTATTTATGCTTAGTATGATGTATTGATTGATGTCATGCGAAGGAACCTAACATCGGTTAGAGTTCAGAACCACGTAAAGGTAAAAGCTTGAGACATACTATTAAGCGGATAAAAAGTATAAGTCTTGGAAAAGATTTGAAGACAAAACGCGTCTTGATATTTTACTTTGGAAACAAGAAAATGATATGTATATTTTAATAGAATAAAAAGACATAAGGAAAGAATTTATAAAATAAAGCTTTGCATAAGAAAAATGAGTACTAGAATGGGAAAGTTTCTTTAGAAACCATCAGTAGAATTCCAGATGACAAAACGAGATATTTCAAGCAAAAATATTTAGTTTTGGGAACCAAGTCGCCTTATCAAAGAAAAAGAGTTCTTTATGGCTACATTCAAAGTTTTGGTAGTTACTAAGGTATTTCAAAAGAAAGGGGTCTTTGACCTAGAGTTTTTCATGAGTTATGTTTTTTTTCAAAGCGTTGATGTTTTACTAAAAGTTTGGTTTTCAAAAAGAAAAAGTAGGTGTTGACCAAGAGTTCTATTTGATGGAAAATCGATCCCGAAGTCTTTGTGTGTAAGCTTCGGAGATTTGGGGTTTTGTTTTAGTATTTCAAGAGAAAAGTTTTTGAAGGCGAACCTAGGAACCGAGAGGTCGGGGTTGTAGCGCTCTGCAAAACACGTGGATCAATGATCCATGTTAGTAAGGAGGTCCTGTAAGCTTGTGGACAATTGTGTGGTCTTGTAGACTTGTGGACGTTTTTGTGTGCTCTAGAATCCAAACTCTAAAGACTGGTGCATCGGTTTATGGTGTTGGGTTTGAGCTGTGTGGACTGTGTGTCCCCTTTTTGGTTAATTGGGCTGCGTGTCCTTTTTGATTTAACGTGGAAAAGACTTGAGAGTTTAAAAGATGTGGTGGTTGATAGCTTTGAGCTTCAACGAGGAAATAACTATACGACACAGAAAAGCATACCAAAATAAAAGGTTTTCTCATGCATTTGTTTTTGGCAGATGTGCCATGGAATGGGGGACCTTGATGATAGGGAACCCTGTGATGACTTTGAGTCATTGTGTGCCATTGTACCTTGATGGGCAATGAGAAATCCATATAATGTGAAGCATTGTACCCTGTGTTGGTTAGTGTGATATGATAATAAAATCCATATAATGTGAAGCATTTGTACAGTGTGATATGGTGATGAAATCCATATAGTATGAAGCATTGAACTCTGTGTTGGTCAGTGGGATATGGTGACGAAATCCATGTAATGTGAAACATTGTACCCTATGTTGGTCGGTATGACATGGTAATAAAATCCTATAATGTGATGCGTTGCGCCCTATGCTGGACAGCGTGATATGGTAAACATTGTGGGTCTTAATCGGCAATCGAGCTTAATCAACTCATTCGTTTGGTGATGGGATTTTCGGAAATTAAGAATCGAATGTTAGATGGTATATTTGGAAGTGTCATGCATATGTTTTAAAAATAACGATGACTGTTGGGTATGAGACCCTTGCCTTATCTGTATTGGTACAATATTCTGTGATATACTTGTTATGTTGAAAAGCTATGTCTGAAATATATATATATATATATATATATATATATATATATATATATATATATATATATATATATATGAACTACTGTTATGTTTGTTGTGTATGTAGTTGTTGTATTTTGAGTTCATATATTGGTTTCTCACCCTTGCCTGTACATGTTGGACACCCTATTATGTTTTTGGACATATGTACAGATGTTTATCAACAGTCCTCTGGGTCACTTCGGGACCCTGTAGCATGAACTGCTCGATGTTGACGACAAAGAGGTATGGATGGTTGAAGACGAGACCCAGTCTCATTGGTACGACGTATGCTAGGTTGTACGTCTTTTTGTTAGAGTCGGACCAACTTAGGGTTTTCTTTTGAGGTAGTGATTTTGGGTAGTCTATTATCGGCTACTGATGGCCATGATTTTAAAGGTGATTCCTAGACTATCGCTACCTAGTTAACTGATGATGTATATATATATATATATATATATATATATATATATATATGCCTATGTGAGTTATATTGATGTTGATCTTGAGTATTTATTATTTACTGCTGTAAGGAGAGAAAAATTTTACCACGATTTTCAAAATAAAGAAAGAACGGAGTAAAGAAAATCTGTTTTCCAAAAGTAACCAGCAAATCTTTATTTCATGCTTTATGTTGTTTTGGTTACGAAAGTGACACCGGGAGGGGCTGTTACAACAAGCACTCAAGAAAACAAGCATATAAAAGCTCCCAAGCTTGCTCTGAGTTTTAATCTTTCATAGTCCGAAGTGTTTTTATATTCAGAGTTCTAAGAATTTAAGTGTCATACTCTCACACATAGTGAGTTAGTCCTAGACTAAGAATCTTTTCAAAACAATCTCCTTGAGCTTGATGAGGCTTGTCTGTAAAAGAATACTTTTTTTTTTTTTGCCTGAAGAGGTGTCGAATACTTGTGCCTGAAAAGGTGTAGAATTCTTGTTGTAACAAAGGTTTGTTATAATGGATAAAGCTCTCACATAGAGGGGACTGGACGTAGCTCTTGAGTTAAGAGTGAACCAGGATAGATACCTTGTGTTATCTTCTCTCCCTTACTCTTGTTTTTAATTTATTTATAACTAACGTTTGGGACTGAAAGTGTTTCTTAACGTCTTTTCTTAAGAAAACATTTTAGCCTGCGTCTAAGCAACAGGCTCTCACGCTCTCTGTGTTTATCTATCCTTTTTGCGTCCAATCCTTTGCGAAAAGATAACTGCTTGCGAAAAGTTTTCAAAAACTTAAGAAACACAATTCAACTCCCCCTTCTTGTGTTTCTAACAGGCTCCTTCATTTTCCACTAACTGCATATTCGCTCGTGTGTATAAAAAGAATCATTCCACTGTCAGAAAGAATTCACTCTCAGAATCCTCTCTCACAGCTTTAATCGTTCACTCCATATCAGAAACCTCTCTCACACTCCAAAAAAAAAAATGGTGAAATTTCATCCCATTGCAACAATGAGGAGCATTAGTCTTGAAGAGCTTAAAAATGATGGATATGACGCAACTAGAGAGATCGCTTTTCAAGGACGGACTCATTACTTCAATGTGATCAAATTCATCCTTGTTCATGAAATTATGGAGTTCTAGTCAACTGCTAAAATTAATGCTGACAGATCCATCATTTGGCACATAAAATGGTGGTGCACCAGTGTCCATCACTCGGGTTCTTTTTGCTGGAATAAAGGAATCTCCAAACAGTAGTTTGGATAGTTTCAGAAGTCTGGATTGCATAAAATAAAACCCATACCTTTCTCTGAAAAAAGATATATCAGATTATTTGGGGACAACGCTGGTAGGAAGAAGAATGAGATCAAACTAATGACCAGTAAGGCTAGATTCACTGAAGTGTTGTCGCCATTCCATTATTCCCCTAACATAAAGTGAAAGTTTTTACTTCTTTGGTCGATCAAAAACTGAAATAATCATTGTCTATCACCTCATCACCTACTCCAAAATCAACCTTTCATTCCTCGTCATGGAATATCTAAAATATCGTCTTTGCAGAAATGATGGAAGCATCCTTTATCGATTGCTCTTTACTATGATCTTCAAAGTTAATGAATCCTACTGACATGATACATTAATAATGCCTATGCCTCTCGACACTACCTTCCTCAAAGGTAGAGGTATTGAACCGGCTCCTGTCGACTCTTCATCTTCGTCAGAATCAATGTATCTAGAACCTTCCTCACCAATGTTTCCAAATGAATCTGACCTGGAGGAGATTCAGTTTAAAAGAAAGCGTAAGTATAGCCTGGTCTATCCCGATGCCAGACCATCTCTTCATGCCAAGGAAAGGTTGGAATATTCATAGAAGAGAAAAGGGGAGTTATCTTCAATGTCATCTTTTGGATGGGAGGGCTAAACATCCTGAGAAATCTTTAGGAACTATCTACTTATATAACCAACTTTTTAATTATTATCAATAATTAATTATATTATCAATGAGGTGTTATTCTTATGCATTTTGTGTTGTTCTATCTATATTGCTACGTTCTCCTCAATATCTAACATGATGAATTCTGTTGTCAAGTGTCTACTTGTACTAATTAAGTTAAACTATCTTTCACAATGTATAACTAATCCACAATTCTGTCAACATGTTCACTATAAGTTATGAAAAATGTACATTGAATACATTGACAAAAATCAACACATAATCAACTATTTATCATTCACCTATAAGAATTATTTAAAAATACAAAAGTAGAATTTATATAAAAAAATCATATAATAATGTCTTTTTATGTCATTTCATATTTAAAAGTTAGTTTAACATCTAATTTTACCAAACACTTCAAATTCAACTAACTAGCTTGTTCACTAAAAATTAATTTTTTAGCTATTAGCTAACTTTTCAGTTTTGAGCTAGCCTATCAACTATTTTTTGCTATAGAGAAGTATCATTACTCCTCCTCAACTGAATTAAGCTGGTTAACTCCTCCAATGAGGGTTGTTTATAGAGTTCTTAAATCTATATGGCAAACAAGGAATCATTGTTTATTTTTTCCCATTAGAGTTGATCTACTCCCTCCGGACTCGAATATAAGCAAAAATTAAATTTTTCACACGTAGTAAGGAAGTTGATAAATTCATTGAATCTTATTAATTTTGTTTAAAAAATTACATTCATTTCCTAAAATACCCTTTATGCTATTTATTGCTGAGATAAAAAAAAATCTATGAGGGCCATTGTCTTTTCATTTCCCCATGGTGCCATGCTAATTGGTTTTGGTGAAATATTTTGGCAAAATAATTCAAATAGAATTGCATTGAAAAAATTCAAATTAAATTGCTCGACATTGGCGCAATAGTTTAAAATGAATTAGTAAATGAATGAATGAATCGCGCAACAGTAAATTGCTCCACACATGTATAGGGAATTGCAATGGAATTAAAATGAATTAATAGTAACTCAAGGGTAATTTGGTTATATGATCATTAAATAGCAATAATTCATTTGGTTTTTGCTTATATTTTGGACCAAAACAATTCAAATTTTTTTTTGTTTATATTTCAATCCGGAGGGAGTATTACCTATGGGAGATGCTGTTAGTGATTGTTATATAAATCATCTTTCGCATTAAATAAACTCAGCAACCAAGAACCAACTAATAATAAGCAGGTCCCATCGAAAATTTCTATGGAGCCACAATTATTATTGTTTTGACTTACTCTTTCCTGGAATCTTCCACATAAACCAAGCATTTCTGGATAACAGATTTGGGTCGCTCTATACAAGAAGTTGACCATGTCTGTTTGATCCAACCTGGTGAACTGTGTCCATCAAAGAATGTGTACATGATTTAAGTGGTTAATATAAAAATTAAAATTATATTCATCCAGTTTTTTATTATCACTAAAGAAAAGTATAAAGAATGTGAAAGAAATCATTCTAGCAAGTGTTGTTATTTCAAAGAAAATTGTTACTGTAATTTTGTTTTCTTTGGCATATCTATAAAGGAGAAAAATAAACCTTAGTGTCATGGATTTCCAAAATAATGAAGTCCAAAGAACACCAAGTTGGAAAGGTCCAGCGCTCAGCACAAGAAGACCAGAGCATGGCAGAGTCTAATTATTATTAGGTCCAACGCTCAACACTAGAGATTGGATGCTTGGTGCCAGACATACGGAGACCAGGATTTTTGGGGATGAGCTTGCACTAAGCGTTGGAATGGCAGAGAACTCAATTATTACCAAGGTCTAGTGCTTAGCACTAGAGATTGGGCGCTTAGCATTAGACACAAAGAGCAGGATTTTGTGGGAATGAGCCTGCGCTCAGCGCTGTGTGCGCAAATTCTGTAGAATTCTGCAGAAACAGTTTTTAAACTTTTCCAAAGTGTGTGTCTCTTCATGGCTTTCAAATCTTTCCTGGTAGCCGTGTTCCTTCATGAATGTAAGTGTCCATTCATCAAAGGATACATGCGTAAAGAGTTGCATTCTTTCTTTCAAATTCATGAAAGGTTGTTTTCCTTCATCGAGTGCCATGAGTTAGCCTATAAATATAACCATCCTTGTAATGTCCCCAAGTCTCACTCCAGAAAATTCCATTTTAGAACTCACTTATACTGTTAGTTATAACTTAGCGATATTATTATGCGCTTATTAAAACCAACGGTAACATACATTCAATATAAAGCGCACAACATCAGAGTAGACGTAGCGGAATAAACCAAAACATGCCTATATACAGACAGAATTACAATATACATGGTGGCCCCATCAGTAGGGCTATATATATATATATATATATATATATATATATATATATAGACCAAGTACATAAAGAAACTGAAAACATAAACAAGGTACATCCAAGGACATCCAAAAGAAACTCTCAAGGCTCACCAGCATTCTCCTCAGCCCACTCTCAAAGTACATCAAAACCTTTCCACACAATCCTAGAGACGAACTGGCTGGCTCTCACCATCAGTGGTGAGGATGCCCTGAGCTACCTTGTCCCTCTCCATGAATGCACCTATAAAGCTACATAGGCTCATATTCGGATGGAAACTCGACACTACGATCCTACGCCTCTGAGCTACCCTCAAGTACCGCTCTGTACGCCTGCGCTGACCTTTGTGGGCGAAGCCTCTCCTACTGGATACTACAGAGGAATGGGGTGCCACCCACAAGTAGTCTCGCTCTCTCTGCCTTGGAGGGTGCCACATCCGAGGGAAAGGAAGAAACGGATACATGTGATAAGGTCCTATGATGTCCACATATGGTGGTGTGCCGCTCCGAAAGATCAAGTTGACAGGTCCGGTGTAGACGGCCAAAAAGGTCGAGAGGTCCACCTACCATCCCCTCTCATCATGGTAGACTATCTCAATGTCCCCCAGCATCGGCATCTGCGGTGCCCCCGTGATAAACTGGTGAAGTCTCGGGTCCATCCTGATCCTCAGCTAACTCGTCGTCTGTTCACGAAGCCGAACATACACATACAAAGGAGAATAGGGAGATAAGATATACAACACATCTATAACAGGGATGATACAATGCAGAACATGTAGCAAACACAACCATCTCTCAATACCACGACACTACGGTCGTTCCCTAGCTAAATGTACACATACTCTTTCTATGCATGTTGATCGGTACTAAACACCCTACTAAGGGCAACATCACGTCCGCACATCGGACACAAGTTGGTTCGTTCCGGTAATCCGTTCCGCTCGCCGTGACCCATAAGAGTGCATCACCGCTTAACTGTCCCAGACAAAGAGGGTTAACTGGGCCTCCTGGAAAGATCCACCGACAACTAGAAAGACTCAGGGCTCTAGTCGAGATAACCATACTTAGCCAGGACCACCACGACACGATAGGAGCTACCATACCGGTCTCATGTGGGTACACCTGCATCCAGTATATCCCCAAGGTCTCTCAGACCTTCCCTTCCGTTTTTCGCACCTGAACTCAGTGCACCAACCTCATATGCCTCACAACATACGACTCGCCACTTGGCATCAAATGCATATGCTATGCATGTCATCCATCTCTCTTGAGCTGATATCGCAACACATGCAAACTTGCTCTTAGCAACATGAGCTCCAAGCTCCAAAGGTAAACACACGAGCTCCAAGCTTCACTGTAATCATATGAGCTCCAAGCTCCCATCATAACCTTACGAGCTCCAAGCTCCATTATAACCTCAAATTTTAACTATCATCTCAAATGTCCACAACGGGGTCAAAGCCCTAATCATGCTAAACCTCCATATCTCAAACATACATGCATTTTCAGATATAATGCAATAGTTCATCATTTATCAACATGCCTCATAAAGCAGTAAACAACATACATACCAACATGCCATCATCATCATCAATACATCATACATTTCTTGCAAATACGAGATATCATAATTAACAGGTACACACATCTCAACACATAGCACATATTATCATGCATCACAATTCTGCTAACCTAGGGTATCAAATATAATGGTGCTAGCCCAAAGTCGACTAAACCTAGGGTTTAAATACTTTTTCAGGGCTCAACCTCACGTAGGGTTTAGGGTTCCCCTACAAACACAAAACATACAAAACAGCTATATGGACTACTCTTGCCTCCCCAACGTGTGTAAGCAAAAGTGGTGATAATTACGAACACAACGAGCACTCCCTGCTCCTTTCCTTGCCTTCACAGTCGCGATCACTTGCTCAAAAAGGGTTCCGCACGCAACCTCCAAACTTGCCCTAATCACGGAAATAACACATAGACTATAGCATTAACCCTAATACGAAGTTAAAACCATGAAAAGAAGCTTAAACCAAAAGAGAACATTGTATAGTTACAATGTAGATAGATACGAAACCTCGGCTTACCCTCGTTGAATCACAAAAGCAAACCGGTAGAATTGGAGTAGGAGTCGTGTTGATCACGAAAACACGATCGGAATTGGAATCGGGATGACAAACGGATCATGAACTTGAATTTAAGCTCTCAAACTTGCCTCTGGTCTCTCTATCACTCTCTGGACGTATGAAGTTACCAAAACTTCGTCCATGGTGAGAATGAGCAAGTAGTTATAGAGGTAAAACTCTGTTGCGAACGCTTTAGCATTATGGATCTCCACGCTTTAGCGTTCCAACGTTTGACCGTTGTCTTCCTCAACGCTTAAGCATTGACGTTTCCTCACCGCCAAGGCATCGCCCATCACGTGCCAGTCGCGACGCATAACCGACACATGTCACTTTACGTCCCATCACTGGTAGTCAACTGTTTAGAGGGTCCACACTTGAGCGTCCAAAACTCTCCACGCTAGAGCGTTCCACTAGTCCACGCATGAGTGTTCTGCTCCTGATCGCTTGTCCTTCATCCTTTTCTTATCCAATACATCCCTACCCTTAACATAGTCTCTAAACACACTTTCAAGCCATGATAATAATTATCGACAAACATATAAACTCTCAACCTAGGCCATATATCTCAATTAGAATTTCCGAAAACTGGAATGTTACAACCCTGCATGCTGGAAACTAATCCGAAATTTACCAAGTTTCTGCACTTCAAATCAATTCCTTTCTTCACTTGTGCGTGGAGACAATTGAGGAAAATATTATTCTATAAACTGCCATTAACGATATACTTGATTGTGGGTATGCAAACCAAGTCAAGGGATCTCCATTGTATCCTAAAGGGGATTCGCTGATACACTTCTTGCATCTAGTTTAGGGAGAGACTAGTGAAAGCTATCAAACCTAAAGCCTAGTGTTCATACATGCTTTGAAGATTTGCGCTTGTTATTTGTTCATTCTTCTTTGTTGCATAACCTTCCCTAGATTTTCTAACAAAAAAAAATCATCCTTTGCTTTGTTATGTGCCTGCCCCGTTAAAATGTTAGGCATGCCAGCCTTAACTGTAACACCCCGGTTTTCTTAATTTTTTTTATTTAACTAGTATTTAAGAAATTGTATTTTATTTGAGGGTCTATAAAATTAAATAAATTATTCCGAGACCATAGTCACACTCTACGCTATCATAGGAAGCTATGGTTAAGTTTTGGGTCGAAAACTCAGACGGAGCAGGTTTGCGTTTTTGCTTGACAGTAGTGCTTTACTACTATCGAGACCTAATTTAGACCCGTGAACGAGACAGTTAGTCTTAGAATCACGTTTCCTATATTTTCGAAAAAGTTCGTCCTCACGCTCGAAAATGAAAATAATATATTATAATCGGACCGATAATCGTTCTAGGAGACGATTCGAGTTGTCTTAGGGTTTTTCGAGAACCTTGAGCCAATGATTTTCATACCAGGGCTATGATAAATCATTTGGGGGCTCCTACAAATGACGTGAGGATTTTCAAATTATTGGGATACGAATTGACCAAATTGCCCTTGGTTAGTTTTTACTAATTGCCCTCTTTACCTTTCTTAACCCTTAAGTCTTCCTAAATATCTAATTCTCTCACCCACTCACCATTTTCTTCCCTCCTCACCGCTGGCTGGCTGTTGCTTCTGCTGCTTTTCTTCTTCTTCTTTCTTCTGCTTCCTTCTTCTTCTTTCTTCTTCCTTTTTCTTCCTCCATTTTCAACTTCAATTTTGTCAAGCTTCCTCAAGCTTTTTCAAGAAAGTTAGTGTAGCAAAGTTGCTCCTCTCATCCTCCTCTATCACCTAGAAGGTATAGATTTCATCCTTGAGCTCTCAGTCTTTATTTTCTCAATTTTTTTTCATGATTTTCAATTTCTAGATCTAAACTTCAAAAATCTCTAGAAAATTGTAGAAAAATCATTTTGAGACCAAACCAATTCCTATGAGCTAGTATCATCCCCTACTATCATAATCCAAGAGCTTGTAATGAAATAAAATCTCTAGCCTATTTTTATAGGGAAGGCCGAATAGTGCTTAAAGGGGAAATGGGGTTTTGTTGTTCATTGTTCTTGATTCCACATATTTCACCCCTTAATCATGTAATCCAAGTGATTAGGAGGCCAAATCAAACTCTCACATATTTTTCATGGTGATGGCCGAAACCCTACTTTGTTGGTTTAAGGGTTGTGGTTCAAATCTTTGATAATTGATCATTGATTATGAATTAGGTATGCTTAAGGGTCATTGATCCAAGAGTTGGTAGAATTTCAGTATCCCTAGCCTATTTAATTAATTAAGGGCATTAGATAATCCTAGAGATTAGGTAGTTTATGGTTTCATTATTTTAATTCCTGGTTGTGTTTTACTGTATAGAATCTGACAGGACTCGAACGCTCGATCGCGCACTCGATTGACTGCTGCGGAGCCGCATTCGGAATCTCTCGAGAAAATCACAAAGGTGGGTGAAAGAATCGCAATATCGTTGGGGAGGCAAGCTTTAAATAATATATATTGATATGCGTAGGGCGACCCAAACCCTACTAGCGGTCGTTTGACCGTTAGGTTGATTTTACTGCATATTGAGGTTGTCTGTGCTGTGATTGGATATTTGATATATTATATGTGATATGTGTATGATTTCTATTATATGCTATAATTAATTAAATGTTATTTATTTGTAAGTTGATTTTACTGTTGAATATATATTCTGGCTGTTGTTGATGTCTGTTGTGACTGCTGATGTCTGAGTAGAACTAGGCAGTGATTTCTGATAAATCGGCCGATGAATGTGTGGTGAGAAAGTCGAGGTTATATACATATGTCGTAGTGCTCAAGCTAGTGATATAGTTGATCTGTTGTTGTTGTGATGTGAGTTGATACCCAGTTAAGCCGGATAAAAGTTTGTTGTGGTTGTTTATGAGTCGTGGTTGAGGCACTAAGTGTTGATCTTAAGATGAGTCAGTGAGATTCATGTTGCATAGTTGTTATTCATCACTGTGTTGGCATACGGGCAATTTCGATCTTACCTGCGGGGAGATGGTCGTACCGATTAGTTTGGCGTAGGGGCGATTTCGATCTTACCTGCGGGGAGGTGGTCGTACCCGTTAATCGAATTGTAGACGGACGGACGAATATCTCGACCTAGCCTGCGGACGGGGGGATATGTCGTTACCGAAAGTTGATTTGTTAATGGACGAGAGAATGCTCCGACCTAGCCTGCGGGCGGGGGAACATGTCGTTACCGTAAATTGCGTTGTTGACGGGTGAATATTCCGACCTGGCCTGCGGGCGGGGGAATATGTCGTATCTATGAGACGATTTGGGCCTGCGGGCTTTAGACCGAACCCTACCTTTATGAGGGTGGCATAGTGATGATTGGCACACCTTGATCCGTTGGGGATGTCGCGTCGTGATCGCGTCCATATAGTCGTTCGTTGCATGAGTGTGAGGGACAGTAGTTAATGGAAAAATTATTCGGAAGTCGTTTGGTTGTAACTGTCGTGTTTGTGAGTTTGCTATCTATATAGATTATTTATATCGCTGTTTTTCCCATGTATGACATATTATTGTTTCTTATCCCCTGTATTTTTTCTATGTTGTATTTCTTTGTTCTTGACTGTACGAGAAGACCCTGATGAGGAGTTTCCAGAGGAGATTGACGGAATACCTGTTGAGCCTGATGCCGGCAGGAGAGCCTCAGATCCCAATGCTGGGGGACCTTGAGCGCCAAGAGATGAAGTCGGAGTGGATTTTTTTTCTGATGTTATGTTTTCAGTTTTTATTTATTTCGTACTCTGAAGTATTTTATATTTGGTATCAGTGTTGTAGGCTCTACAGATGGAGCCAATACTATTATGTATATATACTTTTATCATGGTATCAGTATGTATTGTATATTTAATATTTCCGCAAATTTTATACTACTACGCTACGCTATAACTCTAATAATTATAAGTGGGGTCACCAATGGGACCTCCTAGGAAGGGGTTGTCTTATTTTATGGTATTAGAGCAGTTTGATTCTTAATCAGGGACTGCTTGGGTAAGGTTGTGATTTCTGGCCGTGTCTAGTTGAACCCGCATTGGGTATTGACTATGCTTAGAAGTGGGTAGAGCGTCCGATGTGCAGGTTATCGAGTGTGATAACTGCTTTAAGACATATGATGTATATGCCTGGCTTTCTGTCTCGCGAGGCGATATTTGGTTTCGCGAGGCGAGGCAGAAATGCTGCATTTTATTCCTCGGACAGACCTTCTGGCTTGCGAGGCGAGAGTTGGTTCGCGTCGCGAGGCCGAGAGGTTGTACCTTATTGATCAGCCTAGCCTTCTGTCTCGCGTGATGAGATTTTTGTCACGTCGCGAGGTCGAGGGACTGTATTTACTACTCATTCTGATCCTCTGTATCGCGATGCGAGCATTGTTTCTCGTCGCGAGGCCGAGGGATTATATTTTTCTACTGGGACTGATCCTCTGGCTCGCGGGCCGATCATCGTGTCACGGGGCGAGTGTCTTTTCCATTGTTTTCTAGCCTTTTCTGGCTAAAAAAAAAATTATGAACCAAAGATAATATTTTTTCTTCACCAGGAAAGAATGGTTCGCGGACGACCTAGAGGACGTGGCGGAAGGGCCACAGCGAGTGCCGCTGAACTCGGAATCACTTATGAAGCAAGTTCCCACGCTGTCGACGGGATAGAATCAACTGAAACCCTGAGGACATTTAGGGAACTGGCAACGGCAATGCTGCACCAAACGCAGCAGAACGCTCAACTGCTACAGTTGACTATGCAACAATAGCAGAGACAAAATCTGCAAGGTGAAGTTGTGAGGGAAGACACCGGGCTGAATACTTTTCTGAAGGGGAAGCCGCCGTAGTTCAATGGCGACTTCAACCCAGAGGGAGCCGAACTCTGGATACAAGAGTTGGAGAAAATCTTTACGGAGATTCACTACCGTGAGGACAGAAAGGTAACATATACATCCTTCATGCTGATAGGAGGTGCAGAACTGTGGTGGAAGGGCAAGCAGAGGATGCTTGAAGCTGAAGACAGACTCATCAACTGGGGACTGTTTCGGGAATGCTTTCTGGAGAAGTATTTCCCCAGGATGATGAGAAGAGAAAAAGAGAAAGAGTTTATGGGTCTGAAGAAAGGGACCATGTTTGTTGGGGAGTACTCTGCAAGGTTTGAAGCGCTGCTCAAATTTTATGAATTTTACCAGAGGTTCCCTGACGAAGAATGGGTTTGCAGGCGCTTTGAGGACGGCCTGAAATATGAATTGCAACGGGTGATTGCACCACTGACCATCACCCGACTGCCTGAGATGCTGGAGAGGTACTGTTCTGTTATCGAGAACATTGACAAGAAGCGAGAGCTGCAGCAAGGCAGAACTGGAAGACCTACTCGGAGGTTTGACCAGAGAGGTCGAGGCGGAAAAGGAAGATTCCAGACGGGACGGAGGCCTTATGACCGTCAGGCCGCAAGACAGACTGAAGGACAACTCCAACCAAGTGGCTGCTTCAGGTGTGGAGGAACACATACAATTCGGGATTGTCCGATAAAGGAGACTCGCCAATGTTTCCGATGTGGCCAAGTGGGTCACATAGCGCCAGAATGTACATAAGGAGCGAGGTACAATACAGGCGGGCAGGGCCCAGCGACCAGGACTCAAGGAACTGGACAGCAAGCAGCAAGACCACAAGCCACCGGAAGGGTGTTTACCATACGAGGAGCTGAATCCTCTCAATCCCCTGATTTGATACAAGGTATGTGCCTAGTGTCAGGTAAACTATTATCTGTATTGTTTGACTCGGGAGCTACTCATTCTTTCATGTCCCAAGAGTGTGTGGATCATTTGAAGTTTCCTGTCTCTTTAATTCCCCATGACTTAACTGTTTCTACCCCTACCAGTAATTCCTTGACAAGCATAACTGTCTGTTTAAATTGTCTGATTGTCATTGAAAATCGAACTTTTTCTATTGATCTCATTTGCTTACCCATGCATCAACTCGATATAATTTTAGGCATGGATTGGCTTTCGGCTAACCATGTAGTGTTAGATTGTTCTAAAAAGACCTTATCTTTTCCTGAGCAATCTAGATTAATGCCTGCCAAGGATAGTAAGCTAGGTAGTAAATCTCAGAAGCACGTGTTGCTATTCTCTGTGGAAGCTAAGGAATCTCCTACGTTCGATTCGTTGCCTGTAGTGCGGGAGTTTCCAGAAATTTTCCCTGATGACATTCCGGGTTTACCACCAGAGAGAGAAATAGAGTTCGCTATAGATCTGGTACCGGGAACTGGACCGATTTCGATAGCACCTTATCGAATGGCTCCAGCGGAGTTAGTGGAGCTGAAAAAGCAATTGGACGACATGTTGGATAAGGATTTTATAAGACCGAGTGCCTCACCTTGGGGAGCGCCGGTGCTGTTCATCAAAAAGAAGGATGGAAGTTCGAGGCTGTGCGTGGATTATCGACAGCTGAACAAGGCGACAGTTAAGAATAAGTATCCATTGCCTAGGATTGACGATTTGATGGACCAGTTGAAAGGAGCAGTAATATTTTCGAAGATTGACTTAAGATCTGGTTATCACCAGATTCGAGTCAAGTGGGAAGATATACCGAAGACGGCGTTTAGGAGCCGGTATGGACACTTCGAGTACCTGGTTATGCCTTTTGGCGTAACTAATGCTCCAGCAATGTTCATGGATTACATGAACCGGATTTTCCGACTGTTCTTAGATAAGTTTGTTGTTGTGTTTATCGACGACATTCTTATTTATTCCTTTGATCGGGAAGAACATCAGGAACATCTTAGGATTGTGCTTCAAGTGTTAAAGGACCGACAACTTTATGCAAAGTTGTCCAAGTGTGAATTCTGGTTAGAAGAAGTACAATTCTTAGGTCATATGATTAACCGTGATGGGATAGCTGTAGACCCAGCAAAGGTTGAAGCTGTAGTGCAATGGGAAAGCCCTAAGTCGGTGAGTGAAATACGGAGTTTTCTGGGCTTAGCTGGTTATTACCAAAGCTTCATCGAAGGATTCTCGAAAATCGCATTGCCAATGACGCAGTTAACAAGGAAGGGAATACCCTTTGATTGGACGGATGAATGTGAGAAAAGTTTTCAAGATCTGAAAAGGAGGCTGACTACGTCACCAGTATTGACGTTACCGGATTCTTCAGGACAGTTTGACGTGTACTGTGATGCGTCATACCAAGGATTGGGTTGTGTTTTAATGCAAGACCGGAGAGTGGTAGCATATGCTTCGCGGCAGTTAAGAATTCATGAGAGGAATTATCCGACTCATGATTTGGAGTTAGCAGCCATAGTGTTTGCTTTAAAGATATGGCGACACTATTTATATGGAGCTAAGTTTATAGTGTACAATGACCATAAGAGCTTAAGGTATCTATTTGATCAGAAAGAGTTAAACATGAGGCAAAGGAGATGGATGGAATTCATAAAGGATTATGAATTCGATCTCCAATACCATCCAGGAAAAGCGAGTGTAGTAGCGGATGCGTTAAGTAGGAAATCCTTGCACGTATCTACCATGATGGTGAAAGAACTGGAACTGGTTGAAAAGTTTAGAGATTTGAATCTAGGCATGGAATTATCTAAGGATAAGATACACCTAGGAATGGTCACAGTAACCACCGAATTTTTGAAGACAATCAAGGAGAAGCAGGAGGTTCATCAGTATCTTCAGAAAGTAAAGGAACAAGTGACGGAAGGCAGAACTTCTGAGTTTAGGATGAATCAATATGGAGTCTTGAGGTATGGTGATAGGATTTGTGTGCCGATGGATATAGAACTAAGAAGAATGATCTTAGAGGAAGGGCACAAGAGTAGGAAGAGTTTTCATCCAGGAGCTACCAAGATGTACCAAGACTTAAAGAAAATGTTTTGGTGGCCCGGAATGAAGAATGAGATAGCCGAGTATGTGTTGGCTTGTTTGATGTGTCAGAAGGCGAAGATAGAACACCAAAAGCCAGCAGGACTGCTACAATCTTTAGATATCCCAGAATGGAAATGGGATGGAATATCTATGGATTTCATGGTTGGTTTGCCGAGGACTAACAAGAGGCATGATGTCATTTGGGTAATCGTGGATAGGTTAACGAAGTGTGCTCACTTCCTACCTATTGGCGAAAGTTATACGTTGGAGAGGTTAACCCAAATCTACATCAAGGAAGTAGTAAGGTTGCACGGAGTGCCTTCTAGTATCGTTTCCTACAGAGACCCTCGATTTACATCTCGATTCTGGAGGCAGTTACATGAGGTTTTGGGAATGAAGTTAAGGTTGAGTTCTGCTTATCATCCTCGGACGGATGGTCAGTCGGAACGAACGATTCAATCGCTAGAAGATCTCTTAAGAGCTTGTGTTTTGGAACACACGGGCAGTTGGGAAGAGTTCTTACCACTGATTGAGTTCACCTATAACAACAGTTTTCATTCAAGCATTGTACGGCAGGAAGTGTAGAACACCTTTGTGTTGGTATGAGAATGGAGAAAGTCAAGTACTAGGACCGGAGGTGGTGCAACAAATGACGGAACAAATCAAGAGGATACGGGAAAAGATGAAAATCGCACAGGACAGGCAAAAGAGTTACAGCGATAAGAGGATAAGACCGTTAGAATTCCAGGAAGGAGACCATGTTTTTCTGAGAGTGACTCTGAGAACTGGAATCGGCAGGGCAATAAAATCTAGAAAGCTTACTCCTAGGTTCATTGGACCTTTTCAAATTCTTCGCCGAATTGGTCCTGTGGCCTGTCACATCGCTTTACCCCCAAGCTTATCCAACCTTCATGACGTCTTTCATGTCTCTCAGTTAAGAAAGTACTACCCCGATCCATCACACATCTTAGAACCAGAGTCAACACAATTAAGAGATAACCTTGAGTATGAAGCTCTACCTGTTAGGATCACGGATAGAAGGATAAAGGAACTCCGAGGTAAACATATTCCGTTGGTCAAGATCATATGGGATGAAGTTACCGGAGATGCTACCTGGGAACGCGAAGAGGACATGCAACGGCAATATCCGAGCCTATTTTAAAAAGGTACGTCGAATTTCGGGACGAAATTCTTTTTAAGGGGGTAGTAATGTAACACCCGGTTTTCTTAATTTTTTTATTTAACTAGTATTTAAGTAATTGTAATTTAGTTGAGGGTCTATAAAATTAAATAAATTATTCCGAGGCCATTGTCACGCTCTACGCTATCGTAGGAAGCTATGATTAAGTTTTGGGTCGAAAACTCAGACGGAGCCCGGTCTGCGTTTTTGCTTGACAGTTGTGCTTTACTACTATCGAGACCTAATTTGGACCGGTGAACGAGACAGTTAGTCTTAGAATCACGTTTCCTATATTTTCGAAAAAGTTCGTCCTAACGTTCGAAAATGAAAATAATATATTATAATCGGACCGATAATCGTTCTAGGAGACGATTCGAGTTGTCTTAGGGTTTTTCGAGAACCTTGAGCCAATGATTTTCATACCAGGGTTATGATAAATCATTTGGGGACTCCTACAAATGACGTGAGGATTTTCAAATTATCGGAATACGAATTGACCAAATTGCCCTTGGTTAGTTTTTACTAATTGTCCTTGGTTAGTTTTTACTAATTGCCCTCTTTACCTTTCTTAACCCTTAAGTCTTCCTAAATATCTAATTCTCTCAACCACTCACCTTTTTCTTCCCTCCTCACCGCTGGCTGGCTGTTGCTGCTGCTTTTCTTCTTCTTCTTCCTTCTTCTTCCTCCATTTTCAACTTCAATTTTCTCAAGCTTCCTCAAGCTTTTTCAAGAAAGTTTGTGAAGCAAAGTTGCTCCTCTCATCCTCCTCTATCACCTAGAAGGTATAGATTTCATCCTTGAGCTCTCAATCTTTATTTTCTCCATTTATTTTCATGAGTTTCAATTTCTAGATCTAAACTTCAAAAATCTCTATAAAATTGTAGAAAAATCATTTTGAGACCAAACCAAATCCTATGAGCTAGTATCATCCCCTACTATCATAATCCAAGAGCTTGTAATGAAATAAAATCTCTAGCCTATTTTTCTAGGGAAGGCCGAATAGTGCTTAAGGGGGAAATGGGGTTTTGTTGTTCATTGTTCTTGATTTCACATATTTCACCCCTTAATCATGTAATCCAAGTGATTAGGAGGCCAAATCAAACTCTGACCTATTTTTCATGGTGATGGCCGAAACCCTACTTTGTTGGTTTAAGGGGTTTTGGTTCAAATCTTTGATAATTGATCATTGATTATGTATTAGGTATGCTTAAGGGTCATTGATCCAAGAGTTGGTAGAATTTCAATATCCATAGCCTATTTAATTAATTAAGGGCAGTAGATAATCCTAGAGATTAGGTAGTTTATGGTTTCATTATTTTAATTCCTGGTTGTGTTTTACTGTATAGAATCTGACAGGACTCGAACGCTCGATCGCGCACTCGATTGACTGCTGCGGAGCCGCATTCGAAATCTCTCGGGAAAATCACAAAGGTGGGGGAAAGAACCGCAATATCGTTGGGGAGGCAAGCTTTAAATAATATATATTGATATGCGTAGGGCGACCCAAATCCTACTAGAGGTCGTTTGACCGTTAGGTTGATTTTACTGCATATTGAGGTTGTCAGTGCTGTGATTGGATATTTGATATATTATATGTGATATGTGTATGATTTCTATTATATGCTATAATTGATTAAATGTTATTTATTTGTAAGTTGATTTTACTGTTGAATATATATTCTGGCTATTGTTGATGTCTGTTGTGACTGCTGATGTCTGAGTAGAACTAGGCAGTGATTTCTGATAAATCGGCTGATGAATGTGTGGTGAGAAAGTCGAGGTTATATACATATGTCGTAGTGCTCAAGCTAGTGATATAGTTGATCTGTTGTTGTTGTGATGTGAGTTGATACCCGGCTAAGCCGGATAAAAGTTGGTTGTGGTTGTTTATGAGTCGTGGTTGAGGCACTAAGTGTTGATCCTGAGATGAGTCAGTGAGATTCATGTTGCATAGTTGTTATTCATCACTGTGTTGGCATATGGGCGATTTCGATCTTACCTGCGGGGAGATGGTCGTACCGATTAGTTTGGCGTAGGGGCGATTTCGGTCTTACCTGCGGGGAGGTGGTCGAACCCGTTAATCGAATTGTAGACGGACGGGCGAATATCTCGACCTAGCCTGCAGATGGGGGGATATGTCGTTACCGAAAGTTGAGTTGTTAAAGGACGGGCGAATGCTCCGACCTAGCCTGCGGGCGAGGGAACATGTCGTTACCATAAATTGCGTTGTTGATGGGCGAATATTCCGACCTGACCTGCGGGCGGGGGAATATGTCGTATCTATGAGACGATTTGGGCCTGCGGGCTTTAGACCGAACCCTACCTTTATGGGGGTGGCATAGTGATGATTGGCACACCTTGATCCGTTAGGGATGTCGCGTCGTGATCGCGTCCATATAGTCGTTAGTTGCATGAGTGTGAGGGACAGTAGTTAAGGGAAAAATTATTCGGAAGTCGTTTGGTTGTAACTGTCGTGTTTGTGAGTTTGCTATCTATATAGATTATTTATATCGCTGTTTTTCCCATGTATGACATATTATTGTTTCTTATCCCCCGTATTTTTTCTATGTTGTATTGCTTTGTTCTTGACTGTACGAGAAGACCCTGATGAGGAGTTTCCAGAGGAGATTGACGGAATACCTGTTGAGCCTGATGCCGGCGGGAGAGCCTCGGATCCCAATGCTGGTGGACCTTGAGCGCCAAGAGATGAAGTCGGAGTGCATTTTTGTTCTGATGTTATGTTTTTAGTTTTTATTTATTTCGTACTCTGAAGTATTTTATATTTGGTATCAGTGTTGTAGGCTCTACTGATGGAGCCAATACTATTATGTATATATACTTTTATCACGGTATCAGTATGTATTGTATATTTTAATATTTCCGCAAATTTTATACTACTACGCTACGCTATAACTCTAATAATTATAAGTGGGGTCACCAATGGGACCTCCCAGGAAAGGGTTGTCTCATTAACCATAACATTAAAGTAACATATTCTTATTACTACCATTTTGTTTAAACTAAATAAAGTACTTTACATACTATTTAACTCTTTGTAGTCCTTGTCCAGCTAGCAATAGCATTTATCATTAAATTAATATTCAGTAGACACTTTAGTTGACTTATGTGACTACCAATCATTCTCTTGCAAATTTTCAGTTCTATAAGGAGCAATCCAGTTAGAGTGTTACTGTGATTCTAGCTTGCTGTATACCAAATTGTATCTGCTGCTTTGCATTGCCTGGCCTTTCACTTCTTTATAATCTCTTATCTGTAAACACACCATGGCTCTGCAACTTGTTGCTGGACCTTTTATGGGAGCTGTTTTCAATGTGTTGCTTGAGAGGTTAGCTTCTTCTGAGGTTGTCAACTTCTTTAAGAAGAAGAAAAGCAATGACAAGTTGCTCAAAAGGTTGAAGATCATGTTGTTGTCGGTCAATGCTGTGCTCAATGATGCAGAAGAAAAGCAAATGAAAAATGAAGCAGTGAAGGAGTGGATTGAGGAACTTAAAGATGTGGCCTTTGATGCTGATGACATACTTGATGAGATCTATACTGATGCAAATATCAATACAAAAGAGGTAAACACACTCCAGTCCACTCCTATAGATTTTTATGATAAAGATCTTGAACAGAAAATAGAAGATATTCTTGAAAGATTGGAGTTTATTATAAGGCAGAAAGAAGTACTTGATCTGAAGGTGGGAAAGGAAGTCAAAATGACACACAAGACACCAACCTCGTCTGTGATAGAAGCATGTGATGTGTATGGAAGGGAAAATGATAAAGAAATCTTAGTTAACTTGCTATTGTCACATGATACTCGTGATGAAAATATAGGTGTTATTCCCATTGTTGGAATGGGTGGGATAGGAAAAACTACCTTAGCTCAACTAATATACAATGATCATAGAGTACAAAAGGAATTTGATCTCAAAGCTTGGATTTATGTCTCTGAAGAATTTGATATCTGCAAGATCACAAAAAACCTTGTGGAGGTTGTCACATCATGTAGTTGTGATGTTGAAGATTTAAACTCACTCCAGAGAAATCTTAAAATGTATATATCGAAGAAAAAGTTTTTATTTGTGTTGGATGACGTTTGGAATGAAAATTATGATAATTGGGACAAATTCAGGAGTCCATTTAAATATGCAGGGGCTCGTGGAAGTAAGATTATTGTAACTACTCGAAGTGGATATGTTGCATCCATTATGCAAACTATTCCACCTTATAATCTGAGTGAATTGTCCAATGAAGATGGTTGGAATTTATTTTCAAAACATGCTTTTGATTATGGGGATTCAATTGTCCATCAAAGTGTAGAAAAAGTTGGAAGAGAAATAGTTAGAAAGTGCAAAGGGTTGCCTTTGGCAGTGAAGACTCTTGCAGGACTTTTGAGGTCTAAAAATGATAGGCAAGAATGGTATAAAGTATTGAACAGTGAGATATGGGATTTGCAAGATCATGAGAGTTATATTCTTCCAGCTTTGAGATTAAGTTATCATTATCTGCCTTCTCATTTAAAGAGATGTTTTGCATATTGTGCAATTTTCCCAAAAGATTGTGAATTTGAAAAGGAGAAACTAATTTTGTTGTGGATGGCAGAAGGTTTGCTCCAACAATCAAAAAGACATAGAAGAATTGAAGAAGTTGGAAATGAGTATTTTTGTGAATTGGTATCCAGATCATTTTTCCAGCAATCAAGACGCGTCAAGTCATATTTTCTAATGCATCATCTTGTAAATGACTTGGCTCAATTTGTATCTGGAACATTTTCTGTCAGAATGGAAGGTAACAATTCTAATGAATTTGAGGAAAGAACTCGTCATTTGTCCCATATCATTACACATTGTTCCTCATATGTAAACCTGAAAGATGTTGGCAAAGCAAATCGCCTACGCACCTTTCTCCAATTAAGAATGATAGGTACATCCATAGACTTGTTCAATGACATGCCAAATGATCTGTTGAAGAAGTTAAGGTACTTGAGGGTGTTATCTTTGGTAGGTGCATACATTTACAGTTTACCTGATTCAGTAGGTGAACTAAAACATCTTCGCTATCTTGAAGTGTCTGACACTGAAATTATCAGGTTACCTGAATCCATCTGCACCTTGTACAATTTACAAACTCTGAAGTTAGTTGGATGCTACAATCTTATTGAGCTACCAAAAGAGATGTATAAGCTTGTTAACTTGCGCTATTTGGATATTAGAGGCACTTGTTTGAAGTGGATGCCATTGCAAATGAGCGCATTAAGAAACCTCCAGAAGTTGAGTGACTTTTTTGTTGGAGAAGATTGTGGATCTTCCATTGGTGAATTGGGAGAGATATCTAACTTACATGGAACATTGTTCATTCATCAAATAGAACATATTGTTGATTGTAAGGATTCTGAAAAGGCGAAGTTGAAGGAAAAGAATTGTCTTGAACAGTTGTCTTTGGATTGGGGTGGTAGTGGTGATACCGATAACTCACAGCATGAAAAAAGCATACTGGACAGCCTGCAACCACATACAAATTTGAAGGAACTTGACATCTATGACTATCCAGGCACAGAATTCCCAGATTGGTTGGGGGACTTTTCCTTTTGCAATTTGGTGTCCTTACAGCTCAAGGGTTGTAAATATTGCTATAAATTGCCTCCACTTGGACAACTCCCATTGTTGAAAGAGCTTCGGATTATTAAATTTGATGGATTGGTGACTTTGGGGTCTGAGTTTTATGGAAGTGGAACATCTGTAACTAACAGCTTTCCTGCACTTGAAATTCTAAGGTTTGAGTACATGTCAGTATGGGAGAAATGGTGTCCAGATGCTGACAATGCAGGCAGCAAAGCTTTCTGTCATCTTAGAGAACTTCATATTGAGAGCTGTCCCAAACTGACTGGGGATTTACCTAGTAACCTTCCATCTTTGGCAATACTTGTAATCAGAGACTGCAAACATCTCCTTTCTTCACTTCCAATAGCACCTGTTCAGCGTGTACTGAATATTCAGAATTGTGAGAATTTAGAATTTCCAGTGCATGCACCTTGGTGCCACCAATCACTGACATCCTTGTACTTACATGGTAGCTGTGACTCACTCAAGTTCCTGCCTCTAGATCTCTTCCCCAACCTCAAGTCTCTAGATATATGGGGTTGTAAAAATCTGGAAGCACTCACAGTTTTAGCATCAGATTCAGATATAACTCCTCCAACTTTCAAATCTCTCCATTCCTTGTGCATAAGGCATTGTCCAAATTTCATATCATTTCCAAAGGAGGGATTTGCAGCCCCAAAGCTCACTTTGTTAACCATCAATTACTGTGAGAAATTGAATTCTCTTCCTGAACAAATGCATCACCTTATGCCAAGCTTGAAAGAACTTCAACTGCGGGGTTGCCCACAAATTAAGTCATCTACTATGAGACCACTCAGGATTAGGATTTGCAACAAACTCATGGAAGGGAAACAAAACCACTCAGATCCTCTCTTTGCAAGGTTAGAGGGTCTGGCCACTCTTAATAGTCCCTCATCAAGTTAGACACCACCTCGCACTCAATGCTTACAATGGTAAGCAATTACAAGATCTCTCAATGAAACAATTTTTTTGTCAAATCAACAAAAGCATAGCTGATAATTCAATTTGAGGAGCTTATAATATTCTCTTTGATATCCTGTCTTTGCTCACCAGCGGAATAAAAACTTTATTTGTCAATTTAGTGGCTCTAAGTTTCTACTATTTAAGTGAAGTCATGTTTTTATCAACCAGCTGATATATCACTCATTTTATAGGAGATAGAAAAGCACAGAAGCCCCAGTATTTTTATAGCTGAGTAAAAAAGCTTATCTTCATCAGAAGCAGGTATTGCAATACCCTCAACACTATGGCTTATTTTATTTTGGGGAAGGGGTGGAGGAATAAACAATTTTCATTCACATATATTATGTTTAATATTTCAGTGAAGGTTGGCATTGACTGTGCAGAGAAGAAGGGAATACATTAGCAAAAACAGTAGATGATAACTGAGCTGTTACTCTTGCCTTTTACTTCCTTCCAATAATTCAAATTCAAATGAATCACGTTCTCGAGTTTGTAAAGACTGAGAATGGATGAATAACTGAAAATCAAAATTACTGTGTCAATGGCTAAGACATTATGATTTATGATATGAATTATCTTTTGTATATGAAAGATATACCTTCTAATGTTTTGAGTACCCGTACCTGTATCAATCCTCATTGTGTATTACGTGTCAAAATAAGTTGCCAATGTTACTTGTTTCGTAACCAAATATGCAATATGCAGCAAGGGCACCACCATAATACTCGCCCTAAAAGATAGCATATTTTCAATTATAAGTTTTGCTGCTATTTTTTATTTTTCTCATGCTTACAGATTCTGGGAATCGACATAAAAGAAGAGTATGATGTGCTAAACAAACCTTTCATGTTAATGACAGGAGGAAACATGTTACATGACATTTGATCTTTATTGAAATTAAGTCCTCCTTTTTAAGGTTAAATTAAGTTGTCTCGAAATATTTGAAAATTTTCAAATAGTTCCTATACTTTAAAAGTTTGTAATTGGGTCCAGATCACATAGAAAATTTATAATTGGATCCTTTATACACTTTTACATTAGGGTTTCGTTAAGTATCTATTAGGGTTCAATTAAATGTTTCATCTACTCGTCATTTATAGGTCCCTAAACTTTTTGAAAATGTTTAAATAGATTATTTTTCCGGAAAATTCAAATAGGTTATTGTACTTTTTGGATCCCTAACGCAAAATTGTATGAGGAATTCAATTACAAATTTTTTGTGTTCATGGACCCAATCACAAACTTTTAAAATATAGAGATTTATTTGAAAATTATCAAATAGTTGAGAGACCTATATATTAATTTAACTGTTTTTTTAAGTGTGTAGACTATTTTAATTTTACTTTTTTTCAAGGGGTATAGACTCCTTCCTCTTTTATTAGCCAATTGGGTTTAGTTTTGATTAACTCAAAAAAGGAAGAGATCTACAAAATCATTTAGACAAATTTGGATATTAACAGGGCATATTCGTTAGGAGACTTCTATTTCTATTATACTATAATTCTTCTTTTTTATATATATATATATATAATAATAATATAATAATAATAATAATAATAATAATAATAATAATAATAATAAAATTAGGTCCCTCCGTGTCACGCGTCATCTAATCGAAAAATTATAACGCCCTAAATTTTTGAAGTGGTTATAAATAGAAAATAATTAATTAGATATCTTGGAAATAATTAAACAAAATATTTGGCACAGAAAAATTCGAATTTCTGCTTAGTTTGAACACTGCTGACAGTATTAACTGATACTGTTGGTGAGGACATTGAGAAATGGAAATCCTGACTTAGCCACAAAATGAGTTGGAATAATTTTAGGTGTTGGAAATTATGTTTGAATCCTAACAGTGCAAAGAAGCTTATACTGAAAAAATGATATTATTTTAATCAGTATCAGTTACACATATTTAAACCGACATCATTTCTGAGTCTCGTGTCCAACCCAAAGCCGGGAATCTAAATCTAACTTCTAAAATATTCCTTTAATTCAATTCCAAAATCAGAGTTAAAAATGACATCCGAAATTTGAAATTTCCATGCTGCCAACATTAAACACGGTATTGAAATTCCGAATCTAGAAAACAACCAGTTTCCTCCCTTTTTCTATTTCACTCGTGACCTCCCTTTTCTTATTTGACCAATGAATATCACTTTTGTCTTATATGAGGACCAATAGGAACCACACATTTTACTCTAGAATTGGGAATTGGATCTACTTTTTTCACTTCATCTCCACCCTCCATTTGAAATAAAGTGATGAGATTTTTTTCATTCCACTCTTCCATGTTCCCTCCTCTAGGCAGATCACTTTAGGATTGGACAATAGCCCATCCTCAACCTGAACCCGACGTATCCGTTTATAAAAGCAAGTGGGTGGGCGGGTCATCACAGGTCAACAGGTGGAACAGTTTCATGTGGATGACAACAATCGGGCTTGGGTCTTTGAAATTTTTTCGTTAGTGATCGACCCGACCGAATCAAGAAAGAAAGGGGGGTTTTATATAGAAAAACCCAGAAGTTAGAATGTAGAAAGACAACATCACATGAGGTAGAAGACTCTAAGGCATGAGTGGACAAACACTGCAGCTACGCCGTTTGTGTTGTTTCCCTTTGTCCACCGGATCGGAGCCGTCGCAGCTACTATTCGCACGACCAACACTGTGAGACACATGATAGAGACAGATCCACAAGGTGTCGCTGCTCCGACACGTTTACTGATCTACAAGGTGTCGCTGGTCCGAAACTAAGTGGTGGTGATGCGTCACCACGGAGACAGATCTAGCGCGGTGCTTCAGTTTCCCCTTGTGTGCGAACTATCTTTCCTTCTCTTGCGCGAACTATTCATCTTCTTCTTTCACTCTCCATCGAACGCCTCCTTCCCCGCCACCGTCAAGTTCGTCACACCACCGACTCACCCTCATCTCTCTCTCGCCCCTTTTTCTCAGCCCCTCATCTTCTGCTTTCTAGAAGAAAAGCAAACCCTAAAAACATTGCGGAGCCTTTTCACATTTTGAGTCTCAAAAATTTATTAGGCCCAAAAAACTAAAAGGATCCAACCCACCCCAAACCAATCAACTCACCAGCCAACCCGCCGGACGGAATTAGATCACATATATAGATGGGCGGGTTGGTTTGAATTGGGCCCAAATCCTACCGAACCCGCCCATTGTCCAACCCTAGATCAATTGGCCGTCTCCCAAAAACTTCACTCTTACATTTTCCTCTTACTCATTCAACTATAACACCAAAACACCATTTTCTTTCATCCTCTTCTTCTCATTTCCTAGACACACACACACACACACAAAATGAACCACCATCACCATTTCCTCTTTTACCATTTTCAAGGCAAGCTCTACACCACTTCAAGCTTCATTTTCGTTCACATAGGTGAGGAGGTTCTCACAATTTTTTCTTCTTTTCCTTTATCCATTTTCACTTTTGGTTTTGGTTCTTTCTAAGCTTTAAGGAGCAAAGGAACAAGCTTTGTCGGTGGATTCATTATCTTGGCCGAAAATCATCAGAGTGGGGAAGGAAGACTAACCTTCTAAGTGGTTTGAGTAGATTTTACTCTTAGGGGGAACTCCCCATTCCTTTTTCTTCCAATTTTAATTCTTAGCTTTACTTGATTTTAGTTGGTGATTTGGTTGCTTGTTTACTAATTTTCGGATTTGGCTTGTAATGGGTTGGAAGAATGATGAAAAATCCATCCAACCATGCTTTAAGTGGGTTTATGTGCTTCCTTGATGATTGATGATATTAACTTGTTAATGTGAACCTAATGATCTTTTAGGGCTCCTAAAACTCTAGTTTATAAGGCTCTAACATGTGCTTGATGTTGATTAAGTTCTAATTGTCGTTGAAAACTTAGGAAGTTCATTATGGAAACAATTAGAAAAGAAAAAAAATCAAACAAAGTGGGATGCCTAAACCACACTAAGATCACTGTTTTTTACCAAGAAATCAAGGGAGCCACAAACTCCTAAATTTACACTAATGACACTTAGGAATGTGATTAAGACATTGATTAACATGAAAGAGAAAGTAATAATGAAGATGACTAAACAATTAGACACTAAACCTGTTGTCAAAAGAAAAAAAATTAGACACTAAACCTAGGCTTAATATAGTAATCATGACAATGTTTGGAACCAAAAATCCTTGGCTACCAAGGGTATGAATTTCGGCCATAAGGCCTTAGAGGTCTAAAACAAGCTATCACAATGAAAACTTGGGCCTCTTGAGGCCCAATGTGTCAACCTTTATTAGTATATGACTTTGAATGAAAGAATGAGTGAATAGGTGTAGAGAAAATCATAATTGAGTTAGAAATGAGGAATGTTATGAAAAACCTTCACCTAAGTTGATAAGAATACTTAGGATTAGAATGAGGCATTTAATTAGCTTGGAAAGAGAAAAAAAAAAGGGCTCAAAGTCCATCTATTGGGCTCAAGTCAAGAAAACAAACAAAACCAATACAAAAAAGCTTATCTTGGACCATATGAAAACTCATGGCCCATTAAGGGGCCTATGGTCCACAACCTCACATTTAGAAATGTTTCTACGAAATTAAGAATGAAAGAGAGAAAGAAGGTTGATCTAAAGAGTAGTGTAAATACTAACCATAAGATCAAAGTTATGATACTAATCACTAATTTAGGATATAAAATCCACCTAATTAATTTATAGGCAATAGATAAAAAAAAATTGGTCATTTAACCTAGAGTGGAAACATAAAACAAAACTCAATTGATAAGCATAACATTCTTTGTAAAGAACAAAGCATAACACTAACACTAAATTGATTCATTTAAGACTTAAGGACAAAATGGATGAAAGAAGACACAATGTGGTAGCTTGAGATAATTGGACACGCTTATGGACATTTGGACTATAATATGTTTCCTTATACCCTACTGGGCTTGGCCCACTACTTGAGAAGAAAATTAACATTGATGGAAATTGATGTGGATGAACTATCCTTGGACCATTATGTGCTTTGGATGGAAATTTGTTGTACATTGGACTCTACATGAACTACGGATACATATAAGTGGTTTACTATATGACTACATGATGTTGATGAAGAAAGCTTTACTTGGTCATACTTTCATGATCTTGATGGTTGATGATATTGATAAGACATGCACATCAAGGCATTAGTCCTGGAGCATTGTTGCATGTGACATGTGCATGGAGTCAAGTATGACCCTAGAATGTTGAAGAAGTTAGACGTTAAGGGCATTCCTCTTGCATGAGTTTTCAATCTCGAAGGGCATACCGGGACAAACACTAATGGAAGGACTTAACGGTCTAACGAATTGATATGAAATGTATTATGGTGAGGTCATGCATGATTTTTGCATTGACATTGGCACGATGTGAGGGAGTTGAGCTACATCTTGAGTGCGGGTGAAAGTACAATAGGGATGGTCGAGATGACCTAGGGGACACTCATGGTGTGATACTCCACAGGGGATCAGGTGGTAGCTCTCTCGAGTCGTGGTATTCGATGCGAACACAATGGTGTCCCGACCAAACCCTAAACTACTCAAGATCAGTGGAGATTGTTCCGGTAAGCCGTTTAGCGCACATTTGGATTTGATGGCACTTATTGGGGTAGTGATATGGAACATATACTCCTGATCGCTCCTCCAATTATGTTGTCACTCCATGGAGTTGAGTCGGGCTGAGACCCACACATGCACATTTTCATCCCCATACACATTATGCATTCTTAACATCTTATCAAACTATTGACTTTTGACATAACGTGAATTTGGGAGTTATTATTGGACTATCTGCTTTATTCTCATGTCATTGATGTCATTGATATTTGAGTTCACTTTGTTTACCTAAGATGTTAAATATACTCCGATACCTGTTTCTTAGAAGTAGTTATCTTACCTCCCTTTGTGTGTTTGTTTTTGCTTGTTGGATATGTTGTTTTATACAGACGAAGGGTATAGATTCATTCCCCAATCTTTGGGACCGCGTTATCTTGCACAAGGGTGATAATATTTTGAGGATTCATAGATGGTACGTAGGGGAAAGAGTAGCACACAGGTGTCTTGGACGAGCTCTGGAGAGTATTTATTTATGTTGGTATTAAGTTTTGTATGCCTGTTGCGAACTTTGGGATTTGGTTATTATATATTTGATTATGTATATGACTTACTAAAATGTTATAAAGGTATTGAGTTTTAATCAGGATTTGTGATTGGTTTTGATGTTTGCTCATTATGTCTGAGCCAAGAGGGCCTTACAGTTTGTGGCTTACAGGTTGATGTATGAAAGCAGGTTTTAAGTTCCCAGAGGGCCATGGTCCTGATGTATACATATGTATAAACTAATACTGCATGTGGAATGATGATAGGTAACATTAGGAAATGTTATTAAAATAATGAGATACTAGAGGGTATATCATAAACATTTTCTTGCTCACCCATACAATAGCACAGGTATACTACTAGTGCTAACTAAAACTTTGTTGGATGATGAATTTGGAAAACAACATCGATGACTTAGAATGTATTTGGAAAAGCTGAAAAAAATAGATTACGTTGATAATCGATTATATGTACAATCGATTATTGTGATAATCGATTATAATCAGAATTTGTCTTTATTTGGGTGTGTTTGCTGAAAAGCGATTTTATGATAATCTATTGCATGTGTAATAGTGATTGTAAATAATCTATTTCATTTAGATGGTACAAAAAATCACTTTTACATAAGGTAAAGAAGTGAGAGAAAGGAATTGCATGTGTAAGTGAGAGAAGAAAAAAATTTCAATCCAACCGTCCTTCTTATCAGATGGTGAAAAACAACTTTTTTTAAAAAATAAAAAAAGCTTTTTTAAAAATTTGAGCTAGATACCAAACGTAACAAATTATCTACAAAACAGCTTTTTTGGACCAAAAAAGAGCTTAAAGTGGAAAAATCCATCTTTCCCAAACGTACACTTATTATAAAAAGACTTCTGTTAAATTTGGTTGTTGCAAGTTCTAATAGTACAATTCTTATGGCTATAAAATATGGTGGCGTCTAGCATGTAGACTTGAAACAAGTGCTATAACGGTGTAGCACAAAATTAACCTGGGATAGTAAGTTACCTGATTTTTCATTTTTTATTTTTTAAATTCTTTTATGTTGGAAGTTCCATTTTTAACCTTCACCACCCTTCACTCTTCACCACCATCCCTTCCAAATTTTCACCACCACCATGGTTGTCGGCATCTCAAGGCGATCGGAGGAAGGAGGCAAAAAAACCCAGATTCACCCTTCAACACCACAAAGGTTTCGGATTAGGCTCACATGATGCGTTCAGCATCCTTGCCGCCCTTTCGGAAAACGATTGAAGCGGTTCCCATTTTTTCTGCAAGGCCTTCGTCTTTGTCTCACTCTTCCTCGTTCTCTTCCTCCTTGCATTTGATCCAGTAATCCAGAAGTCGCCGCCGCCGTAGGACCGAACTCCATTGTCGTCAATGAAGTACCACCAGTCAGTACCTATGAATGTTTCGATATTGTCGCCGATGATGATGAAGATCGTGATAAGACGCAACAATGATGATGACAATGACATAACAGAGGAGGAACAAATAGTGGATCCGTTGGCGGCGGAGCCAAGGCATAAGTCGGCGGCGGAGTATCCAGAGTGCGGCTTTGTTGCCATTGTTTTCCTAATCTCGATCTCTTTAAACACAACCACGACCACCAGCCACCGCCGTCTCAATCTTGACCTGTAACTCGTTGTCGTCTCGATCTTGATCTGCAACCCACCAGAGTCTCCTTGCATGTTAACGCTTCTCAAGTCGCCTCTGTTGGGTGCTCCATCAAGGGGTGGGGTGGCAGGGGAGCGGGGCGGTTGTGTGGGGGTGGGGTGGCAAAGGAGAGAGGGGTGGAGGTGGCAGAGGAGAAACGGGGCGGAGTCTCGCGGCCGGTGACCGCTAGTGGATGGTGGGGTGGACGATGGAGGAGGAGGAGGGTTTGGACGGGTAGAGATAAAGTTGTCTTTTTTTTTTTTTTTTTACCTATATTACCAATTGAAGGTAACATTTTTTTGGAGTATCAAATTTGGACCGTTAAATAGTTTATTATTATTATACCTAAGGGCTACATCTAGTGGTACGCTGGTGTAACACTTACTTAAAGTCTTCATGCTAGCCTTCGCCTAACATATATGCAAATGTAAGATATCAAAAAATCTTCTTGCGGTTACTGTTTCGATAGCCCATTTTTAGCCTTCTTTTCTTTTAGTCTTCGCTTTCACATTTAAAGCTTTTTTTTTCCTAGTGAAGTTATGGATAAATTAAGTTTGAGGTTTTGCTTTTACTTGATTACATAAGTCTTTTTTAAAATTTGATAAAGAATTATCAATCTAAATTTATCATTTTCTATATTTTCACCAGATAAAAGTATTTAAAATTTCAATCATTACCCAATCTTGTCCTAATAAAGCAAAAAGAAAGAAATATATACTTAAAACACTTACATGTGAGGAGGAATATTAGAAAAGCACACGTGAGTGTGTGTGAGTGTAATATGAAGTGGGAAGTCTTAGACAATTGTTACCTACACCACCACAATTGTTTTTGCACCACCCCACAGCTTTTTATTTTTTACAAAAATACCCTTATCACTTTCCCCTCTTCCTTCCGGTAAATGATTCCTGCCTCCCCTCTTCTTTCTCATCTCCCTCTCCTTTCAATCCATGCACCACCATGTCACCTATTTTTTTCGTGATTTCAAGTTTTCCCAACAACTAGTTGCCAGAATGCAAAAGACACATATTCCGGCAACTAATTGCCGAAATGCACAAAACATGCATTCCGACATTTAGTTGCCGGAATATGTGTTTTTTGCATTTCGACAATTAGTTGTTGGAATATGTGTTTTTTTGAATAAAATGATGTTTTGTGTGCTTTAGATCAGGGACGATCTTACAATTATATCTGACGAACTGGACATGCTGACTACCAAAGCAGTGGATTATACTGATGCATTTGCCATTGATGAGGTAATTCTAAATGGTAAATTAATAATACAAAGTTATGCGTGCCTATTATAGCCTAAATTTTTATTCATATTTTCGGGTATTTCCTACTCGAGATGATTGCATAAATTGGGCTCAAGATGTTGGGAGACAAAATGGAATGGTTGTTGTCATTACGAGGTCAGATATTGAGATAGGATGTAAAGTAAGGAAGACATTTGTAGTTCTTGGTTGTGAAAGGAAGAAATTTATACTGATACAAGAATTCTTTACCTACAAAGTCGATTGGAACTAGAAAATGTGAATGTCCATTCAAACTAAGAACAAGGCCTTTGACGAATGGTGAAGGATGGTTCCTTAAGGTGGTGCATGGATTGCACAACCACAACTTAGCCTTAACATTGGTTGGTCGGCTAAGTAGTGAAGAGAAGTCATTGATTGGTGAGATGACAAAAAATATGGTCAAGTCGCAAAACATGTTACTGAATGTAAAAGATCATAATGAGGATAGCTTTAGTACTATGAAGAAGATTTATAATACGTGAGAAGCGTATCGTAGGTCTCAAAAAGGTCCAAGAACTGAAATCCAACATATAATGAAATAAATGATACGTGATCAGTATGTGTACTATTATAGAAAGGTCGAGGAGTCCAATGCAGTGAGGGATTTATCTTGGACACATTCGGATGTCATAAGTATGTTGATTACTTTTCACATTGTGTTGCTCATTGATAGCACATACTTTCATACCTGCAGAAGCGTCACATAACCCCCGAGCAGTTTCGTGTTATGAATTCTAGCATAATTGAGGTGCTCGTACATGTAAGTGAGGGCAAGAACACCCCATGCAAAGGTACCGCAAGTACCCAAATATTGGAAATGCTCCAATAATGCAACGTTGACATACGTGGCAATTTTGTCTGCAAAGAGTGTACAACCAACCAGATGGAGCAAAAATACTCTCGCTGCATAATCCCAACGCTGCTGCTCACATAGGTTGTAGGTCTCCCACAACAACCTCAACCGCACATGTGCTCCCCTCGTGGACTGACACTCCATAGTTACATCTACCCTATCCACCCCTAACAGCTCATGAAAACACTCAACCGTAATATTTGTATCCATGTCCAGCTTTGTGAAGAAAGTACCCTTGATCGGCAGGTGCAGTATAGAGGACACATCATCTAATGTTATATTAATCTCTCCAAAGGGCAAGTGGAAGCTATTGGTCTCTCAATTCCACCTCTCAGCAAAGGCAGACAAGAGTCTCTTGTCTACCATGGTGTAGCTGCAACGTAGCAATGGTGACAACTGGAGTCCTCCACTATGGTATGTACCTCCTCATGCTGGATGACGAAATCTCTCACACAATCTTTAGCTCATCACGATCCAACAACAATAAAAGTATTGTTATTTAAAAAATGTAATGATTTTATTTACTTAAACAATACAAGCATAGATGTTTCTTACATCATTAATCCACAATCTAGTAGCAACATGATCCGTAAAAGACCTAAGGACTTACGTGTCCTCGGGACCTCCCGTAAACGACTATGCCGGTGCTGGTGCATTAGGACCTCCAAGTAACTCAGCCGATTGATGTTCCTCCATAATCTCGGGCGCATGAGCTTCTGAACGTTCCATGCGTGCAGAAGTTGTGGGTCGTCAACAATCGACATTAGCCCCAGCATGTCACCTTTGGTTTGTACCATATCTGCAACTCAAAATAGTTCACCACATAAAAAACTAAAGTTGTAATTCTGATCTAATAAATTTTAAAATTTTCCTTCTACCGGTAACTAGAATCCTGAAGGTAAAATTTCAATTTTTCACATTATCGGCAATTAGTTTTCGGAATAGAATATAGGGTATTCTAAAAACTAATCGTCGGTAGTGTGAAAAATTGAAATTTTCCTTCCGGATTATAGTTGCCAATAAAAGGAAAAAAGGAAGAATTATATTCCAGAATCTAGGTGCCGGTAGGCAAAAAAAAAAAAAAAATTCAAAAAATGAATTACGGCAATTAGTTGTCGGGATACATTAAAATGTATTCTGGCAACTAATTATCGGTAGTGGGGAAAATTAAAAATTTGCGTTCCTAAAACTAGTTGTCGATAGGTAAACAAAAGTTTCAAAAAATCAATTCCGACAATTAGATAAATGTATTCCGGCAATTAATTGTTGAAAACAACTTAAAAATTAGAAGAAAAAAAAAATATGCATCGAACAGGAGTTACCTCAGAAGAGGATGGTGAAGTGGGTGGTGCACGAGGTCATATGTCTATTGGAGGCGGTGGTGCACGAGGTCATATGTCTATTGGAGGCGGTGGTGCGCGAAGTCGCCTTTGCCTGTGTTGCTACCGAAGAAAGGGGGTGGTGTGCGAAGAGTCGAGAGATTCCGAAGGAAAAAGAGGAAAAGGGTTAGAAAGTTTTAGGGGCATATATGTCTTTTCACTCATAAAGTTAAAAAATGGGGTGATGTATGTAGGAAGTGGGGTGGTGTAGATAGCAACAGCCGAAGTCTTACATCAGAATATTAGAAAGAAGAAGACTTTAAAAGCTTAATGGATAAAAGCCCAATTGGTTTACTTCTGGGGTCAAGTGGTTCAATCCAAGATTTAAGACCAGACTTTGATCATGCCCAAACACTCTTCCTCCTAGATTCAAGCTCAAAATGTTAAAATCCAATATGGTATCAAAGCTTCTGAATTTTGATCATAGACTTGCTAAAGCAGCCATGAAAATCATCCAAAACTCAATAAAGAATCCCACATGGTATTAGAATACAGACACACTCATATGTGCTTTTTTCAACACCCATCACATTGGAGGAATGAGAGAAAAAAGAAAACTTTATAAGCTTCTTGGATCAAAACTCAAATGGTTAGCCTTTTGAGAATAAAAAAAATGGTTAGCCTTTTAGGTTAAGTGGTCCAATACAAAATTTAAGTCCACACTTTTAATCGTATCCAAACTCTCCTCAACATTCAAGCCCAAATCATCCAAAGTTCAACGCCAAAATCTAACAATAAAATCATTATCCATACTCCAATGAAAGGCAACCAAATTATGCATATATAAAGGAGATGGGAGTGATATAATTAGTAACTGATTAAAATATGAACGAGCTTCAAAGTACAAAACTCCATGAAAATTTCGACACAAAAAAAAATGTTTAAGCCTTTTGCAAGTAATATAGGATGATGGTATAGATTGTGCAAAGGACAAAGACTGTCAAATGCTAGATTGAGTCCTTGAACAATGATATATAAAATGCAAATACAAAAATTGAAATGAGCTGGCTAAAATTTCCTAAGCTTGGTGGTGTACCATTGCCTTAGATACAAGTTCATCCATTTTCATAGAAATCCCCATCCCTCCTTTAGTAGTGCAAAGTGCTACTATGATTATAGGATAAGATGGTTTCTATGGTGCGTCAAACATAATGGGGTGTATAAAACACCCCATTTTTTGACTTATAATAACAAGTTTTAAATTTTTTATAAAAACAGGCTTTCAAAAATAAATATCTGCAAGTTAGTCCAAATGAATTTTTTAGAAGGTTTGGGTAATATTTGAATTTGTAATTTGGTCCAAAGGACATTAAAACAAAAGTGAAAAGGGTGACGGATTGTCTCGGACCATCGTCACATCCTCCGCCATCGGGCATGAGTTAGGGTGGCTAACCGGCTATGAGATCCCATATTGAACCGGAGATCTCAAATCTAAATATTGTTTGTCAAATCTCTTTTTTGCTATAAAGTATCAGAAATCTTTATTTGCAACCATCAGTGGCATTGAAGTGAGTTATACATGTTCCTAGTCAGTAGTCACCTAACCACTGTCATCACCAAATGGACGATGATCCCACGGTTGAGGATCCATTACGAAGAAGACCAATGCTCTTGAAGCTATACCTGATCAATATAAATATTAAATATTAATATAGGAGCATATTTTTTTTCAAAAAGAAAATTGACCAGGAACAAACATACACTAGTTGTTTCAGCAGGGTTTCGAGAACTGATGCAAACAAAGAGAACGATTTGAAGTGAAGTATACTTGCTGCTTGTCACTGAACAAGAAGATAAAAAAGAAACACCTTATGGATTTGGTGATTGCTGAGGAAAAAGGGGCGATGGAGAAGAAGTTGCCCTAAATGTGGGGAAGGATCGCAATGAGTAAGACAACGAATCTCACCACTGGTCTTCGTTGAAATGTGAGATGCTATAGAGATGGCAGTGGTCAGTTTTTTTCATTTTCCTTAGCATCTTCTTCTGAACCTCGCAGGATGTCACAGAACCAATGTCATCGGAAAATGTGAGATGGGTTGACGGCAATGTTTTAAAAATCGATCAGAAGATCAAACTGGTAAGATCTCTGGGTCATGGTTCAACTGGTGGAACCAGATGACTAATAAATAAATAAATAAATTATATAATAAATATATGTATATATTAAAATACATTTATATATAAAAATATATAAATTATTCAACCACCTCGTTTGCATCGCCCCTTATTAATACTACTATTAGACTTTGGAGTCTGAACTTTCAAAGCACCTTTACACCAGTGCAATAGTCGTAGCATTAATACCCACTCTGCATCAGAATGCTTTGGTAAAAACACTCTCACACCTTGGAACTCCCAAAGCACCTTAATAGCAGAATATATTTAAACCCAAAACCACTTTATCTTCTGTTCATTATTGTTTCTGTTTATATCCCTTCCTCTTCCACCCTCTTTCAAATCACAGGTCGAGCAAAATTGCTCTCTCAGCTAATGAGACGGCAGATCTCCAGTGAGCAGTGGGGATGATGATCGTCGACCGGCAGATCGAAGGCTGAGAGCGTCTGGTGGGAGGAAGCTAGGGCATGGCTGGGTTCTTATCAGAATGTAACAGTGGACAAAAAAAAGTAAATTAAAAGAAGGCAGGTATTTGGATTGATCGGTTTTGCATAATAGCCCCAGGTTAGTTGGTTCCTCCGGCCAAGGCCGTTTCGATCAGATTCCAGAGGTTTAACAACGGTTCTTTCAGACCTCTGGTTCTCGAGGCCCAACCGAATCGCAGACATGATCGGTTCTCGGTTGAACCGATCGATCCAATTCGGTTCTTAAATCATTAGTTGACAGTGACTTTTTTTCTTTTTTAATCACGATTCTCAATATAAAAAATCAAAATCCCAACACTTATTTTACAAATATTACCATATCTATCACATTACCTACTGATCCGATTCCAAGTCATCCCCTACTCTTTTTATGTCAATCCAATGGTCATAGCAATATCACAATGAGGGGAGTATACATGCATCCCTCAAAACCCAAAGATAATAGGACATACACCTAAAGAAAGACAAAATTGTCGAGGAAGGAGAAAATGTAAAATTTGAGAAAATGAGAAGAGTTTATCAAGAGAAAGGCAAACGTAACGCCTGTACTTAATCGGGAGCTTCTTGCATAGTTGCATGGTTGGAATATTCTTCATGTACTTGGTTTTCAAACAAATTATGGAAGCTGTTGGAAAGGGCGGTTAATTTGTTGATATGTGGCTGATGATCGGGTCTCGTGGAATGCTTCATAAATTGGACATGTGGAGGTTTTCAAGCGGTCCTTGGGGAGCTAGGAAAGTGAACATCAACGAGAGAATCTTTTAATTTCTTAATCAGTACCTTTAGAGCACTCTTTAATATTTTACATACCACAATACCCACATCATTTAAGACATGTCATATCCATTACATCAGTAATCATTATTCATTAACTTTAATCATTGCACTTAATTTATGAAGAGCATTGCTACCTTGGATGAAGTTGGTTTTCATCAGTAATTAACGAGTGATGTGGAGTATTTAAAGCCAATCAAAATATAAACTTGGTTTTAAACAAGGAAAATGTTAATGAGTGTCCTTAGGATATTGATTAAGGAATCAAGAAAGGAAATCTTACATGAATAAATAGTGTATTTAATATATTGAAAAGTGTTACAGTTAATTTCCTAATAAAAATTTTCCTTTTGTTAAAACAATATCCTTTAAGCACTCATTAGCAAGACCCTTTGAACAAAAATGCAAACTCTCTTTAGCGGGATGAACAAGTACAATGTAACTAAATAGCAATGTTTTCAAAACCGGACCGATCATTTGAACCGGTGAAGGCATAGATTCATGGTTCACTGATCGAACCGTAGTCAACCAGTTGTAATTAAATATATGTTTTTATTTTTATACCATATATTCAATAATAAAAATATATAATTCCTAAATATAGTTCCTAAAAAATAAATATGGCTGAATAGATAATTCATAATTGTATGGGCGAATCAATTTTAAAAAGAGTAACCCAAAATACAATTTTATTGCGACTTGAATAGATAGTTTGTATGGCAAAATGCACAACCACGTGGGGAAGTCCTATATAATTCCTAATTCCATACAATTATCTATTAAAATATACTAATATATTAAATTTAAATTTTATTCTTTTCTGAAGTGCCATATAGCATGTTAACAGCCATTCATTCTCATAAAAGATAAAAGCATTACAGCCATTAGATTTAGGTTATCCAACCTTTAGATTTATGCGTAGCCCAACTATGACATTAGTGGCCGTTCTTTCTTACCTCACCTATCCTAAGTCTCTCACCCATCCGTTCTTTCCTTTCTCACCTCACTTACCGCAAGCCTCTCAGTTTTTCAGCTTCTCAATCGTTACTTGATGAGTGTTCTATGTTGCATCTTTGTCAAGTTGACTGTGTGTTTCTCTTTGTCAAGGAAAATGGTGCAACCTCTTTCACCTCCATGTTTGTGTGTTTCCCACTCTCTCTCTCTCTCTCTTGGCTATGTGCGGAACCGAGGAAGAAGAAGGAAAGATGGCACAAGTAACCAGTGTTTTATTCAAACCGGAGTTAACTGGTGAACCGCTGATTTTGTCTGATTCGGCCGATTCTTAACCGATTTCTCATAGTACGCAACACACATAAACTTAAAAGTATGACAACAAAATAAAATACATTCGACTTCATCTCCCGGCCCCAAAAATACATTTCGCTCAAACCCATATACTGGCCATAACAACACTAAGACTGTCTACCCAATCACGACTTTAACGAAAATAACGAGAGCTCCCAACCGAAGCTCTAACATATACGGTAGTCGGGCCCGTATACACAACTCTTCGCTGAGAGTAGTCAATCTCCCAGTGACGATCATCCTCTGAATAGGGCAGCTCAAAGTCTCCCAATGCTGGGATCTGGGGCTCTCCCGCCAGCATTAGGTTCAATAGGTATGCTATCAATCTCCTCTGGCAACTCCTCAACAGGATCTTCTCGTGCGATCGAGAATAAATAAAATACAACATAGAGAAATATGGGAGATAAGAAACAGCAATACATCATAAATAGGGAAACAGCTATAAAATAAGATATATAGATAGCAACGCACAACAGTACAACAGTGTCAAACAATCATCTCCCAAGTCCTTCCCTCTTAGTTACTGTCTCTCACACTCATGCAGCTAACGACTATATGAACGCGATCACGACGCGACATCCCCAATAGATCAAGATGTCCCATTCATCACTATGCCACCCCTTGCGATGCAGGGTTCGACCAACAGTCCTCAGGATCAACTCATGGGTACGACATATTCCCCTGCCCGCAGGCCAGGTCGGGACATTCGCCCATTAACAACTCAACTTGTGGGTACGATCATCTTCCCGCAGGCAAGATCGATCGACCATATGCCAACACAGTGATGGACAGCAACGATGCAACATGAACCTCACCGACTCATCTCGGGATAAACAACTTAGTGTCTCAACCACAACTTGTGCACAACTATGACCAACTTTCTCCTGCTTAACCAGGTATCAACTTTATGTCTCGACATAATTATATCAACATAATCTCTAGGTTGAGCATTACAACATACATATCCTCAAATTCCTCAGCACATGTTCATCTCCCACCTTATCAAAAATCACTCCCTATCTCTACTCATACAACAGTGATCACAGGTATCACATCATAAGCAACTATAATTATATTCAATAATCATATTCATCATTTCTACTCATGTAAGCATATCAACTCATCAACTCATAGGTAAATATTCAATTAATCCTAAGCATGTTACTAGGCACAACATACATATTACCTATATCATATTAAGCATACAAACACACAACATACAACCTCGATATATCATTAAATCAACCTATCTGTCACTCAACCACTAGTAGGGTTTAGGTCGCCCTACGTATATCAATATAAATTATTTTATTCTTGCCTCCCCGATGATATTGTGATTCTTTCCCCCACCTGAACAATTTTCCCGCGTGCCTCCCTGTGCAACTCTGACTGTGGCTCCGCAACTGGCAACCGTACACGCTTTTGAATAATCAAACACCGTCTGATCCTTCACAACAAATCACAACTAGAAATTAATAAAATCCAACCAAAACCCATCTAGTTCCTATGAACTATGGTTCAACCCTTTTTAGAAAAATAGGCTAGAGGTGTCTAAAACTTTCTAACTCTTGGATGAATGATCCTTAAGCATTCATAACACTAAAGCAAGTTCCATTATCCAAAAACTTGAAGCAAAACTCATAGTTTCCCCACAAGCTAGGTTCGGCCACTTCCTTGAAAACATAGCTAGGCATGTTATTTTACTACATACTCTTGGATAATGATAGAGGATGATGAGACTAGATCATAGAAATTGATTTCACATTTAAAGGATTTTTCTATCATTTTTAGGGATTTTTGAACACTGGACTTAGAATTCGAAACATAGATGATCATAGCTTTGAAGACAAGGAATAAGTGAAGAACATGAACTCATGGATCGAAGAGAGTAATCATACCTCTTTGAGTGATGAAAATGAGCAAAGTTTCAAGTAGTTTCTTGACAAAATTTGTCAACTTTCACTTGAAGGAAATGATGAAGGTTGAGAAGAAGTTGAAGATGTAGAAGAAGTGAGCAAATGGCCTTCATGAAGTGGTCTTAGACGTGGGAGAAGGGAGGGATAAGGTGGTCCAAGAATTGTTCACTTAAGCGCAAAATGGTCATTTCACTTAGGGACAAAATTAGAATTAAAACAAAAGACCAAGGGCAAAATGATCTTTTCACCTCCAAAGTCACCAAAATATCTAGATATTTTGATGATGGTGATTGATAAGTTAGAAGTTATCTAGTTTTTAACTGGTTTCAAATAGGTTTTATTACTGGTTTATTTTTATTTATGTTTGGTTTTTATTACCCTTTTGTTTATATTTTGATTTGTAGGAAAAGGAGTTTATGAGTTGATGAATTTGATGCAAAAAGAAGGAATTACGGCCCCCCAGTGTTTACCATTACGGCCGAAATTCATGGGAAGCTGTTGGAAGGACATGTGAAGAAACAGAACGAATTACGGCCCCCCAGTGTTTCCCATTATGGCCGTAATTCGTGGAGATAGAGCTGAAAAGTCACGGATTGGGGATTATGGCCCCCCAGTGTTGCGCGTTATGGCCATATTTCTGGCAGCATTTTGTAACAGCTTGTAATAATGGCTGAATCTGTTACTCTTTCTTAATGGGTCTTAAAGGGATTGTAATGGCACTTGAATGAGGTAGAACTAGGCTATAAATGGTGGCTTTCAGACCACGAAATGCATCTCCTTCCTCTCCATTTTTCTTGAGCAAAACTTATGTTCTTTTGTAGTTTTTCTTCATGTATGTTCAACAACTTTTCTATGGCTTTAAGCTTTGAATGAATTCCAGTTTATATTTTTTTTTAATCTTCATCCTTTACTTATTTTAAGTTCTGAATGTTGAATTTACATTGTCTTGTTTACATTCCAAACATGTGTGAGTAGTTTCTTTTATCTTAGGATTGGTTACATTCCAATGATGAATTATTGCTAAGTATGATTTCCTTTCCTTAGAAGTTATGAGCATTTTTCTATTCTTAATTTAGTCTTGTGTTTTACTTTCTCAGCAATCATAACCAATATGATTGTATGAAATCTTAGATATCTTATTAAGCACTGAAAAGTGAAAATTCGATATTGGAAATACAAGATTAAACAAGGGAATCAATTCATGAAAATAGAATTTGTTTTCTTGAGGCTGAGAAATAATTGTTCTTAATGAGTTTTATCATTCATTCTACCATGAAAATAGGTGGATTCTATGTTTGAAATATGTTATTGTACTTTGAAAGAAGACAATAATCACATTTGATTATTTGGCCTTTAAGAATCCATTGTTCATACTAAAGGGAAAGAGACAAGGAATTAGCTTAAAAGTAATTTTCATTGGAAGAATATCAATCCCAAGAGTCTTTTATATTCTGAATTAAACTCAATTAATTTTCCAATAACAACCAATATCATTCTAAATTAATTCCTTTAGCTAATCATCTTATTGAGAGAAATTGGTACTCAATTCTAAGTCCTTGTGGGAACGATATTTTACTACGCGATAAAACCGTGCACTTGCGGGCCTATCAAGTTTTTGGCACCGTTGCCGGGGACTTAAGTCATTGATATTGATTTTTCTCTCTATATCGGTTAGACTAAATTTTATTTTTTTCCTGTATTTTGTTTCTGTTATCATCTTCTTTGTTTTCTGCTGATTTTTCAGTGAATGCGAAGAGTCCGAAGTGTTGGTGATCTTGTTGAACCAGTGCCTGAGATAGAAAGGTTCTTCCATAGGAGAAGAAGAGAACAACGCAAGGCGAGGACTGAAACAGGAGAGTCCAGCATGGCTGAAGATACAAGGTCTTTGAAGGAGTTTGCTTCCCTTAATACCACGGGGTTGCAATCTAGCATCACTCGCCCGACAGTGGAGGCAAACAACTTCGAGTTGAAGCCTTCTTTACTGTCCATGGTGCAACAAAACCAGTTTGGAGGTGCTCCAACAGATGATCCAAATCTCCATTTGTCTATGTTCTTGGAGTTTTGTGACACTCTAAAGATGAATGGCGTCACTGCGGATGCCATAAGACTGAGGCTTTTCCTTTTTTCCTTGAGGGATAGAGCAAGAGCTTGGCTACACTCACTTCCCAACGGTTCCATAACTACATGGGATCAATTGTCTCAAGTGTTCCTTTCCAAGTACTTCCCTCCGAGCAAAACTGTACAACTCAGAAATCAAATAACAACTTTTGCTCAAAAGGATGGAGAGTCTCTCTATGAGGCATGGGAACGTTTCAAGGAATTGTTGAGGCTTTGTCCTCATCATGGGCTGGAAAAATGGTTAATAGTGCATACCTTCTACAATGGGCTCAACTACAACACCAGGATGACAGTGGATGCAGCAGCAGGAGGTGCTTTGATGAATAAAAACACCACAGAAGCTTATGCTCTCATTGAGGATATGGCACAAAATCACTACCAATGGTCAAGTGATCGTGCTCCTCAAAAGAAAGGCGGCAGGTATGATGTTGATGCTATAGACCATTTAGCTGCTAAAGTTGATGCTTTGTTTCAAAAATTTGATAAAATGAGTGTGAATGCTGTTACTCCTAATGTTGCAACTTGTGAAATTTGTGGTGTTGTTGGTCATATTGTTGTTGAATGTCAATTTGGGAATTCATCTAGTGGGGGGTCTAATAATGAGCAAGCTAACTTTGTTAACAATTTTAATCAAAAAGGGGATCCATTTTCTAATACTTACAATCAAGGGTGGAGGAATCATCCCAATTTTTCCTATAAAAATCCTCCACTAAATCCCGTTCCCCAAGCTACTTCTAAGCCCCCTGGTTTTCAAGGACAAAGAGGTTTTAATCCTCCTCAAAAATCCAATTTGGAAAATTTGCTGGAAAATTTTGTTTTGACTCAAAGCAAGCAAAATGAGGAGTTTAAAACTCAAAACCAAGTGGTGGGTGAGGCTATTAAGCAGTTAGCATCTAAGGTAGACTCTTTGACCACCCATAATAAGATGCTAGAGACCCAAATCACCCAAATAGCCCAACATGTTGGTTCTTCCTCTAGGCCACCCGGTACATTTCCAGGACAACAAGAACCTAATCCTAAGGCAAATGTGAGTGCTGTCATTTTGAGAAGTGGGAAGCAACTAGAGGACCCTAAGGGTAGGGAAAAGAAAGAAGATGGGAGAGAAAGGAAAGAAGAGGACCAACCATTACCCGAGGGTGATGCAAGGAAAGGGGATGATGAAAAAGAAACACCCTATGCTGCTCCAGCACCATATAAGCCACCTGTACCCTTTCCTCAAAGATTGGTTAAGGCTAAAAATGAGAAGCAATTTAGGAAGTTTCTGGATGTTTTGAATAAGTTGTATATAAATGTTCCCTTCACTGAAGCTTTGTCTCAAATGCCATCATATGCTAAGTTTTTGAAAGAAATCTTGTCTAATAAAAGAAAGTTTGATGACAATGAGACAGTAGCTTTGACTGAAGAATGTAGTGCTATAATTCAAAACAAATTGCCTCAAAAGCTCAAGGATCCAGGTAGTTTTACTATTCCATGTGTTATTGGTGATATGAGTTTTGACCATGCTTTATGTGATCTTGGGGCTAGTGTTAGCCTCATGCCTTTGTCAATTTGCAAAAGGCTTGAGATGGGTGACTTGAAACCCACAAATTTGTCATTACAATTAGCTGACCGCTCGGTCAAATACCCAATTGGAATATTGGAGGATGTGCCTATCAAGGTAGGTGAGTTTTTCATTCCAGCTGATTTTGTTATTTTGGAAATGGAAGAGGATGCAAAAATCCCCCTCATTCTTGGGAGACCTTTCCTTGCTACAGCAGGAGCTGTCATTGATGTTAAAAATGGGAAACTCTCTTTGAATGTGGGGGATGAGAAGGTAGAATTCAATTTACCCAATGCAATGAAATGTCCTTCTCTTGAGAATTCTTGTTACAGGCTAGATTTGATTGACCATTGTATTGAGGAAAGTCCTCCTGGAAATCAAGAGGCTGTTGAATATGCAAATTTTCTGGATGCCAACCCTTTTTCTTCAAAATTCAAGGTTGAAGAACTCAAGGCTGAGCCCAAAGGTGCTCAGTTAAAAGAAGCTCCACAGGTAGAACTCAAGCCCCTTCCTTCAAATCTCAGGTATGAGTTTCTAGGGCCCAATTCTACGTTTCCAGTCATTGTGAATGCTAAGTTGAATGATAAGGAAACTGAAAAATTGCTTGACATTCTTAGAAAACATCAAAAAGCAATTGGGTACACTATAGAGGATATTAAGGGGATTAATCCATCCATTTGTATGCATCGAATTCTATTGGAAGATGACTATAAGCCCTCCATTGAACATCAAAGAAGGTTGAATCCTAATATGAAAGAAGTTGTGAAAAAAGAGGTGCTTAAGTTATTAGATGCAGGGGTGATCTACCCTATTTCAGATAGCAAGTGGGTTAGTCCGGTTCAAGTTGTTCCTAAGAAAGGGGGTTTGACTGTTGTTCGGAATGATAAGGATGAGCAAATAGCTACTAGGACAGTCATGGGTTGGAGGATGTGTATTGATTATAGGAAGTTGAATAAGGCAACCCGAAAGGATCATTTTCCCCTTCCCTTTATAGACCAAATGTTAGAAAGGTTAGCAAAGCATTCGCTTTTCTGTTACTTGGATGGTTATTCCGGATTTTTTCAAATTCCTATTCATCCTAGTGACTAGGAGAAAACTACTTTTACTTGTCCTTATGGCACTTTTGCCTATAGGAGAATGCCTTTTGGCTTGTGCAATGCTCCTGCTACCTTTCAACGTTGTATGATGTCTATATTCTCTGATTTCACTGAAAATATTATGGAAGTATTCATGATGATTTCTCTGTATATGGTTCAACTTTTGATGATTGTTTGAATAATCTTGTCAAAGTGCTTAAAAGATGTGAACAGGTCAATCTTGTCCTTAATTGGGAGAAATGCCACTTCATGGTGAGAGAAGGGATAGTCCTTGGGCATTTGGTATCTGACCGTGGTATTGAGGTAGATAAGGCTAAAATTGAGATTATAGAAAAAATGCCTCCTCCCACTTCTGTTAAAGAAGTGCGGAGTTTCTTGGGACATGCCGGTTTTTACCGTCGTTTTATAAAAGATTTTTCTAAGATCTCAAAGCCTTTGACTAATTTGCTCCTTAAGGATGTACCTTTTGCGTTTGATGATCTTTGTCATGAGGCATTTTGCAGGTTAAAAGAAGCTTTAATTTCAGCTCCAATTATGCAGCCACCCGATTGGAGTCTTCCATTCGAAGTCATGTGTGATGCAAGCGATTTTGCTGTTGGTGCAGTGTTGGGGCAGAGGAAAGACAAAAGGATTCATGCCATCTACTATGCAAGCAGAACCTTGGATGAGGCTCAAATTAATTATGCCACAACAGAAAAAGAGTTGTTGGCAGTTGTGTTTGCCATTGACAAATTCAGGCCATACTTGGTGGGATCAAAAATAATTGTCTATTCAGATCATGCAGCCATCAAGTACCTCTTGAGCAAGAAAGATGCTAAACCAAGATTGATTCGGTGGATACTCTTGCTTCAAGAGTTTGACATTGAAATACGGGACAAAAAGGGGTCGGAGAATGTTGTGGCTGATCACCTTTCAAGGTTGAGGCAAGAAGCTAATGAGAAGAGTGGAGATGAGCTGCCCTTTGATGATTCTTTTCCAGATGACCAGCTGTTTGCAATTTCAAAGGTGGAGGTACCATGGTATGCAGACTATGTGAATTACCTTGCATGTGGCATCCTGCCCCCAGAATTGAATTACCAACAAAAGAAAAAGTTCTTTTCTGATCTCAAGTATTATTATTGGGATGAGCCCTTACTCTTTAGAAGAGGTGCAGATGGCATTTTCAGGCGGTGTATCCCAGAAAATGAGGTTGAAAGTATCATATTCCATTGTCATTCTTCTGCATATGGAGGGCATGCTGGCTCATCCAAGACTGCTGCAAAAATACTTCAAGCAGGCTTCTATTGGCCTTCTCTTTTCAAGGATGTGCAGCAATTTGTGCTTCAGTGTGACCGATGCCAACGCACTGGCAATATTTCAAGAAGGAATGAGATGCCTCTGAATAGCATACTTGTGGTGGAAATTTTTGATGTATGGGGAGTAGATTTCATGGGACCTTTCCCATCATCTCTTGGTAACAAATATATCCTTGTGGCCGTCGATTATGTGTCTAAATGGGTTGAAGCTGTAGCTGCCCCAACAAATGATGCCAGGATAGTGATCAAGCTTTTCAAAAGAACCATCTTCCCTCGGTTTGGAGTGCCAAGAGTTGTGATTAGTGACGGTGGATCGCATTTCATTGCCAAGCAGTTTGAAGCTTTGTTGAAGAAGTTCGGGGTGACACACAAGATTGCCTTACCATATCACCCTCAAACAAGCGGTCAAGTGGAGGTGTCCAACCGAGAAATCAAGGTCATTCTAGAAAAGACGGTTTCAACGTCAAGAAAAGATTGGGCTTTGAAACTAGATGATGCGCTTTGGGCATACCATACAGCCTACAAGACTCCCATTGGAATGACTCCTTTTAAATTGATCTATGGGAAGTCCTGTCATCTTCCGGTGGAGCTTGAGCATAAAGCCTATTGGGCAATTAAGACTCTAAATTTTGATTTGAAGGCTGCTGGCGAAAGAAGAAAACTCCAACTTAGTGAGCTTGAAGAGTTAAGATTGGATGCTTATGAGAATGCAAGAATCTATAAGGAGAGAACCAAGAGATGGCATGATAAGCATATCATTAGAAGAGAGTTCAAGGAAGGTGACCTTGTGTTGCTTTTCAATTCTAGACTCAAGCTCTTTCCAGGCAAACTTCGGTCCAGGTGGTCCGGGCCATTCCAAGTTCGTAAAGCCTTTCCATTTGGAGCTGTGGAAGTTTGGAGTGAAGCTACATGTGATTTTAAGGTAAATGGACAGAGATTGAAGCATTATGCAGCTGGAGATCCAATAGAGAAGGGAATGAGCTTCACCCTTCAAGCACCACAATGAACAAAAAGAAAAGGGGTCGAGCTAATGACCATAAACAAGCGCTTCTTGGGAGGCAACCCAAGTTTTTAATTTGTTTCTTGTAATTTTCTTTGTAGCTAGGTGTTGGTTGTGGAAGTTTAAAAAAAAAAAAAAATGAGAAACAGAGTGTATTACGGCCCCCCAGTAATATGAATTACGGCCGTAATACTCCCAGAAAAAAAAAAAAAGGGAGTGAGGAAACAGAGTGTATTACGGCCAGGCCGTAATTCCAGTTACGGCCGTAATTCGGCCTCTGCGGGTTTCTAAAACCCAAATCCCTAATTTCTTCTTTTCTTTCTCTTCTCCCACCCGCCTCCTCCTTCTAACTCCCCCATTTCTTTCTCTTCTCCACACCTCTAATCTCTCTCCATCCCTCGAATCTCTCCATTCTTTCACCATTTTCACTAAACCCATTCTAATTCCTTCATCTTCTTTCAATCTCCTCCAATATCCCTGCATATCTCCACTGTTTTTAGCAGGTGCGAATTCTATCCTCCTCTAACTTCATCGATGGCTCCAAAGAGGGCAAGAACAAGCAAGGGTTCAACTTCCAGAGGTGAGTCTACCCAGAATCCTAGAAGAACCAGAGGTAATCTTGCTCCTAATCCCTATGGTATTGAATTTAGAGATAATGAGCATAGGGATAGGTACAATATGCTTGTTAAGAGAAAGATGTTTGCAACTAGGTATGTTGATGATGGTGCCTTACAAACCCTAGGATTGCTTGATGATGTTAGGTGGATGTTTGATAGGGTGGGCTGGAACTATTTTATGTCTCTGAAATGTCCCACTTATGAGAAGTTAACTTTGGAATTTTTGAGCTCTGTTGAAACCCAAGTCATTACAGGGAGAGAGTGTGCGAAGGGTAGGATAGCATTTAGGCTGTTTAACAATGAACATGTTTTGACCTTGTTTGAGTTTAGTGCCGTGTACCATTTGCCTGAGGGGGGTGCTAGGAGATTGCCAAGAGATTTTCGTGATAATATTTTTTGGGATCAAATCACCAGTAAAATAACTTATCAGGCTGCTCTAGCTAAGGCTTCTAACATTCATAACCCATGTTTTAAGTATGTCCAAAGGTTAATGGCTAATACATTGTTTGGTAGGGGGGAAAGTGTGGGAGTGGCTAGACAATCTGAGCTTTATTTTTTGTGGGCAATGATGGAAAATTTTCATGTTGATACTGGTGCTTATTTGGCAAGGCAATTTGAGCGTGTTGCTAAGGCACGAAAGGGGGACATTGTCATTGGTGGATTAATCACTCCCTTAGCAATTGCCCTTAACTATGCTAATCAAATCCGTGAGCTGGCTGAATTGCAGGGAAATACCAGGATTGATCTGGAAGCTTGTTTGGCGATAAAAATGATTACCAAGCTGAATGATGTTTATCATTTGATACTACCGGATGGTTCGACAGTGCCATTGCCAAATCCAGTCAGAACCACTGTGAGGAATAGAGCCAATTGGAAATTCGTAGGAGTCATTGATGAACCGGAGGAGCCATACTTGCAACTCCCTCTTCCTCCCGAGCCTAACAGTCCATCTACAACTCATCACCATTCTGAGAATCCTGACTTGATGGCTAGGATGGCAGCCATGGAGGAAGAACAACAAAGGCAAGGTCATGTTTTGGATAGTATGAATACCATGATGTCAGCTATGTATAAATGGCATATTTCTCAAGGCCATTTTCCTCCACTTCCATAGCTTGACAGTGCAAGAAAAGAAGAGGCACTACTGACGGTGACCTCCAGATAGGGGAGTATTGCTTTTCTCTCCCTTTTGTTTTATTTTGTTTCTTTCTTCTTGCATATGTCTGTGTCAGTCTTCTAGCTTTTATCTTTCTCCCCATGTGCAGTCTTTGTTGTGAAAATTTTCTTGAATTGGCCTCCTTGGAAATCTTTGTTTTCTGGCACTACTTGGTTAATTGATTGGTATCCAATGAGCACAATTGTGAATGTTGAAAGCTTTACTACTTGTTGGGGCCATACATACACAACCTAGATGGGTTTTGGCATTAGGATACTTGGGAAGAACCTTGAAAATATCTAACTCAATTTAATTTTTGGTTCCCTTGGTGACACTCACTGCATTTTGGTTACTGGAGAAATGTCTGTGTTGAGCTGAAAAAAAAAAAAAAAGAAAAAAAAAATGCTAACACGATATAGCTCAACACCCCTTTGAGGTCATATGTTACTAGGGCAATACTCTTTGTACCCTTTTGAGACTGATTGGCTACTGGGAAACAAAGGCACTCCTTTGAGACCAAGTGTGGCAATTGCTTCGTTTGCATATGAGTGGAGGACCCAAGCAAAGGTGCTGGGAATCTACGCCTAACAATGACAGGACAAAGAGTAATAATTTAAGTCTCGCTCAATGTTTTGATGCCTTGAACCATCTGATTTTGCTATGCACTAGGTTTCAACGAGTAGTATGTTGAAATTGTGAAAATTGTGTCATTGGATATCCTCAAAGAACTTTGCATTAGTGTGGTTGAAACAACGAATTTCCACGTATGGCCTTTTGTTGTGATTTGCTTGCGGACAAGCAAAGATCTAAGCATGGGGGAGTTTGATAAGTTAGAATTTATCTAGTTTTTAACTGGTTTCAAATAGGTTTTATTACTGGTTTATTTTTATTTATGTTTGGTTTTTATTACCCTTTTGTTTATATTTTGATTTGTAGGAAAAGGAGTTTATGAGTTGATGAATTTGATGCAAAAAGAAGGAATTACGACCCCCCAGTGTTTACCATTACGGCCGAAATTCATGGGAAGCTGTTGGAAGGACATGTGAAGAAACAGAACGAATTACGGCCCCCCAGTGTTTCCCATTATGGCCGTAATTCGTGGAGATAGAGCTGAAAAGTCACGGATTGGGGATTATGGCCCCCCAGTGTTGCGCGTTATGGCCATATTTCTGGCAGCATTTTGTAACAGCTTGTAATAATGGCTGAATCTGTTACTCTTTCTTAATGGGTCTTAAAGGGATTGTAATGGCACTTGAATGGGGTAGAACTAGGCTATAAATGGTGGCTTTCAGACCACGAAATGCATCTCCTTCCTCTCCATTTTTCTTGAGCAAAACTTATGTTCTTTTGTAGTTTTTCTTCATGTATGTTCAACAACTTTTCTATGGCTTTAAGCTTTGAATGAATTCCAGTTTATATTTTTTTTAATCTTCATCCTTTACTTATTTTAAGTTCTGAATGTTGAATTTACATTGTCTTGTTTACATTCCAAACATGTGTGAGTAGTTTCTTTTATCTTAGGATTGGTTACATTCCAATGATGAATTATTGCTAAGTATGATTTCCTTTCCTTAGAAGTTATGAGCATTTTTCTATTCTTAATTTAGTCTTGTGTTTTACTTTCTCAGCAATCATAACCAATATGATTGTATGAAATCTTAGATATCTTATTAAGCACTGAAAAGTGAAAATTCGATATTGGAAATACAAGATTAAACAAGGGAATCAATTCATGAAAATAGAATTTGTTTTCTTGAGGCTGAGAAATAATTGTTCTTAATGAGTTTTATCATTCATTCTACCATGAAAATAGGTGGATTCTATGTTTGAAATATGTTATTGTACTTTGAAAGAAGACAATAATCACATTTGATTATTTGGCCTTTAAGAATCCATTGTTCATACTAAAGGGAAAGAGACAAGGAATTAGCTTAAAAGTAATTTTCATTGGAAGAATATCAATCCCAAGAGTCTTTTATATTCTGAATTAAACTCAATTAATTTTCCAATAACAACCAATATCATTCTAAATTAATTCCTTTAGCTAATCATCTTATTGAGAGAAATTGGTACTCAATTCTAAGTCCTTGTGGGAACGATATTTTACTACGCGATAAAACCGTGCACTTGCGGGCCTATCAGTGATGAGTCATGAGGTCAAGGATGGGTTTTAATGAATTCTTATGGGCAAAACAGTCTTTTCATTTAGGGACAAAAATGTCATTTAGGAAAAAGACCAAGGGTATTTTCGTCTTTTCTCAGTGTGAATGCGTTCAGATATTTTCGCTTTTCATCATGACACTGGCACACCTTCTTAGGTGATGTGACCTGATGTGAATTCAAGTTTATCTGTTAGCGGATCCCAATAAATCCGTATTCAGCTCCGTTCTTCACCAGATTTAAGATTTCGCCCGAATAAAGCGTAAGAACTTATTTTATTTTTTTTTGAAAATTTTCAAATTCGCCAATTTTGTTAAAAACGAGATATAAAACCTAATTTTTTCGTTCGCGAGTCCAAATTAGTTTTTCTGATCAGTAAAATCCTACTGTCAGTGAAAGCGCAGACCAGGTTTCGTCTGAATTTTCAATCCAAAATTTAATCATAGCTTTCTACGATAATGTAAAGCAAAACTATGATCTTGGTTTATTTAATTTCATTTTCTAAACCTCAAATAAAAATATAAACTCAATTATATAAACTACCGATATTAAAAGCAGTGAAAATCGGGTGTTACAAGTCTAGTCCGGTTTTGCATAATTTGTACCTCGTTCTATGAAATTGAATTCGTAGGATTTAGCATTAATCATTTATGAAAGTTCAAAACACTATGTACTAGCCATACATTAACATAGGTATATAAGTCATCTTTGCCTTTTTCTTCAAGTATTACATTTCATCTATAATATCTCCAAACACTAGTGATAGTATTAATCTTATACTACTAATAATTGTATGACATTTTCTTTTTTAAGACCACGAGATGTTCTCAATCCCCTTCAAGTGTGAAACTAACTTCATTCAAATGTCCAAAAAAACTTCATTCGATTCTACCAATCCTAGCCACAAGGTGCTTGCAATAAGATTCAAACTCCTTTAGTCCTTGCCAATATAGAGCTTAGTTTTACCAACTCCTATCTGTACATTATGGTTACTTATGACACACACATAGTAGTGCAATATATAAAAGTTTTGTTATTTGTTTATTTTAAGAATTTCTTGAAAATCATTGGTGATGTCAAAAGTGTTAGAAAAATAATATAGAATAAAATAGGGAAAAAAGGAACACGATTAATTGTTGATAGCCTAAAAAGCATAAAGACACTAGTGCAAAATAGCATTTCTACGTCAGGATTCTACAACGATTACTTTTTAACAAATGTAGAAAAAGGGACGGTGGCATACTTGTAATTTTAGCACATGTTTGAAGAAAGATAAATTTCTAAGCAACCGTTGTAGAAAGTACTTTTCACAAATCAAACGCGCGCGAGATCTTTTCCGTCGTACACTTTCATCAAACTCAAATTGTTTCATCTTAAACATTTTTCCTCTGTTTGGCACCATCACCACCACCACCGTTTGGCACCACCACCACCCTCATATTCAACTCTTCATCGTGAGCCATTCTGCTGCTTCTAGGTTGAACGGATTCAACTCTTCACCGCGAGCCTCACTCTTCGCATTGTTTCATAGAACCTCTTCGTACAAACTTGTTACGAGTAACCCTCCTCCCTCTCTTTGTGCCCAACCACCGCGAACACCCTCTCTAACTTGTGCTCGGCCATCGTGAACCCTTACACGCAGTGAACCTCTCTGTCTTGTGCTCAGCCACCGCGAACCCTTACGAGGTATGTTAGTGATTTGGAGGATTTTGTATTGGTGTGAGGATATCATTCTGATTTAATCAACTTCATTTCCATGCATTTTCTTGCGTGAGTGTGTGATGTTTGATGAAATGTCTATATGAAAAATGTTATCAACTCCTTCTATAGTGCTACTGCTGATAGTTTTTGAGTTATAAAAGCATTTTGGTAGGAGGGGTGTTATATCTGAGGAAGAAGAGATTTATTAGATGCAGCTGTTGAGATGCATTAATTTTAGTCAAGATATTTTGGTGCGGCTTCACTGTCATATGTATATCAAGATAATAAGACAATAGGTCAAGTTAGTCATCTAATTTCCCAGAGAAAATATTTGTGAAGGAAAATGAAGGTAGCGTATAGATCACAGATTGCCTTATTAGTTTCCACTTGAATCCTTTTTAAAACAAGAACAACTTACCAAAAAACTGCAAGAACATTCCATAATGAATTGCTAGCTTTTGCTGTTGCTTTCCACAGAATAGTTAAGATTTTTTAATCAAAATAAGGGCTAGCTTTTGATTATTCAATTTTTTTTAATTCTGACTTTCATTATAGTATGTAAATGAACATGCATTCTGCTAAACATCCTTTGGCCTTAAATAACCTTAAATTGGTGGTAAATTTTTAGATATCGTGTCAAGTAGCTAACTAACGTTAAAGCTTAAGATTTTTAGATTTTCAAATACTCTTCTTCTAATCTCCCATCTTGTGCTTATATTCTATATCTATAGAACGTGGATATGGACCGTAGTTGGATGAATAGTAGATGCACAAGTGATAAGTAGTTGAAGGGAGTGGAAGAGTTTCTAGAATTTGCTCAGAGAAATCTTCCTGATAGTAATGGAAGGTTTTGTTGTCCTTGTGTCAATTGTTTAAATCTGAGGAAATGTGAAGTTGAGAAAATACGGGAGCATCTTATTTGTGATGGGATTTTCATGAGTTATACAATATGGATATGGCATGGTGATGAAATGTTAAACATGCCAAGTGTGTCCCAAAGATAGGAAGATGACGTAGATATAGAGGACGATCGACTAGAGGACATGATCCGTGATATTGGACCAGAGTCTTTTAAACGAGCACATGTGTATGAAACATTGTGCAGTGATATGAATAATCATTGTATCTGGGGTGCAAGAATTTCACACGATTGTCAGCGGTGTTAAAATTTGTCGGTGTGAAGGCGAGAAATGGGTGGAGTGATAAAAGCTTCACCGAATTGCTTGAGTTGTTGAAAGACATGCCTCCAGAAGGCAACACATTACCGAACCGTAACTATGAGGCGACGAAGGTATTGTGTCTGATGGGTATCGAGTATAAGAAGATACACGCATGCCCTAATGATTGCATATTGTACAGGGATGTGTATGCAAGGATGCACGACTGCCCCAAGTGAAGGGTATCATGGTACAAAGTGAAGGATGGTGATTCTAGTTGTGATGTGATCACAAATGGTTCTTCTGCGAAAGTGTTGTGGTATTTTCCAACAATTCCAAGGTTCAACCGATCGTTCGCTAATGTAAATGACGCAAAGAACTTTCGATGGCATGCAAAAGAGAGGAAATGTGATGGACAACGTCGCCATCCAGTTGATTCTTTGCAATGGAAGAGAATTGATAGTTTGTTTCCAGATTTCGCTAATGAGCCAAGAAACTTTAGGCTTGGGCTTGCTACGGATGTTTATGTGTTTGAAATGACTTAGATGTTTATCTATGCCCCTTAATTGAAGACTTGTAAAAGCTGTGGGTGGAAGGTCTTGATGTATTTGATGGGTATTGCCATGAGACTTTCAAGATGCATCTCATGTTATTTTGCACTATCAATAACTTTCCAGCCCACGGGAACTTGTGCGGGTATATTGTTAAAGGGCAGAAAGCATGCCCTATATGTGAAGAAGGCATATGCTTCACTCCAGTTTACCTTGGGCATCGGAGATTTCTCAGGCCTGATCACCCATATCGTAGATTGAGAAAAGCTTTTAATGGATGCCAAGAAAATGAAATTACTCCAACGGCCTTAACCAGAGAGCAAGTTTATCAACGAGTGAAGGACATGGATGTTATCTTTGGAAAGACCCAGAAGAAGGCTACCGAGAAAAACATATGGAAGAAGATGTTGATCTTCTTTGATCTTTTATACTGGTACAAACTTGATGTAAGACACTGTATTGATGGAGAAAAATGTGTGTAATAGTGTAGTCGGAACGCTTCTCAACATTCAGGGCAAGACAAATGATGGTATCAATGCTCGTCCAGATCTGGTTGCGATGGGTATACGATATTATTTAGGTCCACAGTCAAAGGATGGTAAGCAGACATATTTGCCTCTAGCATGTCATACTTTATCAAATGATGAGAGAAGAAGTTTTTGTGAGTGTCTACTGGACATCAAAGTGCCATAAGGCTACTTTTCAAATGTCAAAAGGCTTTTCTCATAAGCGATCTCAAATTAGTTGGCTTAAAGTCTCATGATTGCCATGTCTTGATGCAGCAACTACTATCAGTGGCTATTTGTGATATTGCTCCTAAAAATGTTAGACATGTCATAACTAGGTTGTACTTATTCTTCAATGTTATATGTAGCAAATTCATTGATCCGAATAAATTGGATGAGTTGGAAAAAGAGGCTGCTATTATCTTGTGACAATCATTTCCTCCTTCATTTTTTGACATCATGGTTCACTTAATTGTTCATCTAGTGACGGAGATTAGATTGTGTGGCCTTGTTTATTTAAGGTGGATGTACCCCATTGAGCGATACATAAAGATCTTGAAAGGGTATGTGAAGAATCTATACCGTCCTGAAGCATCTATTGTTCAAAGGTACGTTGAAGAAGTAGCTATTGAGTTTTGTCAAGATTACCTTTCAGAAGCGGAACCTATAGGGTACCATGCAAAATAGTGGGGTTATGACCATGGCTGAGTCCACGCACTTCTCTAATTCAAAAGATACAAACCCCGTTATGGCATCAATACCTTACTTTGGAGTCATTGAAGAGATTTGGGAGATCGGTTACACTAATTTAGAGTGTCTGTTTTTAAGTGTTGGTGGGCTGGCAGTAACAATGGTGTACAAACCGATGAATTAGGATTTACATTTATGGACCTTAATATGGTAGCTTATAAGGAAGAGCCTTTCATCATGGCATTCCAAGTAAAACAAGTATTTAATATCAATGATCCTTCTAACAAAAGGTGGTCAGTGGTTCTCCAAGGAAAAAGCATGCATAATGGTAGTGATGAAAATCAAGATTCAACTCTTGATATTTTAGAGATTCCTTCTTTCTCAACACGGAGGCCTACTTTCATTGAGGAAGATGAAGTGGACGATGTACATGCCACTCGTGATGATCATCGTGAAGGGATATGAAAGAACATTCCTACTCGACAATAGGTCCATGTTTAAGTTATGTTTTTTATTTATCCATGTTTAAGTTATGTTTATGTTGAGATTTATAAGTTAAGTTATGTTTGTTATTTATCCATAGTGTAAGTTATGTTTTTTATTTATCAATGTTTAAGTTATGTTTATGTTGATATTTATACGTTAAGTTAAGTTATGTTTGTTATTTATCCATTCTTACCAACCTAATATATTATTTTTTGTCTAAACATGCATATGCATGATTCATCGGGCATCCCTCCTTCGCAAAGCAAGTCGAACACTCAGCCATCAAGAAAAAGGGGTAGACACGCCACAATCTTAAAAATGTTGACCCTCGTGCGTAATGGTGATCGGAAGTTACACATTGAGTTTGATGAACTTGGCAACCCGATAGGTCCAGAATCTTCACGGTTCAATACTGTTGTGGTCGTCCAAGGTAAAAGCAGGGCTAGCATTCTTTGTGAGGATCAGGATCATGTACCAGGTATGGTGAAGAACCACATTTGGGAAAGTATCTTGGTATTTCACTATTTACTATCTATTATTGTATTTATTGTGTTTAATCATATTCTTATCATAAACTAATTTCGCCATTTTGTTGTGTAATGTAGCTCACCTACAATGTATCAAATACCGAGCAAATGAAGAGTAGATGGATTTCTTATGCGGGTGGGCGATGGAGGCAATTTAAGTCAAACCTCAGTAGCAGATTCATATATGGGCAATCTGACAGTACTGCCCTTGAGATGTACCCCTTCCTTGATGAGGAGACATGGCAGAGGTTTGTTGAGATCCGAAAAGACCCTGCCTTTGAGGTTAGTTGCAGTTATATTTTTTATTATGTCAACCAAATTTATTCATTTTTACTGAATTCAGTTGTGCATGTGTTATTTATAATAGGAGAAAAGGAAAAAGGCCCAGGAAATCCAGAAAAAAAATGTCCACCCCCACATATTGTCTTGTGGGGGCTATGGCAAACTTAAGGCGAAGTTGAAGGAAAATATGTTGAAACAATGTCAAGTGGAATTAGCAAGTCAATCTGATCCTTCGGCTGATCCTCCTGTAGTTGTTGATCCTCTAACTCCATCCCCACGCCATCACATGGATTAAAGCCTGACAAAAACCATATGGAGAGTATGCATCTGAGTCGACGCACGCCATTGCTGAGAAGATTGTAAGTAAATATTCAATTTTAATTGTAATTGTAACAAACTTACAGATTGTCTTACACAATTTGTGAATTATATGTTGTAGGAGTCCCTGGTTGAATAGAGATCCCAATGACCATTTGTTCCTAGTAGTTCGCATCGAGATATCTTGGCTACCGCCCTTGGGAAAGAAGACCACCCTAGCCGTGTCCTTGGTGTTGGAGGGTTTATAGGTGTTCAAGAATACCACGGACCACCATCACGTGACAGCTGTCGTATCATCCGTGAGGAGGTCAGACGGGAGGTCCTTCCGGAGATATGTGTGGAAGTTAGACGGGAGGTTCGTCCGCAGATTAGTGTGAAGGTTAGACGAGAGGTTCTTCCGCATATTGCGGCGGAGGTTAGACTGGAGGTTTTTCCCGGGATGATGGCGGAGTTTAGAGAGCATAAATCATCTATGGGTTTAACCCAACAAACTCCAGGCTTACAACCTTCTGCACATGTGAGCACAAAGGAGATTTGTGATCATACACATGTTTCAGCTGAGGAGCATGATGATGATGATATTATTGGGGAGGAGGAGGATATTCATCTGCTACATAGGAAGTTTGTTGAACCAAAGGTATTAATTCATAATGTTTGTTGTCTTTCAATTGAAATAACTTAACTGCTGTTTACTAATGTTTTATTGTTGTTTAGAATATTGACAAAGCTAGTCCACCTCAACTTGAACCGTTATTACAACTGGATGGACTGGCTATGAAATTTAGGACCGAGTTAACCCTGCCTTTGGAACATGATGGCAGCGAGGGATTACCATGGTTTGCAATCACTGTGAACGATTTGGTGGATTTATACATAGGTAGATGGCTCTGCGTTACGGTTATACAATTATGGTACACGTAAGTACTTCCTTTATTTGTAAATCATTTTTATAATTAATCAGTATCAATCTTTTATAATTAACATATTTATTTCAATATCTTATAAGCATCTGCGTCGCCTAAGTGTTTCAAATGGCACAAACCAGTTGTATGGATTCTTGGACCGCACCCTAACTCTTGGTAAGGTTATGAATGTGGAAGTGAAGACATACATCATACAAACGATTCGTAATAGCCAAAAGGAGTGTTATCTAGCCCCTGTTGGGGTAAGCCCTAGTGGTCAATCTATTTTGAATAGATAATCGTTTGTATCATGACTTTGATCATATATTTGATATATGTATAAGTTATTTATTTATTATGTTATATTTTATGATCATATTTATAGCATAATAAAGTCCTTAGAATAGGTAGTTCATTTAATGGAATGTCAAGTATGACTTGACTGTGAGATGTCATTAAATTATAGAAACTATTCTTAAATATCCATAGTCAAGTGTTATTATTAATTAAGGACAATAATAATACATTGAGGCTATTATGTGAGTATACTGATGACCACATCTCACGGGTCATAGATATAAGATATCAAGTCTTCACATAGATATAAATATTAGTGGAATATTTATACTGGAGTGACCCGCTATGAGAACGCTGCATAATAGTTATGTAAGTGTCATGAGCGATTCTCATGGTGACCATAGTGAAGTAATCCTTCGACTTGAAGTCACTTCGATTCCTAAAATATGTAGTTGTAAGCTTTGATACTATTAAACGTTGTCTGTAACAGGACAACTATAAAGGTAGTTATTGGGCCTGCAATGAAACATGTTGAGGAATGTGAGTGATGTAGATAGGATTCGTTCCTCCTACATAACAGGGGTAATGTCTATAGGCCTCCTGATGGTATGCAACCTAAAAATGCATGGCCATAGTAAGGTGGGATAATATAAGATATTGGGCCTACATGAACGTACGTCAATTACTAGATCAAGAAATAAATAATTGGACTTAACAAGGATAACACATTGATGTCTTGTGTTCAATTAGACATTGTGACGAAAGGACGTTGACTTCACATTATATATCGTTACAATATGGTTTTAATTGTATCATCAATATTCTAATTAATTGGGTAGCAATGATGTATTACTAGATACCGCTCATTGTTTATAATATTAATTGATTATTAATATGATTAATATTAATTAATATTATTGCCGATTAATTGAGAACATATAGAGTCACACTCATAGAGCAAATGTTCAGAGAATTAATTTAATTGATTAATTAAATATGATTTAATTAATAATTAAATAAGGATAAGTTAAATTGATTAATTAAATATGATTTAATTAATAATTAAACATTGGTCTTGTAGCTTACAGTGGCTCAAGTGAGTTAGGTTAAGTGAGTGACAGCTATTAGTAAGCTGTGCACATCACTTAAGTAACATAAAACACAGAGCATTCATAATGGCCATTGTACACCCTTGACAGGCGCGCCCTCTTTTCTCTCTGTGTGCCATGCATCTCTCAATCCTGATAACTAGCACTACGATATCTCTGACGTTGGTTTGCTCGCGTGGACTGAGTAGAGTTATTGCTACTTTGCAATACTGGTGATAGAGAAGCCTTTTCTTCGGGGGGTTATGGTTGTATAGTTATCGTAATATCGTGATTCGAGATTCGTTAACCGTTGGATCGAGCTGATTTTTGGATAGTAGGTTCGTCACATGTGGTTCTACATCTTCGCCGTTCAGTTTGACAATACGAGGTCTGGAGCGAAAGTTATGAGCATCTCAAGTATCAGCGTTTTTGGCTAACAGGTGTCGTTGGCGTGCTCACAATATTCGCCGTAAAACTACGCTTTAAGAGGTAAACACAATATCCTTGTGATTCATGTGCAATACGCGATCCTTTTGTAAAGGGTTTTTTCTGCTCAAGAGGTTTTTATAAATTGTTTTTAAAAATGATCCCTCTTGAAACACCAACAGTGGTATCAGAGCGTCTAGTCGTAGTTTGCGATCTATCGTATGACTGTTTGCCATTATATGATAACATGTTTATTGCTTTTAAATATGATTTGTATGTTTAAAAGCATGTTTGTATGATTTTTATGTGATATAAATCTCTTTAAACATGTTTTGTGTGCTTGGTTGTGCTCCTGATGTGACACCCCCTTCTGGGACAACACATGTTACCCGTTGCGATAAAAAAACATTATTAATTTATGTTGGTTACTTTCGGAAAGTAAGATTTTCTAAGTATTTAACTTATTTCGAAAATCCGTGATAAAATTTTTTCATCTAGCTTAGTTTACCATACATCAACGTAACTTAAACACGCATGTATATAAACATCAAGCAGAGTATACATATTAAGATATCATAATTTCATACATAAAGCCTTATACATACGACCATTCAAAAGAGTCATGGCTTTCAGTAACCAGAGCAATTAATGAAATGTTATTCAAAATAATAGGACTTATCCTATAGCCGGTCCACCTTTAAAGTACTGTGACTCTTCATACGTCACCCTCCTCTGCATACTCAAGCGTCAAGGAATGGATCCCCGAATGTTCCAGTGGCATCTTGGAACTCATCTAAAGATGTAAGGGTGAGATACCAATATATGGATTCACACATGATAACTAGATGCATTACAATCAATAGCACATAAGCATATATAATCATTATGCATAAGGTTCTACTAAATAAACAAGTAGTATATCATAGGGTTTCATACCCGACAGTCATCGCCATTTACAAAATGCGTAACATTTCAATGTTTATCATCTAATTCTTTACTTAATCTCCGGAGATACCAACACCGTTTTATAAAAACTGAGCTAATCAGGCTCGATTGCCAAAAGGCACACCGTTGTTAAAACCATTGCACACTGTCCAACACAAGGCACAGGCGATCATCTTTTATGGTTTTCATTGTCCATCAAGGCACAATGGTATACACCGTCTTGAATATCCTGCCATCAAGATATCCAGATTAATACCGTTGGCACGTCTGCCGAATTTTAATGCATGGAAAAACGTTTCAAGTCTTGCCACTTTTCTTTGTGTTCGTTCTTTCGTTGTCATAGCTCAAGGCTCCCGACTATTCATAATTTACACCGTTTTAAAACTTCTCATCGTTAACACAGGATGAAACGTCCAAGTGCTCAATCGCGTAGCCCTAGACCGATGCACCAGCCCAAGTGCTCAATCGCGTAGCCCTAGACCGATGCACCAGCCCAAGGTCCGTGGTAATAGAAAACATCATTTACCTTTAATGATGTTTTCTCATACCAAGAGGAGGACACACAGTCCACAGGACACACAGTCCATAACATCGTTGCACGACTTCTCATGCTATTTTTACAGAACACTAGTATCCGGACGTCTCGTATACTAGGTTCACGTTTTCAACATTTTTCACCGTTTTTTGTTATGTGAAACACAAATCCAAAACGAAATCTCCGTAAATCATCCAAGTTGTCGGATTTTACATTGTTGGGAAAAACTCGTTTACACATAAACTTTTCTGTTTGAAAGTGGTTTGAAAACAATCGAATTGTTCATAAAACATATCTTTTGTTTAAAGACCCTTCCCAAAAACCCATTTTTGAAAGGAAACAGCTGAGATCAAAAACGTTGTCCTAGAACAACATTACTGTTTTTCGAAAACATTTTTCGTAAATCTTTTCAGAATTAAAACGTCGTTTTAGCATTAAAAATGTCCTAAGTTTAAAATCTTGACTTTTTTCTCTTATTTTAATTTGTTCCACAAAATGATTAATTTATTCTTAAAAATCTAACTTCTTCTACTAGCCTTATAAATTACTTTAGGATCCTCTTTTTCTTTGGAAAACTAACGTCATTGAAAATTCCCAACATTCCCCAAATAAATCTTTGCTGGTTACTACAAAGCTTTCCAAGGCTTTTGTCCTCGTTAATTAACTGAGCACTGACCACGATCAGGCTTCCCAATCAACAATCAATATCACAATGTGATTATAGCAGATATTAAAGGTAAAATACATAGTAAATCACTATAACACATATTAGCATGCAATTATCAACAATCAAAATAATTGTGCAAAGTAAAGCAATCAATCACCATACAGCTTAATTCCATAATCACAGACCAAATATGATAACATGCAGTTATCGAGAGATCCCTCAGGCATTGCCCGGTTTCTCGTCTGATTACTCGTCTACAACTACACACAAACAATCAATCAAAACATCAACTTTAAATCACAAAAGTTTCTACTATTCTTCTCCTCCTAGGTTCGGCCATAGCTAAATAAAATAGCTAGGGATGTCCAAAAATTTCCATCTCTTGGATTCTATGCTAGCTAGGTGTGATAAGACTAAATCAAAGCCTATTACACCAAAACTTGAACAAAAACCTCATCCACTCATCCATGGAGGTTTCGGCCCTTAAAACCCATATGAGTTAGGAAGCTCATTTGGTTTCCAACTCTTGGATTAGGATAGATGATCATGAGTCTAGTTGATAGAAAGTCGTTTGACATTAAAAGAAATTTTCTACAATTTTTCATGAATTTTTGAAGTTTATGAACAAAAACCTAACTTCCATGAATCATAAAGATTAAAGAGAAAAATAGAGAGATTAAGAGATGAAGATTGAGGTTAATACCTCCTAGATGATGAAGCTTGGTGAGAAACCAACTTAGTTTCACCAAATCTTTGAAGATTAAGAAGAAATTTAGATAGAAAGTGATGAGAAATGAAGAACAAGTGGAAGAACAAGTGGAGATAGAGGGAAATAGAGGGCTGGTCGAAATGGCCAAGGGTGAGGGAGAAGTTGAGATACTTTCTCACTTAGGGGTAATTTGGTCATTTCATTAAAAGACCAAAGGCATTTTAGTCATTTCGCGTCCAGATATTTTGAAAAACAATCATGACACTGGAACGCTTCCCAAGATGATATGACACTGAGTTTATCCGTTAGCGGGTCCCGTTAAATCCCTCACAGCTCCAATCGTCTCCCGGTTCGTGTATTCGTCCGCATAATTTATATTATTTTTACTTTTTAACGTCAGGAACTGATTTTAGCAAATTTGTAGAGAATCGAATTCTAAGACTAACTGGCTCATTCACGAGTCAAAATTAGGTCTTGATAGTAGTAAAACACTATTGTCAGTGAAAATGCAGACCGGGCTCCGTCTGGGTTTTCGACCCAAAATTTAACCATAGCTTCCTACGATAGCGTAGAGCATGACTATGGTCTCAGATTATTTTATTTCACTCTCTAGACCCTCCAATAAAATTCAAACACATAAATACTGTTTAATTAATATTAGAGAGTTTGAAAAAAATCGGGGTGTTACATTACTACCCCACTAAAAAAATAATTTCGTCCTCGAAATTACGTACCTATGAAAAGATAGGGGTATTGCGCCCTCATTTTGTCCTCAGCATCCCAAGTTGCTTCTCCAGTTGTATCGTCCCAAATAACCTTGACTAAGGAAATTTGTTTACCCTTGAGCTGCTTAGTCATCTTATCCGAGATTCGCACGGGTGAAGTCTCATAAGACAAGTTCTCTTTCAACTGTACTACATCGGGCTCAAGAACATGGGATGGATCAAGAATATACTTCCTCATTTGTGAAACATGGAAAACATCATGAATATTGGAAAGAAAATGTGGCAAAGCAATTTGATAGGCTACTGGACCTACAAGACGAAGAATTTGGTAATATCCAATGAATTTCGGAGTGAGTTTTCTAGATTTAATTACCTAACCAACCCCAGTCGTAGGCGTGACTCTCAAAAACACATGATCGCCTTCCTCAAACTCGAGAGTTCATCTTCTCTTGTCCGCATAACTCTTCTGTCGACTTTGAGTCGTCCACATCTTTTCCTGAATCATCTTCACCTTTTCGGTTGTCTGTTGCACGAGATCGGATCCCAACAGTAGGCTTCCACCATCCTGGTACCAACATAGAGTTGTTCTGCACCGTCGCCCATACAAGGCTTCAAAGTGTGCCATCACTATACTTGAGTGAAAATTGTTTTTGTAGGTGAATTCTATCAATGGTAGAAATTCATCCCAACTACCAAGATGTTCCAACACGCAAGCTTTCAGCAAGTCTTCGAGAGACTGGATCGTCCTCTCGGACTGTTTATCCGTCTGTGGGTGATGCACTGAACTCAATCTGAGTTTCGTTCCTAGGGACTCTTGTAAACTTTGCCAGAATCTCAACGTAAACCTCGGATCACAATTCGAAATAATACTTGAAGGTACACCGTGTAATCTGACAATTTCCCCAATTTATAACTGAGTCAATTTCTCCATTGAATACTTTATGTTGATGGGCAAAAGGTGAGCCGACTTGGTCAGTCGATCCATTATTACCCATATTGGGTCATGTCCCTTCCGAGTCTTTGGTAAACTCGTCACGAAATCCATCGCGATACCATCCCATTTCCATTCTGGGATGTCCAAAGAGAGTAATATTATTGCCGGTCTTTGGTGTTCGATCTTAAACTTTTGACAAACTAAACATGAAGCTATATATTCCATTACGTCTCTCTTCATCCCGTACCACCAATACAACTTCTTTAAATCTTGGTACATCTTTGTGGGTTTTGGGTGTAAACTCAGTTTACTCTTGTGAGCTTCCTCCAAAATTAATTTCTTAAGCTCTAAATCGTCCGGTACACAAATCCTTTCACCGAAACTTAAGATTCCATCTGTTCCCTCTCTGAATTCTGATACTGCTCCTTATTGCACTAATTCTCTTTCTCCTTGTAGGTACTAATCACTTTCTTGGTTCTCTCTTATTTGTTCCATTAGTCCATTGGAAACAGTAATCATACCTAAACAAAGTTTTCTGATGACATCTTGATTGTCAACCGCATATCTCAGAATTGTTCTATCAATTCTTGTTCTTTGACCATCATTGCAAATGCATGTATTGATTTTCTACTCAGGGCATCATCCACCACATTTGCTTTTCCAGGTTGATACTGTAATTGGAAATCGTAATCCTTCAGAAATTCCAACCAGCGTCTTTGTCGCATGTTGAGCTCTTTCTGGTCAAACAGGTATTTCAAGCTTTTGTGGTCACTAAAGACATTAAACGTTGCTCCATACAAATAATTTCTCCAGATCTTTAATTCGAAAACTACTGCTGCTAGTTCCAGGTCATGCGTAGGGTAAGTCCTCTCATGATTCTTCAGTTGCCTGGAAGCGTAAGCTACTACGTTCCAGCTCTGGATCAATACACAACCCAACCCTTGATGTGAAGCATCACAGTATATCTCAAAAGGTTCCTTGGGATCAGGTAATACTAACACAGGCAAAGCAGTCAGCCTCCTTTTTAGTTCCTGAAAACTTTCCTCGCATGTTTCAGTCCAAATAAACGCTTGATCTTTCCGAGTTAGTTGGGTAAGAGGTCCTACTATTTTGGAAAATCCCTCAATGAATCTCTTATAGTATCCAGCTAAACCCACGAAACTATGGATTTCTATTACCATCTTAGGTCTCTCCCATTGCAAAACAGCTTCAACCTTCGATGGATCCACTGCGATCCCTTCATTTGAGATTACGTGTCCCAAAAACTGAACTTGGTCGAACCAAAATTCACATTTTTCAGGTTTCTCGTATAATTGTTTCTCCTTTAGGATTTGAAGAACCATACTAAGATGTTCAACATGTTTCTCTTCATTAGGAGAATAGATTAGAATGTCATCTATAAAGACAATGAAAAACTTATCTAGATAAGCATGAAAAATCCTATTCATGTAATCCATGAATATAGCAGGAGCATTCGTCATTCCGAACGGCATCACAAGATAATCATAATGCCCGTAGCGCGTTCGAAACGCTGTTTTTTGGGATATCCTCCGCCTTTACACGAATCTGATGATAACCCGACTGTAGATCTATCTTCGAGAAAGCGGCCGCTCCACATAACTGGTCCATCAAATCATCGATCCTTGGAAGAGGATACTTGTTCTTGATCGTTACTTTGTTCAACTAACGGAAATCTACATATAAGCAAGAAGTTCCGTCCTTTTTCTTCACCAATAAAATTGGAGCTCCCTACGACGATACACTAGGTCTAATAAATTCCTTTTCCATCAGTTCCACCAGTTACTTTTTCAAGTCCTCCAGCTCTGATGGCGACATACGATATGGTACCATGGATATCGGTCCAGTGCCCGATACCAGATCAATCGCGAACTCAATGTCTCGAACAGATGGTAGCCCTGGTACATCTTCAGGAAACACCTCCGAAAACTCATTAATGACAGGTATGGACTCCAGATCTAACTTACTCTCTCCGTCCAAGGAAAAAAATAACATGTATCCATATGCTACCTCTTTAAAAGAAGCCCTTACTTGGTTAGAAGATAAAAATCTAGAAATCTAATCCTTAGGAAAGACTAAGGTTTTGTGAGCACAATCTATAAGAATATGGTTGGAAGATAACCAATCCATGCCTAAAATTACATCTAATTGTATTAAAGGCAAACAGATCAGATCAACAAGAAAATGTCTATCTTGAATAATAATATGACAGTACAAGCATATAGAATTGACAATAACCGGTTTAGCAGTTGGGGTTGAAACAATCAGATTATAAGATAACGAAGAGACAGGAAATTTCAGCAGTTCCACACAATCCATCGAAATAAAGGAATGGGTCGCATCCGAATCGAAAAGTACAGTCAAGAGATTACCCGCTATGTCACAACTACCCTGTATGAGATCGTCAGAGTTCGAAGCTTCAGCACCGCTCATAGTGTAAACTCTTCCCGTCGTCGTCGGTTTATTGGTCTTCGCATGGATGACAGTAGATCCACGTCTTGGCGTATTGCAGACCTTTGCTAAGTTTCCTAGTTGATTACAGTTGAAGCACTTAACTGTTCTCTGTGGACAGGTGTCAGCCATATGATTCGGATCTCCACATCTGTAGCATTTCCTAACTTGGCCTTGGCTTTGGTTCTTTTGGCCTCCACTCCCTGATGCAGCAGCATTTGGACGAAATGGTTGTTGACTTGGATTGTTCCCCTGAGGTCGTAAATATGATTTCCTCTGTTGTTGCTTCCCCTTTTGACTTTGAGCCTGAAATTGGCTCTTAAATCGAGAGGGTCCTCCAGCATTCCCTCTATTATCTCTTCCTTTCCTTATCTGCTCCACCTTGCTACACATCTCGACTAGAGCTTGAAAGTTTCTAATCTGCAAGGGCAGCACAGATTCCTTGATCTTGAACCTTAACCCCGCTTTAAATCTCTCACTTTTCCAGCTTTCATTAGGTTGAGTCTGAAAGAAATAGAAGTACTTGGGGAGCGACAAACTTCGCTGCATACTCCCCGACAGAAAGATCCCTTTGTAGAAGACAGAGAAATTCTTGTTCCTTCTCGACTCTAGCACTTTCAGGAAAGTACTTGTCCAAAAATATGCTTCGAAACATATCCCAAGTAATCTCCTGGTTGTCAGCTTCTAACAGTTGCCTGGTGCCTTTCCACTAGTACTTTGCATCTCCCATCAGCAGGAAAGTAGCATACTGAACCTTAACTCCTTCTGGACTCAAGATGAGTTCAAAGATCTTCTCCAGTTCCTGTATCCACAGGTTAGCTTTCTCAAGTTCAGCATCCCCGCGGAACTGTGGAGGATTCTGACGTCGAAATACAGTTAAACCTCTACCTTCTGCAGCTTGTTGGTTCTGAGCAGCCATAGCAGCTGTCTATAGGGCAATAGCAGCCACAACATTCTCCATTGCTTTTGCTATATAATCCACTGCACCCTCATAGTACTCATCAGCATGATCATGGTCATCGACAGGACCACCTCGACGACCCCTACCACGACCACATCCACCGCCACGGCCACGTCCACATCCACATCCACGTTCACCTTCTAGTTCCATAACTGACCTGTAAGACAAAATCAGTCAAATGGCAACCAGAGACATGGAATGTGTGCTTAGTAGTTAACACACATTACTTCTAAGAAGTAATTCAAACAAGTCTTAATCAGAGAACACACGACAGCAACACAATAGACCTATTTCCCAAACATTCTCGAAAGACTCGACCAGCTTTGATACCACTAATGTGACACCCCCTTCTGGGACATCACATGGTTACCCGTTGCGGAAAATAAACTTTATTAATTTATGCTGGTTACTTTCGAAAAGTAAGATTTTCTAAGTATTTAACTTATTTCAAAAATCTGTGATAAATTTTTTTCTTCTAGCTTAGTTTACCATACATCAACGTAACTTAAACACGCATGTATATAAACATCAAGTAGAGTATACATATTAAGAAATCATAATTTCATACATAAAGCCTTATACATACAGCCATTAAAAAGAGTCATTGCTTTCAGTAGTCAGAGCAACTAACGAGATTGTTTTTCAAAATAATAGGACTTATCCTATAGCTGGTCCACCTCTAAAGTATTGTGACTCCTTGTACATCACCCTCCTCTGCATACTCAAGCATCAGGGAATGGATCCTCGAATGTTCCAGTGGAATCTTGGAACTCATCTAAAGATGTAAGGGTGAGATACCAATATATGGATTCACACACGATAACTATATGCACTATAATCAATAGCACATAAGCATATATAATCATTATGCATAAGGTTCTACTAAATAAACAAGTATTATATCATGGGGTTTCATACCCGACGGTCATCGCTATTTATAAAAATGCATGACACTTCAATGTTCATCATCTAATTCTTTACTTAATCTTCGGAGATACCAACACCGTTTTATAAAAACTGAGCTAATCAGGCTCGATTTCCAAAAGGCATACCGTTGTTAAAACCATTGCACACCGTCCAACACCAGGCACAGGCGATCATCGTTTATGGTTTTTATTGTCCATCAAGGCATAATGGTAAACACCGTCTTGAATATCCTGCCATCAAGATATCCAGATTAACACTGTTGGCACCTCTGCCAAATTTTAATGCATGGAAAAACGTTTCAAGTCTTGCCACTTTTCTTTGTGTTCGTGCTTGTTGTCGTAGCTCAAGGCTCCCGACTATATAATTTACACCGTTTTAAAACTTCTCATCGTTAACAAAGGACGAAAAGTCCGAGTGCTCAATCGCGGAGCCCTAGACCGATGCACCAGCCCAAGGTCCATGGTAATAGAAAACATCATTCACCTTTAATCACGTTTCCTCATAACAAGAGGAGGACACATAGTCCACGGGGCACACAGCCCATAACATCGTTGCACGGCTTCTCGTTCTATTTTTACAGAATACTAGTATCCCGGCGTCACGTAAACTAGGTTCAAGTTTTCAACATTTTTTCACCGTTTTTCCTTTTGTGAGACCCAAATCCAAAATGAAATCTCCGCAACTCATCCAAGTTGTCGGATTTTACACTGTTGGGAAAAACTCATTTATAGAGAAACTTTTCTGTTTGAAAGTGGTTTCAAAACCATCGAATTGTTGATAAAACTTATCTTTTGTTGAAAATCCCTTCCCAAAAACCCTTTGTTTGAAAGGAAACAGCTGAGACCAAAAACGTCATCCCAGAACAGCATTACTGTTTTTCGAAAACGTTTTTCATAAATCTTTTCGGAATTAAAACGTCGTTTTAGCATTAAAAATGTCCTAAGTTCAAAATCTTGACTTTTTCCTCTTATTTTAATTTATTCCGCAAAATGGTTAATCTATTCTTAAAAATCTAACTTCTCTACTAGCCTTATAAATCACTTTAGGATCCTCTTTTTCTTTATAGAACTAACATCACTGAAAATTCTCAACATTCCCCAAATAAATCTTTGGCGTTTACTACAAAGTTTTCCAAGGCTTTTATCCTCGTTAATTAATTGAGCACTGACCACTATCAAGCTTCCCAATCAACAATCAACATCACAATGTGTAGTTGTCGATCGATCCGGAAGTCGTCCGGTTTCTCTTCCAATTACTCGTCGACAACTACACACAAACAATCAATCAAAACATCAACTTTAAATCACAAAAGTTTCTACTATTCATCTCCTCCTAGGTTCGGCCATAGCTAAATAAAATAGCTAGGGATGTCCAAAAATTCCCATCCCTTGGATTCTATGCTAGCTATGTGTGATAAGACTAAATCAAAGCCTATTATACCAAAACTTGAACCAAAACCTCATCCACTCATCCATGGAGGTTTCGGCCCTTAAAACCCATATGAGCTAGGAAGCTCGTTTGGTTTCCAACTCTTGGATTAGGATAGATGATAATGAATTTAGTTGATAGAAAGTGGTTTGACATTAAAAGAATTTTTCTACAATTTTTTGCGGATTTTTGAAGTTTATAAACAAAAACCTAACTTCCATGAATCATAATGATTAAAGAGAGAAATAGAGAGATTAAGAGATGAAGATTGAGGTTAATACCTCCTAGATGATGAAGCTTGGTGAGAAACAAACTTAGTTTCACAAAATCTTTGAAGATTAAGAAGAAATTTGGAGAGAAAATGATGAGAAGTGAAGAACAAGTTGAAGAACAAGCGGAGCCATAGAGAAATAGAGGGCTGGTCGAAATGGCCAAGGGTGAGGGAGAAGAGTTGAGATACTTTCTCACTTAGGGGTAATTTGGTCATTTCATTAAAAGGCCAAGGGCATTGGTCATTTTGCGTCCAGATATTTTGAAAAACAATCATGACACTGGAACGCTTCCCAAGATGATTTGACACTAAGTTTATCCTTTAACGGGTCCCGTTAAATCCCTTTACAGCTCCAATCGTCTCCCGGTTCGAGTATTCGTCCGAATAGTTTTTAACGTCAGGAACTGATTTTAGCAAATTTGTAGAGAATCGAATTCTAAGACTAACTGGCTCGTTCACAAGTCAAAATTAGGTCTTGATAGTAGTAAAACACTACTGTCAGTGAAACGCAGACCAGGCTCCGTCAGAGTTTTCGACCCAAAATTTAACCATAGCTTCCTACGATAGCGTAGAGCATGACTATGGTCTCAGATTATTTTATTTCACTCTCTAGACCCTCCTATAAAATGCCAACACTTAAATACTGTCTAATTAGTATTAGAGAGTTTGAAAAAAATCGGGGTGTTACCCCTGACATAAACAAGGATTCGACTCTGGAATCCTGCTACGTCGTTTGGCACGGCCGTGCTCCCTGTAGCACGGCCATGCACGTTTGAGTTAGCATTAGTGAACGCGTAGCACGGCCGTGCGGCGTTTGGCACGATCGTGCCACTTTTGAACTGCTTTAGCGAGTTTTTAGCACGGCCGTGCGCTGTTTGGCACGGCCTTGCATATGTTGAACAGCGTCAGTGAGTTTTTAGCACGGTCGTGCTAATGGATAGAATGTGATTTGTCCTTTTTGCATATTTATATATTGTTTATTAAATGTGCGGAATATGGTTATGGACTTAGTTTTGGTGTTTAATTTTATTTGGTAAATACTGCCTGCTTGTCGTGATTTATTGTATTTATTTTATAAATACGACCGGTGTGTCGTGACATTTACTTTATTTATTTTATTTTAAATTTTGTAAATTGCTCGGGATGGCATGGAGGCAACAGCAAATCATGACGCCAGTGGGAGGAGCTTTGGAAGTTTGCTCAAGGACCAAAGATTGTAATAATTATTTTTAATTATTGCACATTAGGAGGCCATAATCATAATACCTTTTATATGTCTTGTATGTTTATGTATGTGATGTATGAAATGTATGAGATTTATGATTTAAATTTGGAATTTAAATTGTATGATAGCATGTATGTAATTGTATGCTTAATATGTTTTGAATGTATGTAAGCTACTATGCCATGTATGCTATGAGAGAGGTTTATATGATAAACAAGCCGGTGAGATCACTTAATTATTAAATTCCCTCAATAAATTAAGTTATTAAATGTCTTCTGATGCGTGGCACTCATCAAGGCCATAATCATTTAAGTGTGGGTCATGCTACAGCTGAGCACCTTAATATATTTCCGTGAGACGCGAAAGGTGAAATAACCTACTGCCAACCATTAGGTTCAACTTAACTAAGTGTATTCAATAGGATTGAAACGGCTTAGAGGCATGGGGTTGGGCATTAATCCATATGATGGATTAGAATAAGGATTTATTCACCCAATTGGTCCAAGAATTGCATTGGATGTAATTGGAAAAGAGTTTTCTACCTAAATAACTGATTTCTGGGCGATCAGCCACAGCTGACTCAGAACGAGATAAAATATGGATCTTGGTCCCACTAGAAAATCTTTCAAAGAGATTTTCAGAGTCAATGATGAGGGTCATTGATTTGAGTAAAATAGTAGGAGAGTATTTAATTAAAGACCTATTAAATATGTTTTAATCATGATACTTATATTCTGTATGTTTCTGTATTAAATAACCATGGCTACAAACACAACTTTTATTTTATTGTTGCGACACATCCTTAAGAAGGATGAGTTATCTAGAATTAATTTTCTGGATTGGTACAAATTTTGAGGATTATCCTCAAGTATGAGAAAAGAAATGTATGTTCTCAAGCAATTAATTCTCAAGCAATTTGTTGCTACTGCCATAAGGGCCGAAAGGGATGCTTAATAGAAGCATCAAGTCGATACCATTGGTGTACGACATCTCATGCTTGCAATCATAGAGACGTGTGATATGATCATGCATCTTATGATGCTCTAACAAGAGCTAGCAAGGCATAAGAGATACTAGAAAGAGTATAAAGACAAGAGAGGAAGTATGACTTCCTGTTTAGGCATATTTGTTATAAAAGTCAACATATCTACTCCAACATTATGGGTATTGGATACCGAATATGGATCTCACATTAATGTGAAGGATCAAAGGGAGTAGAACATTGACTAAAAGGTAAAGGTCTACCCTAAGAGTGAAAATGAAGCAAAAGTTGCTACATTAACTATAGGAGTTTGAATTTACCATTAGGTAAAGGTCTACGCTATGAGTGGAGATGAAGCAAAAGTTGCTACATTGACTATAGGAACTTGAATTTACCATTAGGTAAAGTTCTACTCTATGAGTGGAAATGGAGCAAAAGTAGCTACATTAACTATAAGAGTTTGAATTTGCCAAATGGGCATTAATGAAAGTAAATAACTATTATTTTATTCCAGTTGATAATAGAAATATCATTTCTATATCTTGTATAGAAAAGAAAGAATTTGAAGTTGCAATAAAAGGACAATTGTTGTTCCATTTATTCAACGAATGTCTTCTATGCTGCTATTCATATGAGATATGTACTTTGTCTCCATGATCTCGATATGCCCATCTATAACATAAATGCGAATAGGGTCAAACCAAGTGATTTGGTCCCTCTGTCTTTAAAAATATCTTTAGACATATAAGTAAGAAACACATTTCCAAGATCCACTAATTTGGACTCTTGGACTCATCCAATTATGAATTGTTTGAGGTTTGTGAATCTTACTTGTTTGAAAGATGACTAAGCTCCATTCACAAGTAAGGTGGAAGGGCTGGTAATATTTTGGCATGATACATTGTCATGTATGAGGGCCTCTAAACAAGTTTGCTAAAAGACAAGTTTTCGTACTTCGTCTCGTTTATTGATAACTTCAGTAAAGATGGATTTGTGTAAGACAGAAGTCAGAAATCTTTGAAATATTCAAAGAATTCAAGAACAAAGTGGAGAACTAATTTTGGAAAAGTATTAAGATCATGCAATCAGATCGTGGTGATAAGTACTTAAGCCAACTATTTGATGACTATCCGAGAGGAGAAATCGCACCTTGTTGGACATGGTACGATCTATGATAAGTCAATCAGACTTCTCTGACTCTTTCAGGGGATATGCTTTACATACAACATGTAACACCCCTCCTCCGGGTGTCATTTTCGTAACCCCAAACACTACAAAGACATGAGATAAAAGATTTGCTAGTTTACTTTTAGAAAACAGGTTTTTTTTACTCAGTTCTTATATCTCATTAAGTCCTTAAAATCATGAGAAATTTTTTTTTCTTACCACATGATTAACAAATGCCCTAGGCAACATCATCATAACTCACACAAACACACACACACACACATATATATATATATATATATATATATATATATATATATATATATATATATATATATATATATATTTGAATAGCATGCATTAAAATACAAAGGTCTACCAACAAAGCCATCAGGATCCGATAATAGATTAGTCCCAAAAGTATCTACCTCAAAATAAACCTAAGCAGGTCTGACAAAAGAAGTCTACAGGTAACACAGTGCACTACCCCGACATCAGTTGTACCAAAGGAACTGGGTCTCGTCATCACCAATCCACACCTCTTCCTCGTCAACTTCCAGCACTCAATCTCTAGGGATCCAGCACGATCCAGAGGACTGCTAACAAACATCTGTATGTGTATCCAAAAACACAACAGGGTGTCCAACATGTACAGGCAAGGGTAAGACACCAATATATGAACTCAAATTACAACTACTGCATACCCAAAACACAAACAGCAGATGCATATAGGTATGTCAAACACAGTTATTAAACATGATAGACATAACACAGAATATCATGCCAACACAGATAAATCCAAGGTCTCATACCCAACAGTCAGCGTCATTTTCAAAACATATGCATGACACATCCATATACATCCTCTACTACTCAATTCTTAATTTCCAGAAATTCCAACACAAAATGGATGAGTTAATCAAGCTCAAATGCCCATCAAGGCACACAGTATTCACCATATCACACTGACCAACCCAAGGTACAATGCTTCACTTTATATGGCTTTCGTTACCATATCATGTTGTCCAATCCAGGCATAATGCTTCACATTATATGGATTTATTTACCATATCACGTTGTCCAATCCAGGCATAACGCTTCACATTACATGGATCTTAGTACCATGTCACACTATCCACACAGGGCATAGCGCTTCACTTCACATGGATTTCATTACCATATCACACTGTACAAATGCTTCACATTATATGGATTTATTACCATATCACACTGTACAAATGCTTCACATTATATGGATTTTATCACCATCTCACACTGACCAACATAGGGTGCAATGCTTCACATTATATGGATTTTTCATTGCCCATCAAGGTGCAATGACACACAATGACTTAAAGTCATCATAGGATTCCCCATCCTCAAGGTCCCCCATCCCATGGCACGTCTACCAGAAACAAATGCATGAGAAAACCTTTTGTTTTCGTATGTTTTTCTGTGTCGTATAATTATTCCCTCCTTGAAGCTCAAAGCTATTGATGCGTGAAATCTGCAAGTGTACGGTTTCGTCATCAAGTAATAAAAAGATCGAATCCACAAGGACTATGTTTATGAATATCAATTAATTAATTAATCCAATTAAATTAAACAACGGGAATATATTTGAGTGATAAGAACGTACTAACCAAGCAATTAAATAAATAAATAAATATTAAAATGCAAGAGATCAAGAACAAGAATAGCAAGCTTTAAGAAAATGTTTTTCCAATGTTAAGAAAGCTTCCAGGATTGGGGGTAACCACAATGATACAAGATGATCTTAATTGATAACCCTTTTATTAAAATTGAAATTCAATTGAAGGGGAATTACCCTAAATTAGCTAATATTCTCTCTTGAGACACAAAAACCGTGCCCAAATAAATCAATTCCTACTCTCGTGGTAATTGAATTTAGATTGAACCATTTAAGCTTTATGTCAATTCATTAATTCCTCGAAAGGCTAAACCTACCCTCGTGATTTAGACCTTAAGTCCAATTTTTATGGTTCCAATACCCAAGTTCACCTTCCCTTCATCTAGGTCACGGTCGTGTCAAAAGTCACACCCAGGCCATGACTTTCTCTGATCCTCATCTTCCTTCTCTTCATCTAGGTCATGGCCGTGTCACAAGTCACACCCAGGCCATGACTTTCTCTGAACCTCAGCTTCCTTCTCTTCATCTAGGTCACGGCCGTGTCAAGAGTCACACCCAGGCCGTGACTTTTTCTGAACCTCAAAGACTGGTTTCCTTCAAGCCTTCCTCGTCATGGCTGTGGCAGGTGTTATGGCTAGGTCATGACACACCAAGTTTTGCTCCTTTTTTACTTCTTTCAAGTTCCAAACTTCATACAAGCTCCAATAGGGGTTAATCCAAGCTTTTAATCAATAATCCTGCACCAAAACACCAAGACCACCGCATTAATCCATTCTAAACAGAAAACTAACAAAATATCAATTAAAATGCCTAGACTAACATGAAAATGCAAGCAAAATCACTGTGAAATGTGATGTGAAATCACACACATCAAACAACTTAAGATTTTGCTTGTCCTCAAGCAATCACTAAGGCCAGAGAAAGATTATCAATCAATACAAAAATAGTGAATCAAGAACCCGAGAATCAACAAATCCAAGCAATAAGCAAATGCAATTCAAACAACCAAGAGATGATCCAATTCAAGTCCAATTAGAGGCTTAGATTCCCTAAATCCATGTTTCTCACCAATTGGGGGAACTCTCCTAACCACACTCAAAGTGTTTAAGAGTAATAGACAATGCGCTCAATTCCCTTCAAAGAAAGTACCATACCATAAGCTTGACTATCAACCAAAATCTCTACTTTATTTTATTTTGAAAACACACTAAAATCAAGAGGTCTTTCATAAGGTTGTAATGAGGCCATGGGAATCAATCATTGGGTAGGAAAATCAAAGGAAGGGAAATTCAAAATGCTAACATAATGACTAACATGTATGGCAACCTCCTAGAATACCCATAGGACTTTTCTTAATACTTTTCCACCCCTTTTTTTTTTCTTTTCTCTTGTTCTCTTCTCCAAATTTACATATATTTTCTTTCTTTCTTTCTTTCTTTCTTTCTTTCTTTCTTTTTTTTAAGGACATACAAGAGAAGAGAATAATCAACAAGAGGGATTTTCCACTCTTTTTTTTTTTTTTACTACCATATCACCCTGGTTCAATACTCTAGAAGGCACCATACAGAATTTATCTACAATAAATAACAGGTACCAAGAAAAACATTTTACTTTATTAGGCTCAAAATGGGCAACTAAGGGTACCATTCAATCAATCAAAGCTCGGAAGGCCAGAAAAATACCTAATTGCCTCAATCATTTTCAAGTGTGTCAACAAAATTTTGAAGCTTCAATATGGTATCAAGTCAAGTTCTAGAGAGCACAATCAAGAGAGAACAACACTCAATCACAAAAAGAATGGGGCATTTTCAGCACATAACCCCTTTTTAGGCTTAAATCTCACATTTAGAACGTCAAGAATCAATGAGAAACACAAATCAAGAACCTTATGCTAATCATCAACTATTCAAGGATCAACTCTTTAGAAAATAACCTTATCACAAGAATAAGAAATTGGGTTCCAAATTCACCATCTCATACAAATTGGCACAAAGTTCAGACAAGAAGATGCAAAATCAAAACAGGGGCAACTCAATGGTGTGATCATGCAATGGATGCAATATGCAACCTAAAATTTTCTAAATGCAATGTAAAATGAAAAGAATAAAAATATATACCCCAAACCACCCCAAGCTTAAAAACTTACATTGTCCCCAACGTAAATAAATAAGTTGGAAGAGGGGAAAAATAAAATGAAATAGCTCATTGTGGTGGTTGGTGCTGGCTCAGATGCCAATCATATACTGCTCGGATCATGCCTTCCATATTCTGGCTCTGCTGCTCAAGCCGCTTACTCTTGGCCGTATGCCGGGCCTGCTCCTCCATAATGCACTCCTGGTTTGCTAGAATAGTATCAAAGGTGGATGAGAACCGCGCATATGAATCGACAGATGTACCTGCAAAAGAAGAGAAGAAGAAGAAGAAGAAGAAGAAGAAGAAGGCCCAGATGGCCCTGCATATGGTGTGGGAGGTGGTGGTGCGCGTAAGGGCTGCTGAACATGCAATGGTGCAGGTTGCTCTACATTCCGCACTTCCCAATAAGTTGGGTTTGTTACATCAAGGACCTCAGGGTTTGGCAAAGGAAGGTTTTTGTGAGGGTCAGGGAGGACTAAACAGTAGATCTCCTCCACTCGGACAATCATACCCATGGCCATACAGGCTCCAAGATCAATGCGTGTCCACCCTTCGCCTGCCACACATTGAGATAAATCATACAGAAAGTGGTGGTAAAGATTAGTAACTAACCCCCCAATGACTATAGCACCTTTGTCGCATTTTGCCACGCTAAGTTGGTGTCTAGCCATATAAGACCCAGTATCCATATGGGCACCAGTCACCATTGCCCAAAGGAAAACTAGTTCGTCATTATGGACGTTTCCATCACTGTCCCCACGACCAAACAAAGTATTAGCCATCACTCGGTGGAGATAGCGAAAACAAGGATCAAGAATGGCTGTGGACTTAGCATTTTTTGCAGTATAAGACCCACCCTCTGAAATTTGGCTCCAAAAATAATTAGCATGAAATTCATTGGGTTAATGTCTCTTACCCCCAACAGGCAATTGAAAAGCAGAGTTAAATTCCGCAAGGGTCATCTGGTGATCTATATTAAATAGCCGAAAAGTGATCAGGCCCTCAGTGCAGCCCTCCCCTTGCAGAATATTAGCCTGAAAGGAGCTTAGGAACTCCAAAGTTGGCCTGATATAAGCATTATAACGGGTGCGAGCAAAGGTGCCCCACCCAACATTCCCTAGCATCCAATCAAAATCACGTCTAATCCCTAGGGTGTCAAGGACTATGTCATAAGGTACTTGGTATTCACAATTTTTTTATTAATAAGCATTTCATACCTAGTCCTTTGTGCTTCATTTTGAAATTCAATTTCATGGGGGTTAGAAGGTTAAGCATTACCTTTTGAAGAGTGACGCCTTCCCCCTTGGCATGAACTAGAAGCAATGCTAACTCTCTGACGCTTGCTTGCCGATGCTCAATCCCCCTTTCAATTTGCAATTCATGAAATTGGGGTTATGGTTTACAAAATTTGGGGCTTTTGGTTTTGGCCAAAATTGGTGGATTGAAGTGGTGGGTTGTGGATGAGGGTATGTAGAAAGGTAGGAAACAAGGTTGGTTTAGGTTAGTTTGGGTGGAGGAGGTGAATCTTGGGTGATATGGGTATGGTAGAAAGGTTGGTTAGAAGGTAGAAGAAGATGTAGTATGTGAGTAATGGAGGTTGGGTGAGTGTGTGGTGGTGATTCGGTGGAGGAATGGGGGTTCTGGGGGAAGGACACAAGATGTGGTAATGGAGGTTTGAGAGGAAGGGATAGAAGAGAGGTTGAAGATTATGGGAAAGGGGAAAGTGAAGGAGAAGAGGGAAAAAGAGAGTTTTAAATTCGTTAGGCCAAGTCACAGCCGTGTCCCGAATCCCGGCCAGGCCGTGACCCTTTCTGTTGTCCACAAATTCCAAATAGCCAAGCCTGTGTCTCCCGTCACGTCCTGGGTGTGGTTCTTTGTGTTCCTGCATAGTTCTCACGACACGGCCGTGTCCATGAACACGGGCTGGTCGTGGTTCTTTCTGAAGTTCCTTTTTGACATATTGGGCTCAGACACGAGTGTGAACTCTAACATGGCCTACCCGTGGTCCTTTCTGGAGCTTCAGTTCTGGCCCTTCATGGTCGTGACAGCCACCACGGCAAGGGTGTGATTCACCTCCAAAATTGATATTCCTGCAACATTACACCCAAAAACTGATCCAACCTGAAAAACAACCTTGGAACACCCATCAATAGGTTATCCTTTTCCTTCTAACTACTTAATTTATTCAAAATCAAATAGCAAAAGCAAAAACAAAAGAGAAAATTGTAAGAAAGTGAAACTTGGGTTGCCTCCCAAGAAGCGATTGTTTAAAGTCATTAGCTCGACACCTTTCACATTAATCTGGATCAACAGGGCTTGGGAGTGAATGTGTGACTCCCTTCTCACAAGTTCCATCTAAGATACCATCTCTAATCTTGGCCTATTAGGCCACCACTTTTCCCGCTTCCACTTAAGCTTCTCGGCCCTAGCTTCTTGAGGTGAAAACTCAAGCTTTTTATGTTTTTCCACCTCATCCTCATCATCCTCCGAGGTATCATTGGCTAAGCAAAGTTCAGGAGGGTCATCAGCTCTAGACTCCTCTTTCTCCATCGGATGCAATAAATCAATCATGCTAAAAGAGTTCTCAAGAGAGGGTTGTCTAATAGGATTAGTCCAATCAAAATCTATCCTTTCCTCCCCAACATTCAAAGAAAGCTTCCCTTTTTTAGCATCTATAATGGCCATCAGTGGCCAAGAAAGGCCTTCCTAGAATGATGGGAAATTTGGAATTCTCATCCATATCTAACACCATGAAGTCAACAGGAATGCAAAATTTTCCTACCTTAATGGGTACATTCTCTATGATGCCAAGAGGTTTCTTAATCGAACTATCCGCAAACTGTAAAGAGATGTTAGTTGGTCTCAACTCACCTGTCCCCAATCTCTCAAAAACAAACAAAGGCATAAGACTCACAGCAGCACCCAAATCACACAAAGCATCATCAACACTTACATCACCAATTGAGCAAGGAATAGAGAAACTACTTGGGTTTTTGAGTTTAGGAGGCAATTTATTTTAAATTAAACCACTACACTCCTCAGTTAGAGGACAGTCTCATACTCCTCTAGCTTTCTCTTATTAGACAAAATGTCCTTAAGAAATTTAGCATAGGTAGGCATTTGTTGTAACGCCTCAGTGAAGGTTACATTTATGTACAATTTCTTAAGGACCTCTAGAAACTTCCCAAATTGCTTATCTAGCTTAGCCTTGGCCAACCTTTAAGGGAAGAGAACTGGGGGTTGGTAAGGTTCAGGGGGTACATACTTAGACACTTTCTCATTAGTTTCCTCTTCTTCTAAGGTTTGTGTCTTAGTTATCTCTTTTTCCTCATTCCCCTCAACTTTGGGATCCTCTAAAGTCTTACCACCTCTTAAGATCACAGCATTACAGTGCTCAATAGGATTTATCTCAGGTTGACTAGGAAACTTACCAAGTTGTCTATTTGAGGTGCTAGCTTGATGAGCAATCTGAGTTTCCAACATCTTATTGTGAATGGCCAAATTGTCAACCTTAGCTAACAATTCTCTAATGGCCTCAGTTACAACCTTACCATGTTGCCTAAACTCCTCATTTTGCCTAGACTGACTCTCAACAAAATTTTCAAGAAGAGACTCAAGTTTAGAGGTCTGTACCTGTTGGAATCCAGAAGAGGGTTTAGCACTACCTTGGCCTTCTTGGAATTGGTGGTTCAACGTGTTGTTGTTCTGGTAGGAGGGGTAAGGGTTGATCTTCCTTCCTTGGTTATCAGAGTTTGGAGAAGCGTAGTTGGGCAACTTTGGGTTTGTGTCATAGAAGTTGTTGCACGAGTCCACTTGCTCCCTTGGCACGCTTTGGCATTCAATACCAATGTGTCCCTGCACTCCACAACACTCATAAACAACATTAGTAGCATCTATTGCACTCACATTTACTTTCTCAAGTTTATCAAAATGCTCATTTAGAGAATCAAATTTTGACATTATCAAATAAACACCATCTACCTCAAACTTACCTCCCGAAATTTTTTTCGGGTTATTACCTCTTTCGTTTGCCCATTGGTGATGATTTGCAGCAACACTCTCAATGATTTCATAAGCTTCTGCGAAACTTCTATTCATCAAAGCTCCGCCAGCTGCGGAGTCAAGAGACACCTTCGAAGAATATTCAAGCCCATTATAGAAAGTGTGAACAATCAGCCACTTCTCTAACCCATGATGTGGACAGGCTTCCAGCAAAGCCTTGTATCTATCCCAAGCTTCTGACAATGACTCTCCATCTTTCTGAATGAAGCTTGTGATTTGGGTCCTAAGATGAGAAGTCTTGGAAGGTGGAAAGAATTTTTCCAAGAAATCTTGCTTCAATTGGTGCCAAGTAGTGACTGTTTCAGCGGGAACAGACTTTAACCATGCTCTAGCTCTATCTCTCAGTGATGATGGAAATAGGCGGAGGCGGATAGCATCAGTAGGGGCACCTTCCATCCTGACGGTCTCACGGAATTCCAAAAACATATCCACATGATCATTAGGGTCCTCTGACAGCAATCCTCCAAATTATTTCTGCCTTATCATAGAGAGTAAAGTAGGCGGTATGGTGAAGTGTCCAGCTTCAATGGCTGGCCTAGCAATTCCAGATCGCAGACCCCGAGCATTAGGGGCTGCATATTCCTTGAGTGGCCTATTATCTGCCGGGTTAGCCATGATAAGTGCTGGTTCAAGTGCGGCTCTAGCTCCTTGCCTTTGTTGTCTTCTCCTTCTGCGAAAATTTCTTTCAATTTCAGGATTTGCTTCAATAAGAGTCCCAGAACGTCTAGTACATCGCATAAACCAGAGAGATTACCTGTAGCAAGCTAAAGAGCAAACAAGAACGTAATATTATGATAATAAAAAAAAGGGTTTAAAATAATTAAATTAAAAATTAAATTAATACTCAAGCAAAACACAGTCCCCGGCAACGGGGCCAAAAACTTGATGCGTGAAATCCGCAAGTGTACGGTTTCGTCGTCAAGAAATAAAAAGATCGAATCCATAGGGACTAAGTTTATGAATATCAATTAATTAATTAATCCAATTAAATTAAACAAAGGGAATATATTTGAGTGATAAGAACGTTGTAACCAAGCAATTAAATAAATAAATAAATATTAAAATACAAGAGATCAAGAACAAGAATAGCAAGCTTTAAGAAAAGGTTTTTCAAATGTTAAGCTTCCAGGATTTGGGGTAACCATAATGATACAAGATGAATCTTAATTGAGAACCCCTTTATTAAAATTGAAATTCAATTGAAGGTGAATTGCCCTAAATTAGCTAATGTTCTCTCTCGAGACACAAAAACCGTGCCCAAATAAATCAATTCCTACTCTCGTGGTAATTGAATTTAGATTGAACCATTTAAGCTTTATGCCAATTCATTAATTCCTCGAAAAGCTAAACCTACTCTCGTGATTTAGACCTTAAGTCCAATTCTTATGGTTCCAATACCCAAGTTCACCTCTCAGTACGTCCCTAGGAATCTATGAGATGCAAATATGTGGCCAACAAATTCACATGAATAAGCGCAATAAAGATTAAATCAAAGAACATTCACAATTTAATAAGAAGGATAAACGAAATCAATTAATCATTATCAATGTATCAAAGGGCATTACCAATCCTAGGAATAAGAAGACTACTCAGCATTGTCATTGTAACAACCTTGATCAAAGAAAACATGGAAAAATACCTAAATAGAAACAGGGAAAAGATGAGAAAAGAATCCTAAAACCTCAATGCCTCCACTATAACCAGCAATAGCCAAGTTCTCCCCCTAATTTCGAGCCTCATGGTTTCTTATATACCTTAGGTCAAAAAGATTACAAAGCCCAACACAAAAAATAACCTAAATCAAAATTTAAACATGCCACAGCCGTATCACGAGTCACACCCAGGCCGTGAATTTTCTGAACCTCCAGCTTCCTTCTCTTCATCTAGGTCACGGTCATGTCAAAAGTAACACCCAAGCCGTGACTTTCTCTGAACATCAGCTTCCTCCTCTTCATCTAGGTCATGGCTGTGTCAAAAGTCACACCCAGGCCGTGACTTTCTCCGAACCTCGGCTTCCATCTCTTCATCTAGCTCACAGCCGTGTCACGAGTCACTCCCAGGCTTTGACTTTTCTGAACCTCAAAGACTGATTTCCTTCAAGCTTTCTTGGTCATGGCCGTGGCAGGTGTTATGGCTAGGCCGTGACACACCAAATTTTGCTCCTTTTTTACTTCTTTCAAGTTCCAAACTTCATGCAAGCTCCAATTGGGGTTAATCCAAGCTTTTAATCAATAATCCTGCACCAAAACACCAAGAACACCGCATTAATCCATTCTAAACAGAAAACTAACAAAATATCAATTAAAATGCCTAGACTAACATGAAAATGAATGCAAAATGACTGTGAAATGTGATGTGAAATCACACACATCAGCTATCAACCACCACATCTTTTAGACTCTCACATCTTTTCAACATTTTCTCAAAAGCTAGGCACTAAGTCCAAAACTCAAAAAGGACACGCAGTCCACACAGCTCAAACCCAAAAATCTCTAATCGATGCGCCAGCTTCGGATTTTGGATTCTGAAGCTCAAACACGTCCGTAAGCCCCTAGGACCACAAAGAATGTCCTCTAGCTACAAAACGAACACACTGACACGGTTCCTAGATCCACGTGCTCTGTAGAACCCTAGAACCCCGACGTCTCGGTTTCTAAGTTCCAAACCAAAAGCCACATTTCTCTTTTGAAAACTCAAAACCAAAACCCAAATCTCCGAAGCTTATAAATAAAGCCTTCGGGATCGGTTTTCCAAAACAAAACGTCACATAGTTAAAAACCATCTTTTTCCTTATCGAAGGATTTCGGTAAAACACAAAACCTTGAAATACGGTTCGTAAAACCCTTTTTCTTGGATAAAACATTTTATTTTGAAACGATGTTTCCAAAAGCATTTTTGTTCAAAAAGGTTCCCCTTATTACCTTAAAACTATCAAAGTCTCCAAAAAAAACATTTTTCACTTCAAAACCTTATTTTTCTCCATTAAAACCAATTTTTCACCCTTTTACCATTTGAGTTAACTTATCCTTAATAAAGTAAATCTTTTTATTCTCCTATATTCTATAAAGCCATTTGTTTCCTTTTTATTTCCAAAAACCCTCAAACTTAAATCTTTTTATTTTCTTATCCAACCTTCCAAGCTTATTGAAGCTTTTAACATTACACGATTTTGGATCCTAACCAATGTTAGGTCCTTTAACACAACAATCACCACAGCAAGTATAATAAAATGCAACCACATATACTTATGCAAAAACAAGCATAAGCACATATAATTAAGCAATAAATAAACCACTCCACAAAAAAATTAATATTACACACCACTACACAAATTTCCACCAAACACACATCACAGGCAGTATACAGCCGTTGGAAATTGAATTCCTCAGGTTATCTCCCCTTACCTCTTCGAGTTCCCAAAAAGCGATAAATCTATCGATTGATCCGACCGTCATCCGATCCCTCGCCCGATTACCCGACGATCACTAAACACATACAAACCCACAATGCATTAACAGTAAATCACAAAATTTCCTCCTATACTATTCACCCTAGGCTCGGCCATATGCTAGAAAATAGGGCTAGGGTTCTCCAAAAATTCTTATCTCTTGGATTCTATACTAACTAGGTGTGACAAGATGAAATCAAAGCTTAGAATACCAAAATTTCAACCAAAACTCTACATACCCAAAGGGGTTAGGTTCGGCCAAAATACCCATATGAGCTAGAGGGATTCTATGGCTCTAAGCTCTTGGATTATGAGAGAGAGCAATGAACCTAGCTCAAAGAAAGTGTTTGACATTAAAAGGATTTTTCTACAATTTCTTAAGAATTTTTGAAGATCATGGACCAAAAACCTAACCTCCATGAATCAAGAAATCTAAGAGATGAATAGAGAGATTAGGAGAGCTAGGAGAGAGGTAATACCTCTTTGATGCTTAAGCTTAAGAGAAAAGAACTTGATTTCACCAAAAATCTTTCAAGTTTCAAGCTCAAAATGAAGAAAATGGTGAAGAACAAAGAGAGAAAATGAAGAACAAAGTGAGAGAAAAGGAGACAAAGGGGCTGCTCGAAAATGGGAGGAAGAAGTGGGCAAAGATGTCCCTAAATTTTCATTAAGGGTACTTTGGCCTTTTCCATAAGGACCAAATGGTAATTTCCATAAAAGACCAAGGGCATTTTGGTCATTTCGCGTCCAGATATTTTGAAAATCATCATGACATTGGCACGCTTTCCAATGTGATGTGACTTGATGTGACACTGAGTTTATCCGTTAGCGGGTCCCATTAAATCCATCTACAGCTCCAATCGTCTCCCGGCTCGAGTTTTCGCCCGAATAGTTTATATTATTTCCACTTTTTAACGTCAAGAACTGATTTTTGAAAATTTGTAGAGAATGAAATTCTAAGACTAACTGCCTCATTCGCGAGTCAAAATTAGGTCTTTATAGTAGTAAAACTACTATCAGTGAAAACACAGACCGGACTCCGTCTGAGTTTTCGACCCAAAATTTAACCATAGCTTCCTACGATCACATAGATCATGAATATGATTTTAGTTTTCCAAAAATCATTTTCTAAAACACAGATAAAAATATAAACTCATTTATATAATTTACTGGTCTTAGAAGGCGTGAAAATCGGGGTGTTACATCACTACCCCACAAAAAAAAAAAATTTGTCCTCGAAATTTCGTGACTCAAGACCAGACAGTATTTCTTAATCCTCACAAGAAATTCCATGGATGAATTTCACAGCTCAAAAAGGAAATACAGGAATAACCAGTATGTAAAAAGATTCTTCAGTAGGTTCGTGAGTGTAAAAATGCATAGCTAATACATGTTTACAACCGCGACTCTAATAAAGTCCCTTCTTTAATAGAACTTCCCAATAGATTAGGGAATCAACAGATAGACAGTCTGGCCAAAAATCAGACTGGATCACGTTGACCAAAAGTAAAAGTGATCAGACTAAGTTTCATCAAGAAACTTCCAGCATCAAGAATTGTTTGTGTTATAACTCAAGGAATAGTCATAACAAACCCTTAAATAAAGTACTACGAAGATATCCAGACTAATCGATACTATTAACCCAATCCCTCAAATGTCTAATACACTGAGGATCATACAGAAATATGAACACAAAAACTCATACGACAAAGAAAAAACAGGTAATACTAAACATTGCACGCAATCCATCGTGATAAAAGAATAATAAGTTGTACCCGAATTGAAAAGCACGGTTAAGAGATTACCGTCTATGTCGCAACTACCTCATATGCGATCGTCAGAACCTGAAGCTTCCACACCTCTCGTGGTGTAAACTTTTCCCCTCATCATTGGCCCTTTGTTTCCAGTATCAGTATTGGCAGCTGGGACAGATCCTTGTGCCTCACAGTATCTTGCTATGTGCCCCGTTTGTCCACAAGTAAAACATTTAGGACTCCTTACAGAGCATTTGTTGGCCAGGTGTGATGGATCTCCACACTTGAAACATTTCCTCTCTCGGCCTTGACCATGATTACTCTGGCCTCCAATGCCTGATGTGTAAGCAACAAAACGATGGGGTTGCTGGTTTAGATCATTCCTTAGGGGTCGGGAATACGGTTTCCTCTAACTCTGTTCTCCCCTCTGGTCCTGGTACTAATTCTTAAAACGGAGAGATCCTCCAACGTTCTCTCTATTGGCCCTTTCCCGTTTCATCAACTCCACTTGTCTGCTTTTCTTGACTAAAGCCTGGAAATTTCGAATCCCCTACGACAGCACGGACTCCCTGATTTCATACCTCAGACCTCTCTCAAAACCCTCACACTTCCAGTCTTCGTCAGGGTTGTTCTGGAAGAATCGGAAATACTTGGCAAGTGATTCAAATTTTGCCGTATATTCCCCTACGGTCATCTCCTTCAATCTCGGCTCTTGCACTCTGCGGAAAATATTTCCCCAAGAACCGATGTTTGAACAGATCCCAAGTGATTGCTTGGTGATTTACCTCCAGCAGTTGTCTTGTTCCTCTCCACCAGTATTCTGCATCTCCCATCAGTAGGAAAGTGGCATAAGGTACTTTCCCCTCTTCTGGGCTGTGAATCAGCTCGAATATATTCTCGATCTCCTGGATTCATAAATCATATTTCTCTGGGTCCACATCGCCATGAAATTGCGGCGGATTCTGGCGTCTGAAAGTAGTCAGACTTCGGCCCTCAACGGCCTGGTCAGCACGAACTCGTTCCTGAGCATTATGAGCATTCATAGTTGCGGTTTGAACAGCAATTGCCGCATTCATGTTTGCCATCGCTTTAGCAGCGAAGTCCATTCCATTTGCACCGTCAGTGTCCTCAGCATGAACACCAACACCTCCTCCATGACCACGTCCACGACCATGTCCACGTCCAGCTCTAGTTTCAATCCATGGTTCCATATTTGACCTACAAAATTGAAATCAGTCAAACTGAAACCAGAAACCAAAACATGGGCTCACTTATCAACATACATTACTTCTAAGAAGTAATTCAACCAAGCATTATTCAGAGATCACACAAAATCCACACAATAGACCTATTCCCCAAAGGTTCCCGAAAGACTCGACCAGCTCTGATACCACTTGTAACACCCCAACTCCGGGTGTCACTTTCATAACCCCAAACACTACAAAGACAAGAGATAAAAGATTTGCTGGTTTACTTTCGGAAAACCGGTTTTCTTTACCCAGTTTTTATATCTCATTAAGTCCTGAAAATCGTGAGAAATTTTTTTTCTTCTTACAACATGATTAACAAATGCCTAAGGTACCATCATCATAACTCACAAATATATATATATATATATATATATATATATATATATATATATATATATATATATATATATATATATTTGAACATCATGCACAAAAATACATAGGTCTACCAACACGGCTATCAGGAGCCGATAACAGACTAGCCCTAAAAGTACTAGCCCTAAAAGTATCAACCCCAAAATAAACCTAAGCTGGTCTGACAAAAGAAGTCTACAGGTAACAGAGTGCACTAACCCGACATCAGTTGTACCAAAGGGAATGGGTCTCGTCATCACCAATCCACACCTCTTCCTCGTCAACTTCTAGCACTCAAGCTATAGGGTTCCAGGACGATCCAGAGGACTGCTAACAAACATCTGTACGTGTATCCAAAAACACAACGGGGTGTCCAACACGTACAGGCAAGGGTGAACAACAATATATGAACTCAAAGTACAACAACTGCATACCCAAAACACAAACAGCAGATGCATATAGGTATATTAAACACAGTTATTAAACATGATAGACATAACACAGAATATCATGCCAACACAGATAAATCCAGGATCTCATACCCAACAGTTAGTGTCATTTTCAAAACATATGCATGACACTTCGATATACATCCTCTACAACTCAATTCTTAATTTCCAGAAATCCCAACACCAAATGGATGAGTTGATCAAGCTCAAATGCCAATCAAGGCACACAGTATTCACCATATCACACTGACCAACCCAGGGTACAATGCTTCACATTATATGGCTTTTATTACCATATCACGTTGTCCAATCCAGGCATAATACTTCACATTATATGGATTTATTTGCCATGTCACTTTGTCCAATCCAGGCATAACGCTTCACATTACATGGATCTTAGTACCATATCACACTATCCACACCGGGCATAGCGCTTCACTTCACATGGATTTCATTACCATATCACACTGTACAAAATGCTTCACATTATATGGATTTTATCACCATATCACACTGACCAACATAGGGTGCAATGCTTCAGATTATATGGATTTCTCATTGCCCATCAAGGTGCAATGACACACAATGACATAAAGTCATCATAGGGTTCCCTATCCTCAAGGTCCCCTATCCCATGGCACGTCTGCCAGAAACAAATGCATAAGAAAACCTTTTGTGTTCGTATGTTTTTCTGTGTCGTATAATTATTCCCTCGTTGAAGCTCAAAGCTATCAACCACCACATCTTTTACACTCTCACGTCTTTTCAACATTTTCTCAAAACTGGGCACTAAGTCCAAAACTCAAAAAGGACACGCAACCCACACAGCTTAAACCCAAAAATCTCTAACCGATGCACCAGTTTCGGATTTTGGATTCTCAAGCTCAAACACGTCCGTTAGCCCCTAGGACCATAAAGAATGTCTTCTAGCTTACAGGACCAACACACTAACACAGATCCTAGATCCACGTGTCCTGTAGAACCCTAGAACCCCGACGTCTCAGTTTCTAGGTTCCAAACCAAAAACCACATTTCTCTTTCGAAAATCAAAACCAAAACCCAAATCTCCGAAGCTTATACACAAAGCCTTCGGTAATACACAAAACCTTGAAATACGGTTCGTAAAACCTTTTTTCTTGGATAAAACAATTTATTTTGAAACGATGTTTCCAGAAGCACTTTTGATCAAAAAGGTTCCCTTTATTACTTTAAAACTATCAAAGTCTCCAAAAAAACACTTTTCACTTCAAAACCTTATTTTTCTCCATTAAAACCAATTTTTCTCCATTTTACCCTTTGAGTTAACTTATCCTTAATAAAGTAAATCTTTTTATTCTCCTTTATTCTATAAAGCCATTTGTTTCCTTTTTATTTCCAAAAACCCTCAAACTTAAATCTTTTTATTTTCTTATCCCACTTTCTAAGCTTATTGAAGCTTTTAACATTACTTAATTTTGGATCCTAACCAATGTTAGGTCCTTTAACACAATAATCACAACAAAAAATATAATAAAATGCAATCACATATACTTAAGTAAAAACAAGCATAAGCACATATAATTAAGCAATAAATAAACCACTCCACAAAACAATTAATATTACACACCACTACACAAATTTCCACCAAACACACATCACAGACAGTATACAGCCGTCGGAAATTGAATTCCTCAGGTTATCTCCCCTTATCTCTTGGAGTTCCCTAAAAGCGATAAATCTCCCGATTCATCCGAACGTCATCCGATCCCTCGCCCGATTAACCGACGATCACTAAACACATACAAACCCACAATGCATTAACATTAAATCACAAAATTTCCTCCTACACTATTCACCCTTGGTTCGGCCATATGCTAGAAAATAGGGCTAGGGTTGTCCAAAAATTCTCATCTCTTGGATTCTATACTAACTAGGTGTGACAAGATGAAATCAAAGCTTAGAATACCAAAATTTCCACCAAAACTCTACACATCCAAAGGGGGTAGGTTCAGCCAAAATACCCATATGAGCTAGAGGGATTCCTTGGATCTAAGCCCTTGGATTATGAGAGAGAGCAATGAACCTAGCTCAAAGAAAGTGGTTTGACATTAAAAGGATTTTTCTGCAATTTCTTAAGAATTTTTTAGGATTATGAACCAAAAACCTAACCTCCATGAATCAAGAAATCTAAGAGACGAATAGAGACATTAGAAGATCTAGAAGAGAGGTAATACCTCCGTGATACTTAAGCTTAAGAAAAAAGAACTTGATTTCACCCAAAATCCTTCAAGTTTCAAGCTCAAAATGAAGAAAATGGTGAAGAACAAAGAGAGAAAATGAAGAACAAAGTGAGAGAGAAGGAGATAAAGGGGCTGCTCGAAAATGGGAGGAAGAAGTGGGCAAAGATGTCCCTAAATTTTCATTAAGGGTAGTTTAGTCTTTTCAATAAGGACCAAATGGTAATTTCCTTAAAAGACCAAGGGCAGTTTGGTCATTTCGCGTCCAGATATTTTGAAAATCATCATGACACTGGCACGCTTCCCAATGTGATGTGACTTGATGTGACACTGAGTTTATCCGTTAAGGAGTCCCGTCAAATCCATCTGCAGCTCCAATCGTCTCCCGGTTCAAGTTTTCACTCGAATACTTTATATTATTTTCACTTTTTAACGTCAAGAACTGATTTTAGCAAATTTGTAAAGAATGAAATTCTAAGACTAACTGCCTCCTTCGCGGGTCAAAATTAGGTCTTTATAGTAGTAAAACACTACTATCAGTGAAAACGCAGACTGGGTTCCTTCTGAGTTTTCGACCCAAAATTTAACCGTAGCTTCCTATGATCACATAGATCATGAACATGATTTTAGTTTTCCCAAAATCATTTTCTAAAACACAGATAAAAATATAAACTCATTTATATAGTTTACTAGTCTTAGAAGGCGTGAAAATCGGGGTGTTAGACAACAGCTTTCACACTTAACTGTGTTCCATCTAAGCCAGCTGAAAGACACCATATGAGATATGAACTGGTATGCGACCAAGTGTGTCTTTTATTAAGATTTGGGGTGGCAAATTTATTGAAGCGTTTAGTCTCAGATAAACTTTGACCCAAGTCTGACAATAGTATCTTTGTGGGGTGTCCCAAGGAAGCAAATAGACACTATTTCTACAACACCTTCGAGGACAAAATGTTTCTCGCTAGGACTGGAATGTTCCTTGAGAAGGAACACATCTCCAAGGGAGACAATGGGAGGAATGTAGAACTTGGATAAATCCAAGCACCATAGAGTACTGATCTGCCTGCAATGGAACAAGAATCAGTTCCACAAGATGTTGTGGTCCAACCACCAGTTCAAGTAACACAAGACTCGGGTAAGTCAAATAGGACACGTCATCAACCTGAGAGATATGGAATACTCCTAACTCAAGAAGGTGATGAACCGCTCGTGGATCATGATGAACCTGTGACTTACCAAGAGGTCGTCATTGGTCTAGATTTTGAGAAGTGGCTGGAAGCCATGGGATCCGAAGTAGAATCCATGTACATCAACCGAGTATGGACCTTGGTTGAGTCACCTAAAAGGGGTAAAACCCATAAGGTGCAAGTGGGTCTTCAACAAGAAGACTAACATGGATGGGATGGTGAATATCTTTAAGGAGCGACTGATTGCAAAAGGTTTCAAGCCAATTCATAGTAGGACTATGATGAGACCTTTTGTCCGGTTGCATTGATTCAGATCCCACTTGTTATTGCTTCATAGTATGACTATGAGATCTGGCAAATGAATGTCAAAACAGCATTCCTTGACAGGAATCTTCTCGAGGATGTTTACATGACACAACCTGAGAGTTTTGTCCATTCAGAGAATGCTGGAAAGGTTTTGCAAGTTGCAAACATCCATTTACGGATTAAAGCAAACTTCTAGAAGTTGGAATCTTCGTTTTGATGTAAACTGTAAGACAATTTGGATTCATCAAGAACGAAGATGGACCTTGTGTGTACAAGAAGGTTAGTGGGAGCATAACTATTTTTCTCGTATTGTATGTGTATGACATACTACTTATGGAAACAATATTCCCACACCATAAAATGTGAAAACATGGTTATGGAAATATTTTTCAATGAAGGACATAGGCGAAACATCCTATATATTAGGAATTAGGATCTATGGAGATAGATCGCTGAAATTGTTAGGCCTTAGTCAAAGGTACATAAATTGACAAAGTGCTTGGGTGCTTTAAAATGTGCATAATTCCAAAAGGGTATCTTTCCTATGACACATGGCGTATACCTGTCCAAGGGACAGTCCCTGTTACATCAAATGTAAGGGAACGCATAAATAAGATTCGATATGTTTCGGCAATTGAATCTGTTATGCATGTCATGATATGTACTCGAACGGATGTCTCGTATGCTTCGAGCATGATGAGAAGGTACCAATCCAATCCCAGTGAAGGTCACTAGACCGAAGTCAAGAATATCCTTAAGTACTTGAGAATAACTAAGGATTCATTCTTGATCTGAAATGGTAAGGAAGAGCTCATTGTAATGGGTTGCACTGATGCTAGCTTCCAAACCGATAAGGATAACTTTAGATCGCAGTCTGGTTTTTGTGTTTTGCCTTAATGGTGGCACTGTGAGCTTGAAAAGGTTCCAAGCATTAGACAGTTGCTGATTTTACAATAGAGACCGGGTATATAGTTGCCTTAAATACAAATTTAGAGGCCGTTTGGATTATAAAGTTCATTTATTAACTAATCAAAGTTCCTAAACTTTGCGAACTCCATTGATCTCGTCGCGATGATGATGGAGTAATCGCCTAATCTAAAGAAACTTGATCTCACCAGTGATCCAAACATATACTTCGGTGCTTCCATCTCATTCGATGGATGATCGATAGAGGAAATGTGAAGATGTGCAGAATGACAACACTAAACAATCCATTATTGGAGTCTTTTGCCAGTGGTAGCATGACACTCACACTAGACCGATGGGTGTTATATTGATGCTCGATTGGCTCTAGTGCTAGTGAGCGATTGTTGGGGTAAGCCCTAATGGCCAATCTATTTTGAATAAATAATCATTTGTATCATGACTTTGATAATATATTTGATGATCATATTTATAGCATAATAAAGTCCTTAGAATAGGTAGTTCATTTAATGGAACGTCAAGTATGACTTGACTGTAAGATGCCATTAAATTATAGAACATTATTCTTATATATCCATAGTCAAGTGTTATTATTATAAGGACAATAATAATACATTGAGGCTGTTATGTGAGTGTACCGATGACCACATCTCACGGGTCATAGATATAAGATATCAAGTCTTCACATAGGTATAAATATTAGTGCAATATTTATACTGGAGTGACCCGCTATGAGAACACTGCATAATAGTTATGTAAGTGTCATGAGCGATTCTCATGGTGACCATAGTGAAGTAGTCCTTCGACTTGAAGTCACTACGATTCCTAACATATGTAGTTGTACGCTTTGATACTATGAAACGTTGTCTATAACAGGACAACTATAAAGGTAGTTATTGGGCCTGCAATGAAACATGTCGTGGAATATGAGTGATGTAGATAGGATCCGTCCCTCCTGCATAACAGGAGTAATGTCTATAGGCCTCTTGATGGTATGCGACGTAGAAATGCATGGCCATGCTAAGGTGGGACAATATAAGATATTGGGCCCACATGATCGTACATCAATTACTAGATCAAAAAATAAATAATTGGACTTAACAAGGATAACACGTTTATGCCTTGTATTCAATAAAGACATTGTGACGAAAGGACGTTGACTTCACCTTATATGTGATTACAATATAGTTTTAATTGTATCACCAATATTCTAATTAATTAGGTAGCAATTATGTATTGCTAGATGCCTCTCATTGTTTATTATACTAATTGATTATTAATATGATTAATAATAATTAATATTATTACCAATAATTTGAGAACCTATAGGGTCACACGCATAGAGCAAATGTTCAGAGAATTAGTTTAATTGATTAATGAAATATGATTTAATTAATAATTAAATGGGGATAAGTTTAATTGATTAATTAAATATGATTTAATTAATAATTAAACATTGGGCCTGTAGCGTACAGTGGCTCAAGTGGGTTAGGTTAAGTGAGTGACAGCTATTAGTAAGTTGTGGACGTCACTTAAAGTAACATACAACACAGAGCACTCATAACGGCCGTTGTACACCCTTAACAAGTGCGCCCTATTTTCTCTCTGTGTCGTGCCTCTCCCAATCCTGATAGCTAGCACTAAGCTATCTCTGACGTTGGTTTGCTCGCGTAGACTGAGTAGAGGTATTGCTACTTTGCAATACTGGTGATAGAGGAGCCTTTTCTTATGATGGTTATGGCTGGACAGTTATCCTAATCTCGCGATCCGAGATTCGTTAACCGTTGGATCAGGCTGAGGTTTGGATAAAAGATTCGTGACATGTGGTTCTACATCTTCACCGTTCAGTTTTACGATACACGGTCTAGAGCAAAAGTTATGAGCATCGCAAGTATCAGCGTTTTTGGCTAATCGGTATCGTCGGTGCACTCACAATATTCGCGGTAAATCTACGCTTCAAGAGGTAAACACAATATCCTTATGATTCATGTGCAATACGTGGCCCTTTAGTAAAGGGTTTTTTCCGCTCAAGAGGTTTTTAGAAATTGTTTTTAAAAATTATCCCTGTTGAAACCCCAACAGCCCCATACCTCGGCAATGAGTGGCAATTACCGATCCTTTGTCCTCACTGGAATGAAGTCGCTTTCTTATGTTCGTTGCCCCAGGACCCACTTGCAGCTCTAATGGATGTAGTTGATACGTAAGCAGCTTTCACTCTTAATTTGTAATATTACATTTGATTTGTAATATCTATGTATTAATATTTGATGTATCAATATTTGTTTTTCACAGAGTTATGCAGGCATCTAATAGTTTAGACGGTAATAGTAGGGCCAAGAGATAAAAGCCTCAATGGATTTGCCCCCGTGTAAGTAGTTAACCTGAAATTCAATTAGAGGTGATATATATATATATATGGCAGTTTACTCATTATATTCAATGTTGTTTATCATTTGTAATCTCATCAACAAAGTGGCGACTGAGAGTGCGAATATTATATCATGAGACATAAGTTCACTAGTTTCTCCGCGAGTATTACTGATCGATGGGCGGAGGTAATTAATAGAATTTTTAAGTTCAAGAGTTAGTTAAATTATGTTTGTTTTACTAGATGAGCAAATGTTTAATTCATCTTATGTTATTTAAACTTGCAGACTTTCAACAATCCAACTCCGTTCTCTGAAGATGAAATTTAGGACATCCAGGAGCGTTGGGCAAACTTCTTTATTGACTATAGTAAAGATCATTTATAGCTTAGATGTATTTAGTTTGACATTCATATAGTTTTTTTGTTCATATAGCTATCTTTATTTTGTTAGCCAATATCTCAGTAGGCTTCTGTAGAAATCAAGCACTCTACTCCATTTTTAGTGTTTTTGGAGTTTTATATATGTAGTGATGATGTTTCTGTTTACTGCCAAAAGATTGCTTGTAATTTGGTTAAGTATTACTCTTATTAATGACATATTTGCCTTTTTCAAAAAGATTGCTTGTAAATTTTGGATGTATATATTGCTGTTGAATTGGATCTGGATATAAAACTAAATGAAAACAGGGAAGGGAAGAAAGGAAAGAAACAACAAACGAGGTTATAAAAAAACACTTTCTACATCGGTTGAAAGACATAATCGATGTACAAAGTCACTTTCTACAACGGTTGTGAGCTTAACCGTTGTAAAAAGTGATGTAGAAAGTGACATTCTAGATGTAGAACATGCACTTTCTACATCGGCTGAAAGACATACCGATGTATAGAAAGTGCCCACTTTCTACATCGCCTCTTTCTACATCCGTTGTCTAACCGATGTAGAAAGTCAAAACCATCCGATGTAGAAAGTGCTTTCTACAATAGTGAGACGTTCTTAAAGGTTATTTGATCACACTTATAATAATACGAATATCCTAAAGGATTTAACAAAATCTTCCAAAATACTTGTTCTAGTAACTCGAAACAATAAGAATGATATTAAACAATACACACTAAGAGTGTGTTTGGAGTGTGTTTGGAAAGCTGTAAAAAATAGATTATGCTGATAATCGATTATATGTATAATCGATTATTGTGATAATAGATTACAATCGAATCTGTTTTTGTTTGATTATGTTTCCTGAAAATGGATTTTAAGATAATCGATTTCGTTTTGGTGGTGAAAAAAAATCACTTTTACATAGGAAATTAAGAAAAAAAAGGTAAGAAGTTATTTGTATATTTTAATAATATTTGTTTGGATGCTAGTTTTGTAGGGATAAATAGGAAATAGATTTTGAGAATGAAAAATAATCAAGACGCAACAAACTTAAGCTAAAACAAATTAGATGACATAAAATATTTTTTTCCCAAAAAAACTTTTTTATAAATTTAAGCTAATTGCCAAACATGATAGATTATGTAAGAAAAAATTTTTTAGCAAAAAAATAGATGAAATAGGAAAAATCAATCTTTCCCAAACACACTCTAAAAAAAGAGAGAAGAAAAAAAATTGACAAAAAAGCTCCCACGGCCCAACTTCTTTGTTAAACCAAAGGAATTGCCTTTTGTATTACTCTCTGGTTCATTCTACCATGCACCAAAAGAAAAGTGGTGCCACCATGCACCATAAAGCAAACGTTATGTGGACCAATGAAATATTTACATGTGAGCAATTTTTTGGTTTGAAATTTTGACCAAGTCAAATACGATCAAAGTAGATACAAAATATTTAGTATTTACATGATGGGTATATACCTAATTGTATTTTCATAATGCTACAAATTTATTTTTTGAAAAAGAAAATTAAAATTTACGTGATATCGAAAATACCGAGCCTTTCACCCCCCTCTCATCTCATCTCATATCGGTTCGTGACACTGGCGAGAGTTGGGAGACGCGGATAGCGGCGGTGGAGCGTGCCGGCGTAGTGGTGGAGGAGTTTCGTGGTGGTCCGGGAAGAAGAGTGGTGGAGGTATTTCTGTCAGATATGATCCGGTTGCCATCGCCACCCGCGACCTTTCTGGTTCATTCTACCGTGCACCAAAAGAAAAGTGGTGCAACCATGCACCATAAAGCAAATGTTAGGTGGACCAATGAAATATTTACATGTCAACAACTTTTTGGTTTGAAAATTTGACCAAGTCAAATACGGTCAAAGCAGATACAAAATATTTAGTATTTGCATAATGGGTATATACCTAATTGTATTTGCATAATGCTACAAATTTATTTTTTTGAAAATAAAATTAAAATTTACGTGATATCGAAAATACTGAGCCCTTTCATCCCCTCTCATATTGGGTCCTGACAGCGACGAGAGTTGGAAAACGTGGATAGCGGCAGTGGAGAGCGCCGACGTAGTGGTGGAGGTGTTTCGTGGTGGTCCGAGAAGAGGAGCGGCAGAGGTATTTCTGTCAGATATGATCCGGTTGCCATCGCCACCCGTGACCTTATACTCATTCATTCTACCGTGCACCAAAAGAAAAGTGGTGCAACCATGCATCATAAAGCAAATGTTATCTGGACCAATGAAATATTTACATGTGAGCGACTTTTTAGTTTAAAATTTTGACCAAGTCAAATACGGTCAGAGCAGATACAAAATATTTAGTATTTGCATAATGGGTATATATCTAATTGTATTTGCATAATGCTACAAATTTGTTTTTTTGAAAATAAAATTAAAATTTACGCGATATCAAAAATACTGAGCCCTTTCATCTCCTCTCATATCGGGTCGTGACAGGGACGAGAGTTGGGAGATGCGGATCGCAGCGGTGGTGCGTGCCGGCGTAGTGGTGGAGGTGTTTCGTGGTGGTCCGGGAAGAGAAGCGGCAGAGATGTTTTATTCGGATATGATCCGGTTGCTGCCGTCACCCACAACTTTACTGGTTCATTCTACCATGCACCAAAAGAAAAGTGGTACAACCATGGACCATAAAGCAAATGTTATGTGGACCAATGAAATATTTACATGTCAGCAACTTTTTGTTTTGAAAATTTGACCATGTCAAATACGATCAAAGCAGATACAAAATATTTAATATTTGCATAATGGGTAATGCTACAAATTTATTTTTATGAAAAGAAAATTAAAATTTACGTGATACCGAAAATACTGAGCCCTTTCATCCCCTCTCATCTCCTCTCATATCGGGTCGTGACAGCGGCGAGAGCTAGGAGAAGCGGTGGAGCTCGCCGGCGTAGTGGTGGAGGTGTTTCGTGGTGGTCCGGGAAGAGGAGGGGCAGAGGTGTTTCTGTCGGATATATTCTGGTTGTCGCCGCCACCTGTGATCCTTCTCCTTCAACACCACTCTCACCCTTATCCCACACCCACCACCACCAAATGCAACCTCATAGTAGCCAACACAACATCGTCCTCCCACCCCCACACCGCCAACCGTTTCGCCCTCCTACCTTCACGATTACCGACTCACCTCGCCAAAATCTAACAAGAATGAAAGAATTGGTCTCTAATCAAATGTGGACAACTCTAATCTCTCTTCTTCAACGAGACTGGCTCGGGCAAACACGTTACTCAAGTCATCTTCGTCGACCTCTAACCTACCGTCATGGACGAGGTCAGAGCCGTCACTTACCGCTAGCTCTTCCACCCTCATCAACTCATCGCCAACAAGGCTTCTTGGTCTTCAATGGTGTCGGTGGTGCTACTAGCTCTGGTTTGGGATCCCTCTTTTTGGTGATCCGGGGGAGGGGAGGGTGTGTTCAATGGCGGTTGGAGAAGGTGGGGGTGGCGCGGCGGAGGTGGTGGTGGTGGTGTAGGGTGAAAGGGAAACAAAGGAAAAAAAACCTGGGAAAAATACCAAAAAAAAAACATATAAATACAATAAAGTTCGATCCTAAAGCATAAATACAAAACAAGATAATACATTTGACCAAACACATAATACTTTGAATGGGTCAAATACAATACCCTACATGGACGACTGAGATTACTTGAAACGATGGTGCATGGTTGCACCACATTTTGGGTGGTGCAACTTAGACAATACCTTACTCTCTAGACAACAAACAAAAACAAGAGATGCTTAAATTGTTGTTTTCATTATTTTCTTTAGAAACAAATTATTTTTTCATTGTTTCGTTTACAAATATTTGAAAATAGAAAGAAGAATAAAAATAATGTGAAATTTTTAAAATCATTATGAAAACTGTAAATGAAAACAAGTAAGTGGAAACAAAGCAAATAAACCTATAGTTTTCGAAACATAGCATCCCAAAAAGCAAATTCAAGTACAAATAGGCTTTTGCTAGAAAAAAGCAATTCATACAAAAAATGGTGGTATTTTATTTTTCAAAAAAAAGGCCTTCATAAAAGCATGTATTAAAAACAGCCTTAAAGATATTCAAATAAATAGCATTAAAAGCAAATGTTAGGTAAATAAAGCACGTTGGAAATGTGAAATAGACAAGATAGATGAATGCTAACAACACACTCTCTTTTCAACACACATTCTCCTATTTGTTGTAATTCATGTGGGTCCTACTTGAATTTTTTTAGGCCGACAAGAATTTTAACAAATAGTAGAGAGTATGTTGGAAAGAGAGTGTTAAAAACAATATGATACTATCATTTCTCAGACAAGATAATCAAAACATTAAAAGGCAATAAAAAAAATTTAAAACATTAACGGAAGGTTGGATAAAATAAATAGTAATAAAAGGGAGCTATAAATATTTAAATTCAAATTTAAAATAATTTTTTAAAATAGACCTGTTTGGATTGACTTATAAACAGCTTATTTGGGCTTATCTACTATCATAAGTGCTTGTCCTGATGTTTGGGAGAGCTTATGGAAACAGCTTATGACATGTCCATAAACTGTTTTCAGCTTATTTTGATAAGCTCTCCAGGATAGCTTATGAAAACAGCTTATAGCTTATATGAAAACAGTTTTACTATATTTTCTCTTTGATTATAGAAATAACTTATAAATTAATGTTTATCCTATAAGCATTTAAATAAGCTATTTATCCAAACAGACCCAACATCCAACACCAACCAAGAAAAAAGAAGGCAGAAATGGTGTATTTACCACTAAGATTAATAGTTTGTCTTGACCTTAAAATGAGAAGAACTTTCCTTCACAAACTTTACCCAATTTTTTTTTAACAGAAGTATTAATGCTTCACGGTTTCTTTCTCTTTGTGCTTTGTGGTGAGTCTAATGACTACGACCTTGTTTGTTTTAATTGTTCTCAACGCAAATGGATTTTCAATCGCATTTACCGGAAGCATCAAGAGAGCAGCTTATACAAAAAGTGCCTTTGGAAGCCAACATATCCCATTAGCGTTGAAAGAAATCCTATCCAATCAAACACTAATATGTCAGAAATGAATTTAATTTGATTTCTCCGTCTTTTCTACAGTAGTTCCTTTAATCACATGTACACTTTTTTTATTCCAAATCCACTATAATTAAGATCTTTAATTTCTCAATCATTTGATAGGGACATCCCCACAAATGCTAAGCTCCTTTATTGAAGGAACTCACCAAAAGTGAACTTTTGAGTGTTTGTTAATTGTTAGCATATTCTTGCTGCTTAGCTGAGAACGAATTCGTAGTTCTTGGATGTTTAACAGTATTATAGGCTGATTAGAGATGCAATGAACATGTAGATAATCGTTGCGGCTTTGTTAATAGTGAAGGATTGTAAAATTTTCTTCTGGTTAATAAATTAGTACTTAGGTGTTTAACAGGTAATCATAGACACTTGGCTGAAAAATTCACCACTAGGTTGACTTCGTTTTCGACGGTGTAAAAGATATACAACTAAAAGATCTAGAAAAAATCTTACAATTTACAACCTGACTAAAGTTGGTACTTGGATTCTGTCTAGAGTATGATTCAATTGAAATCATCGATTCAGAACATGCTACAAAGTTGATAACTCTGATGATAAATCAATAACTGTAAGCATAAACAAGTTAAATAAACAGCACTAGTGAAAAGCATTATTAGGATAGAAATTCACGAATACGAACAGGCCTCTTGACTGCATTCGTAAAGCCCTGCAAAGAAATGAAGCATTCACAATGAGCATAGTGCTCTCGTTAAAAATAAAATAAAATAGGACAAAGTTGAGCATTTTTTTTTTGGTTAAATGCATGAATAAATACAACAATAGCTGTTTCAAGTCAGGTGAGGTGGCCAATTATTCCTTCTTGCGGCACTAAGTGTTAGCATGTGAAGTAATAAGTAGCACTAGCAAAATTTGGATTAGGCTCCTCCAAAGTGAACAAAATTGTAAAGTGAGAAAGTAAGTATGTATTCACTCTTGATTAATTAAATGGGTTGAGATCTCAATGCACTTTAATTAATCAAGGGTGAATACACATTTACTTTCTCGCTTTACACTTTTATTAACGTTGAGCTTTATCCGTAAAATTTATATCACAATAACATGCAGGTTCAACATTATGCTTTAGATCAGTCATTCAAAAACTTGTTGGATTGGACTGCTGGAGCAGCCAACTGGACCCCTTACTAGTCCGGGTCAGACCATAGAACCAACGTGGCGGTTCAACCGCCCAAATTTAGAGAATCAATCAGAGCAGTTTTCAAAAATCCGTTGGTTCTCTGCAAAACTAAAATTTGGACTTAATTTTGGTCAAATGTGACGTGTCAAGAATATTCTATAGCATACAAATATGGAAGATCTAAACACTGAACTGGTTTAAAGACTGTCAACTTCGGGAATGAGTAGGGATTGGTAAGTGCGAACACAGTTTTAATTGGACAATTGGCATATACCTCAGAGATAGCGGCAATATTTCATATGAATTTCAACATAGCAAAATGCTATACACATTCATGCATACAAAATTTCCAGATTGCGATGTAGAGCAAGAAAATCAAACAGGAATAAGTACAATTTAATTCATCATTATCAATAATTATTAATGAATCATCGATTCTATCTCTAAAATTAAGTCCGGTTGCGAGGACTAAATATTAAGTATGATGCGAGGACTAAATATTAAGTATGAATCATAGTTATAATACTTCAAAATGTATTTTCTATATTCCATGGTCCAGATACTAGAATAAAAAATTGACAGGGTAAAACCATCTCTTCAACATTGTGCTTGAAAGACACAAAATGCAAGCAATTATTTCAGAAAGAAATTTCTATTAATATTTCCCAATGCCCTTCACTGAGTGCCTTCCAAGTCCGCAACAGTGTCTCCTTAGTATTTAAATTCAGGTGTTTTTGTGCACTCAAAAGCAAGCTTTTGGACTGTATTAAGGTATAGTCGTGGGGTTGGTTCAAGGCTAAGTCAGTAGGAAATTCTCACAAGTTTCCGGACTTGTGTGTTAACCCGTTGCAGTGCATTGCAGGATGACACAAAATCAGGTTTTTTGCTGGTGCTGAGTTTGGGCAGGCTATTTGATAGTATTCTGGTTTTATATTTGTTTGAAAACTTTTGTTTCTCTGTTGATGTTGTGCGGTGTTCTGTTGCTATCGACCTTCTGGTCTTTTTTTAGTGGCAGGTGGCCTTTGTAATCATGCTGGTATTGTCTCTTGGGAAGGTGTCATTTTGATCTTCCAAATTGGGTTGGGCGCTGGCTTTTTGTCACTAATGGCTTTGGTTGTTCTGCTGGGTTCTTTTGGCTTTTTCAGCTGCATAACAGATGGGTATTATATGGTTGGGGTATTAGTTCTGGAATCTTGGCTTTTATGGCCCACTTTTGTAATGTGTATGGGTTGGGTACCCTTGTACCCATTTTAATTCAATTTTTCACTTTTCAAAAAAAAAAAAAGTATAAGAAAATATATAAACAACTTGCATTTGCATTTATTCATAAAATAGCAAAGCAGCATACCTCATTAAATTTAAAAAGTAAAGGGCATGGATCTTTCTCCGAGATTGATTCTTTCTGTATGGATCCATCATTACTTTGGAAACCTTTAACATTTAACTTTTTAAACCTGCTCGTGAAGAAAAGATAGATCAGCAGCAGTAAACAATGACTATGTAATGATAATCATTCACCAAGGCATGCTAGCCACCCATTGACGATCCTATTTTACATAAAACAATAACCAAGCCTTATCTCACTAAGTGGAGCCGTAACATGAATCAATCAACACCATCGATCTTATTATACATAAGTCACCAAACTTTCTTTATCTTTTGTTTTAAAATAATTAAAACATAACAGCAGAGGTTTTCACAAACGAAATTTTACAAAGCATGATGCTTTTGTCAGATTATATCAAAGTCTAACAAAAATTAAAAAGAGAAAAAATCAGTAGCTGTATATGGAAATTTAGACTATGACAGATTTGACAAAGCTGCTCAACAAAATCAATACTTTCACCATGATAGAAGCCTAGTGATACATTATGATCATCTGGAATATAAAATAGTTTGCTCCCAATATTAAGTCTGAATAAAAGATTTATGTAAGAGCATATATAACTGTTTCATGAATCATGATTTCATTATGCACTACAAAACGGAATTAAGATGTGCTGGGAATGCTTTGAGAGACAAATCAATACCAGGCCAAGTATAGAGGCCGGGAAATGTATCATCATGGCTATGCAAATTGCCAAAATAATGAAGGGACATGTTGAGGAAGCCCATGACCAGTAATCGGCTAGGTTTCATTTTAAATAGTTATTAATATGTTTCTATTTTATTTCCATTTAAATGGCTTTTCAAAATTAAAAGGTGTATATTACAACACAAGACTTAGGTTTAACAGATGTGATTCCCATATATCTATATCCGCCTTTAGAACTAACAGTGGACACTAAATGTAGTTTTACCGAGTTATGATAGTAGTTGATACAAGAATTACAAACCACTTTCAGGAAGAATCACCTGTCAAAGAAACTCGAGGAACTATGGGATGGTTTTTTCCTATTTCCCATGTTTAGCAGTTTTGAATTGTCTATTGCAACTTTATTGGAATTCAAGTTTGGTGAAGCTGTGGTAGGATTTGCATTGAATTGCCTTGATAAAACATTATTCTGATTTTCAATGGTTTTCACATTAACTGCAGCTGCATGATTGGTATTGGCTAACTGGACATTGTCAGTTCCAGCATCAATAGCTTCATGACCTCCATTTGCTAATGCCATTGTTTTGTCAATATTAACTTGCAAGATCTTATGCTTTTCAACCTGAAAGGCAAGATTTGGGAGCACAAGGACAAGAGTAAAAAAAAAAGGTTACGAAGCCCCTACATGATGACCAAGTTTGAAATGAATCAATGTGCAGAAAAAAGATATTCCAGAAGTATGCCTTTTATTTTATGATAACATCATTCATCTGGCTAATACAAAACAGAACAATCTAAGGTTTACCAAGGTCTACAAGAAATCTCAAGCATGGAATTTCTTTTCTTTTTGATAAAACTCAAGGATGCAATTATTTAAAAAGAAGTTAAATGACTCCTGCAATAAACATCAAAAAGGAAAAGTAAATCATAAATGTACCTAAGCCATATAGAGCCATATAGTTGTATTTGATATTCCCATTTCATTTATATTTCTATTCTTTAAAATTTGAATCTATAGGCAACACTTCCTGTTAACCTTCGCTCACAAAGGAATTATATAAAAACCTATGTTGTCAATCCCAAATAGCGGTTCAGAGCGGCCGAGCCCAAAAACACTATAGCGGGATAGCGGTAGCGGGATGGCCGCTATTGCGAAGAGGGGGAAGAAGGAAGAGAGGGAGAGAAGGAGAAGAGGGGGAGGAGGCCGAAGAAAAAATGAAACCTACCAGAAAAATCAGGATTTATTGTGGTGTTTAAAAAGAAAAAAGAAGAAACCCTAGAAGTAAAAATAAAAAAGGGGATTTATTGTGTTTAAGTGAAGGTAAATAAGGCTTTTTAAAGATAGGTTTAATTTTTTCTTTGGGCTTAGAGTTAGGCCCCATTGTTTCAGAAGATTATTTTTTCTTTCTTTGGGCTTTAGGTTAGGCCCTTTTGCTTCAGAAGAGGGAGAGACTTAGGGTTAGTTTCTGGTTTCTCAAAATCTGGTAGCCACCATCAGAAACAGTTGAGAGAAGAAGCACAGAGTCGCCACCAGCACAGAATCGCGGCCAAGGAGCGCGTGAAACGGCGCAATTCCGGCCGCACCAGTAAAGCGCGACGCACCAGGGGTTAGCGTCGCAGCAGAGGTCCACTCCGCTCTGCCTTTCCGCGATCACGCGGGATAGCAGCGCGATTGACAACATAGATAAAAACAGCAGTAAAAATGCTATAGATGAGTATAGAATCATTGCTCAAGAACATATTTTTTTTCGTGAATAAGAAATTTATTATAAGTGAAGAGGGAAAACAAAGGAGGAGGTTAAATATCCTCCTTAAATAAAGAAGCAAAAAAATTAATAATAAAACATTAAAAGTTTAAGAAGTCTCACCTCATGCGCCAAAACCTGCTTCATAGCTAAAGAAAGCACATAATGATCTGAGGTATAATCCTGCACAAATAAGGTGAATAGATATTAAAATCTGGCTAAGATTCATATACTTCCATGATAGAGGTCATGAACAAGAATTCAAACCTTGAAGTTTATGAAGTCACTGATTGGGGGAACAAGTGACATAACCAAGTCATCCGCTACTTCATGCCTCAGGTTATTAGGCAGCATATCAGATTTCTTAGCCTTGTATGTTATAGAGTAAGAGACCATTGTGCTAACTAATTGAGCAATATCATTCTTCTCCTTATCTGATAGTAGTTGTAACGCAACCTGAATAAAAAGAAAATCAACCACATAAAAAAAATACCCAACAGTGTAACCAGATCGAGCCAAGCTAATGCAAGCAAAGAAAGCTCAGCTTAAGCTCAACTTAGCCACCGGACTGTAAGTCATTCACAAGCAATGTATGACCTGGCAGATAAGGAGACAAGATCAAGTCTATAACTAAACTAAATGCATAACAAATAGAATTAGTACATCACCGGTCTAATAGTCGGTGGGGACAGAATATGTAACAAGTGAGAAATTAAGTCTTCAACAAAGGAACTAGCTGATAAGTGCCTTGCTATCTGTGGTGGGATTTTGTAGTGCCAGGAATTCAAAATATCCATCTTTTCTATCAACATTGTCCGATACCTGGACATTCATATATGATCCAGCATTACAAAATTTCGGTTTTGTTAGAAAAATACTTTTCAGAATTAATGCTAAGTCCTATTAGCACTAGATATACCTTTGATAAGACTTTGGCCACTCAATGTTTGGCTTCTGAACTTGAGCTACTATATGATGTACAGTAATTGCTACGGGGGGCAGATAAACTGAAAAAAGGAAAGACAGAAACAAAAGTGTGATTGAACTTATTTTTTGCAACAATATTAAAGTAGGTAAACTATCTTCCTACCATTAAGAGACATTTTTTGTGTGCGCATTATATATCGATGCATTAGATCATAAACTCCAAGACTGTTGAAGCACTTGACCTTCAAACAGATTTCAAAACAAAATCATCAATGATTCGAAAAAAAATCAGAAAAACGAGCCACAATAAATCTGTAGTGTGTGATAAATGCTTACAGTTTTCTGCATCACTGGGTCATGAAAATTGAGCTGCAAAATGTTTTCATGAATTCCATCCAGAATCAAGTCATAATCACCACTGCACATTAATAAGCTAGTTATAATGTGGACATACATACGTTTGAACAAAAGAGGGAGAAACGAGTATAGAAGTAATGTATGGCCTACCGGTATGATATGAGGGAGTACAAGTAGTCAAACTCAAAGGACTTGCTTCTATGAGATGTTCTTTCGGTCTTCGTTTTTTTCCTTTGGAAAAGCTACGCAACAAATAGCATCCAATGCAAAAGATAGTAAAGACAGAGAACTACTCTTAAACAATAGCCAGGAAATAGACAAATTCAAAAGGTTAATGCACATTACCTCTTTCCAGATGTCTAGAACATTTTTTGACATGTCCTTCTGGCCAACTACTTGAGAACCAACATCAAACTGAGCACCAGTCAAGCACGTGAATATTAATCCAGCATCTAATTAACAAAAAAAAAGTGCTCCAGACAGACAAAATGCACTCCAAATTTGGAAGTGTCACAGATAAATATAATCTTCATAGATTAAAGCTCACAATATAAAAGAAAATCACAGCTAAAAATGTTTTCTTGAATCAATTAAAGGGCCAAGAAAAGACAGGTTTTAAATATACATTCCCCTAAAACATTTCAGATAATGTCAAGAGCTTACTGACAGAAAAAAACTAGCAAACTGGAGCAGGTGGATCAAAAGATGTTAGAATGTGTGTTGGAATAGGGTTAGGATTAGTATATGGACCAGGCTTGTGAGTGACAAGTGAACTGTACTTGTACGTACACTAAACTGAATAATAGTTCAAAAAGGCATGGTAATAAAATCCCAAATCAGATTAAGCATATTTCCATACAAAAAGTGGTTCTAGGGAAGAAGTCATCAGATCATTACAGAAAAGTGAGCTTATTAAGCATATTTCCATACAAAAAGTGGTTCTAGGGAAGAAGTCATCAGATCATTACAGAAAAGTGAGCTTTTTATGAATAGCCAACTTCATACTAGCTTAGAAATTGTGCAAATCTCAACAGACAGAATAATCATTAATTATAAAAATTAAAAAAGAAACAATTTTCTTTAACTTCTTAAAATGCATTCAAAGCTGGAAATTAGGAGTGACCAATCACTTATATAGGAACTAGGTACAACACAATTGTTGAAAAATGTAATATGTTCATTAAAGAAACAGATGATAACCCAATGGGTTATATATACACCTAGGTAATAAATGCACACCTGTTTACAAGAAATATTTGGGATAGTTCTATGCAATAATAACCCTAACTATTTCCTAGGAGAAGAATTCCAATACAATTTAACACAACTAAACACAATTTTCCACATGGCACCGTCCACATTGACAACGCACCATTTTCCACAACAATCAACCAGTACGAATCCATAAGTCTTAAAATTTTCTTCTGAATTGCTGGTTCACATTAAAATCATACCGCATTGAGGGTTTCCTTCTTCTTGGAGAGAAACTGGAGAGTATTCAAGCATGAGCGTATATCACATTCTGTAATGAGAACCAAAAAAAAGCCAAGAGAACAAGAGAAGGATCAAATGATAGAAAAGATAAATTTTAGAATTTGCGTATAAATGTAACAGTTAAAAACAACTTAAACTGCAAAGGGTGTCACAACATAGATGCAGACCACTAAATCAAATATTAGCATGAATCGTTCATGATGTGAGAAACAGTTTACTAGTGGCCGAGAAGGTAATTAAGAAGGTGGCCCATTATTAGGAGGCACATCAAGAGGAATTGTTGTAAGTTGCAAGGTAAGCCTGCACAGACTTATGGACAGCAGGCAGGTCAGAAATTTGCATAAGTTGCTACGCAAGATAGTTTTTTTTACTACCCAGACCCAACTCAAGGGAGGTTAGGCAGGTTGCTATGATCACATATTAATTTGCTCTGTATTCCCAATTCCAAGCCTTGTAGGGTTTAGGGTCTTCCACTTCGACCATCCTTCAGTCTAGCAAATCACTAATTGTTGACCCTTCTTCACGCAACTAGGTTATTGATTTAGGTGCTACAGATCATATTACAAGCAATACAGGTAAACTTCATTCCATCCTAGGTATAATTTTCCAAGGGAAAATTTCCCTAAATTCGGCTCACTAAAAAGTTTTCCATCAGTTCCTCGATTGATCAACCAAGTATCAAATTAATTTAACCAATAACCTACCTACAGTTCAAGAATAAAATTATCTATTCAGAATGTAGGTAGATTATCGGTTAATTGTAGGTCAATTATTGGTTAAAATAGTTTGATACTTGGTTAATCAATACAAACTGAAGATAAAAAAAACATATTCAGGGATTAATGATGTTTTTATTTTGGGTAAAATTGTTAATATTTGATTAAAAAAGTTATACGAACTGAAATTGGAAACTTCATGGTAGCCGCACCTATAGGTCATTCTCTAATCTTCCAATTGTCATTCTAGCTAATGGATTGGAATTGACAAATGAAAGAGTGATGGGAAGGCCAAACTATAGCAGATCCAGGTCAGTGGCCATAATGGTGGAGGCACGCCAATTTTGATTACAATAAATTAACTTAAATAAAAAAAGGGTCTTGGTAAGGAGGACCCAGCACTAATTACAGAGTATTTAATAGTATCAATCAAATGCTTCTAATTATTTAAAGAAGTCGTAAACTGTTAGGAACTCAAAAGCATAAGTGGAAAAGTGAAAGGAAAGAACGGATTTTATTCACTGCTCGAACAGAAACCGAAAAGTAAAAGGAGAGTGATCTCCTCCAATGGTTTCCCCCTTTACAACGGAGTTGAAGCTCTGTTTTCAAGACTAACAAATTGAATGAATGACCCTCCCATCTACAAGTTCATCTATTTAACCATCTAACTCAACTAACTAACCCTATTTAGCTAACTAACTCCACTAACCACCCAACTAACTAATTATGTTGGGCCTAAAATAAACACTTATTGAGTTCCTAATCTTTTTAGTGCTTCATTTTTTATTTAATACTTTCTACTTTTTTGGTGTGAACCAAGGATGTCCTCCAACGATAGCCGGAGACCAATCCCTTTCGAGTCGAAGAGGTCACGAAAGTGGATACGACCTCTCTGAACAAAGTCTTTTCCATATACATGACAGGAATCGAATCCCTAACAACATGTTTAAGGAACCCCAGCTATCTACCAACTGTGTTGGGCCTTGTTAGTATTTAATACTTTCTAATTGATTCCTTAACTAGTGTTCCGAGGACACTTGTAAGCAAATTTCCTTAACTGAAGGTAATTTAGGAAATTGCAATTAGTGCGGAGTGTAAATAGACATTTGAGACTGCCATAAACCCCATTCCTAGATAGCAGCTAATTGATATCTCATCTGGCAAGCTAACCATAGTTAATATCTATACTTCAACTCGAGGGGTGCATTAGAATATTTATTACTATGTGTTTATCTATTTCGAGTAGGATTAGTATACCAGCTACACTTGTTTGCACAACACTAGCACCATAAATATACTAACCTGAATACATAAATATAATAGTTGGGAGCCTTATATTAAGTAGTGCATATCATTTCAAAATTGTTTCTCTTTCATTTGTTTACAAATACATATATACACTTCCAACATATGTAGTCAATCCCAGATAGCGAAGCATAGCGGCCGACCCCAAGAACGCTATAGCAGAATAGCAGTTAGTGGGATGGCCACTACATCGCAGTTTAGGGAAATAATACAAGTAATTTCTACCATACACATATAAATGCTCAAAAATAGAAAAATGCACAAAATTAAGACATTCATAATTAACAATAAAAATTCATTGTTACTAAGATTCAAATCCAATATAAATCAAATAAGTTTAAGTCTTGTTTAAGTCTCTAAGGCTTAAAATAACTAATCTAAGCATTTAAAATAAATACAAGTGAGAGTAGGGGTTGAGAAGCTCAGTTGCAGTTGCAGTTGAGAGTTGAGACTTGAATACCAACTTGAGTCTCAGTTGCAGCAGAAGGAAAAATCGCCAGAAAAATAGAGCAGAGGAAGACGGTTTTAGTCGCTAGAGAAGCGCTAGAAAATCGCATGAAAATCGCACAATGAACAAACGAAGAGGTTGATATTGGAGTAGGGAAGAGAACGTACGAAGAGTGAGGAGAAGAGAACCCTAAAACGTTGATTCAGGGTAGGGGTAGGGCGAAATGACGGAGAAAAAAAAAGAGGGAACGGCTATTTTGTGGGGGCAAAATGGAGTTTTCCCACAGCCTCCAATGTCGCGGCCGTTATAATCGCTATTTGATCGCGATTTGCGTCTGCAACAGCCGCTACACAGAAACGCACCGCTACGAGGTATAGCGTCACATCCAGGGGCCGCTCCGCTCCGCTATCCCGTTATAGTGCCGCTATTTACCACTATTGACTACATAGCTTCCAATAGCAGAAGAAGAGGATTCCTAGTATAGATAGAAAATATACTAGTTTTGTTGTTAGCTTAGTTGGTTTGCATAGTATATAATTTTGATGTAAATAAATAACTCATCCTTAACAATAAGGATGTTTTGATGAGGGCATTGTTACATGAGATTCCTTATAGAATAGCTAATTATCTAAACGCACCCACTTGGGTTAGTTATCTGCTTAGGGTGCCCAATTAATTAGGAAGAATAGTTCTTCGGATGTATGGAAAAGGCTTATCTAAAATGAGTGTCTTTAAAGTGAAAAAGTAAATGTATCCATCCATATATCATTTAGTGGAATAAGATTTCAATGAATTATATAAAATCAAGAGTAGATACCCTCTTACTTTAGAAAGAGTAATGTTATTTGTACACCTGGATTCTGGACACCTAGATGACACCTGCTACACTTGGTTAATGAAGTTCAAATACGTGGTTAATTACGATTAGTAGATGACTAACGACGAATTGTGATCTCTTGTACTATTAATCAAGTTCAAGACACCATTAACCATGATTGTGAACACTATGAACCAAGTTTGAAGGTGTACAAAAAAATAACATGCACCCATGTAAGATGCATGGTTGGTTAATTACATGGTTAACGCAGTTCAAATACGTGGTTAATTACGTTCAGTGGATGGTTAATGGATATAACAAGGGGTCATAACTCATTAACCATCTACTGAACGGAATTGACCACGTATTTGAACTGTATTAACCACGATTTTCAAGTTCAATTACGTGATTAATTACATTCACCTAACGTAGTTCAACACCTGAAAATCGTGGTTAATGCAGTTCAAATACGTGGTTAATTACGTTCAGTCGATGGTTAATGAGTTGTGATCCCTTGTTATATCCATTAACCATCCACTGAACGTAATTAACCACGTATTTGAACTGCGTTAACCACGTAAAGCAGGTGTCATCCAGGTGTACAAATAACATTACTCCTTTAGAAAATCCTTAACTAGGATTTATCATCAGGAGTTAGTGAATTGAATTGAATATGAATTGATCTCTCTCCTCTCCCCTCTCTCTCCCCTCCCCTCTCTTGCACAGCTCTGTTGAAGAGCCTTCTTTCTTTCTCATGTAAATTCTCTTTCATAATTTACCTGTATCAGTCAGCAATCCTAAACACAAGCTGTACAAGGGTTGGTCAGTCCACTCTGGGTTACTTTTTTCTAATACGGAAGGCTATATGGTTTTACTCTAAGTTCTGAATATAGTAACAAAAAAAAAAGAGAATGTTAATAAAAAGAGATGCGAAAGAGAAAAGAAGAGAACAATGAACGGGATGCTCTAACAGTCAAACTTAATAGTAGTTAGGCTCCCTGCATGTATATTTATACTAATGAGTTCATGACAATCACAAATGTAGTAGCATTAGTAAAAGCTCAGCCTCATAACCTCAGTACACAATAATACAAATATAATAAGATGAATGTACATACATAGGTATGTATGCATGCATATGGAATGAATAAGACAGATAAACTCTCTAGACACCTTTTTTTAACTTTTCTCTCTCAACTTGAAGCCTAGCACATAAATACATGCATAAATGCAAGAGGTAATATCATAATAATATAAACAAAATTTAATTCTTTACCCAACTTGCAAATATTAAAAAAAATGAAAAAGATAAGAAAACTCACCTGTATATTCTGCTAGAGCGGTAAGCGCAATGCCACTTGCATTCATCCCTTCCTTGTTACATATATATTTAAGCCTACAAAGGTCATTTACAAGATCAAATAGTTAAGCGAACAAAAAAGAATTTTTCTCAGCGGGGACGGGGATGGGGGAGAAAATCCCCCGTGGTCAATTCGGGGACGAGGATCATACCCCCCATATATATATATATATATATATATATATATATATATATATATATACCTACTAATAATACATGATATTTTTTAGTCTTTTAATGTCTTTTTATTAAAAAAAACTAACATGTTACAGACCCCTTTGGCCCATTCCCTCCTTTCATTTCTAAATTCTACTCATTTCATTTCTGAAAGTCTCATTGTCTCAACTCTCAACCGTAACCCTAGTTCCTGCTTTGTGTGACTGCGCCGCCGCCAGCTGACCACCGCGCGCCCTGCTCGCGCCTGGGTCGCGGCTCTGCTCATCGCGTCCAGCAACCCAAACGGCCAGACCCGCCATCGACCACCGCAGGTCCTCTGCTTGTCGCTGCTCTGCTCGTCGTCCTTAGGTTCACATCCTTCTTTCCCTGTATCCTCTGCTGGTTTAATGGTCTAGTTGCTTAGTTTTATCTGTGGAAACGTTTATTTTAAACATTTTAGGGTTGATTTTCTAGAACAATGGTTTTATGTGAGTCGATTTGATTAGTTCTCACATTTTCGAATATGGCCTTTTTAAACTTTTAAGTGTTTATTTAGCCAAAATCCATGACAACCCAGAGATATTAGACTTTTTTCCTTCTAACTGCCATGGTGCTTGCCTCGACATATATTCTAACTAAGTGTTAAATGACGACTTATAGTTTACTCTTTTTTTTTTAAATTGATTTCATCCCTGAACTTCACACATCAATATAAACTTTAGGGGGGAAAACTACCTTCTCTTAGAAGTCTGGTTGTGGCACTCTAGATATCAACAATCTTCCCAAATAAATTTGTTATCTGTTGATGTTTTCGCCCTATTCTGTGATTATGTTTTGTGTGTCCGATGCTTATTTTCGGGGTCCCCGCGGGGACCGTGGGGATCTGCGGGGACGGGGACGGGGAGCGGGGAAGTACTCCCCGCCCCCGCCCCGCCCCGCCCCGCCCCGTTGACATCCCTAGTCAACGGGATGCTGTTAGCGATGATTTCATCCCTCGTCGCCAGAACGTCGCTTACTCTCAGGAGCATTGCCGGAGCATCACATGCTCCTGTCATTGGAGCATTGCCGGAGCATCACTTGCTCCTGTGGCCAGAGCATCCCTTGCTCATTTTTTCCTTCTCCGATCTCCTTCATCTCTCTACAACTTTGGCTTCCCAAAGCTAAAGTTGGAAGCTTTTTCTTTTCTTTTTTTTTTTGGTGATTAAGTTGGAAGCTTTATCATTCTAATTAAACTAATCCTCCCAAAGGTGGAATTTAATGTGACAATGGTTTCAAATGCAACGGTACTCATTCTAACAAACTCATCTCACTGATTTTCTGATTCACTCTACTTATTGCATCGTGTTATGAGACCAAAAAATAGAATCAACCAGTGGATTCAATGGCGTCTGGTCTCTCTTCATAAAAGATTTAAGTTTTTAATGAACATGTTCCATTTTCTGCTCAGTGCATCTCATAAAAACAAGGTTATGCCTTTAACTTCACAAAATGGTGCTCGCTCGTCAGCTATTCTAGATGCTGATGTAAAGTGCATTGTGAATTTGGCTCGTGAAACTTAAGACAAGTAAATTCATTTATTTTCCTATCTTTTAAACCCAACAGTTCATTTCATGATAAATACAAATTCTGGTGATCAATTATCACGGGATTCTGGATGAAGGAGAGAAGAACTTTTTTTAAAACAAAAATAATTTTAGATAACCTGTGGTTAACAGGTTACAATATTTTAAAAGGTAGTGACCACGACCAATCAAAAAGAGTGCCAAAAAGAGTGTGGTAGAGGATGTGTTGCTAATGTTCCTCGTATTAAGGAATATAATATCCTATCAAGTAATTAGGACACTCCTACGCATTAAGTTATTTGTTAATTGTAGTGCATCTAACGTGAAGGGTATAAGTGTTAGTGACCAGTCACCATATTAGTATAAACAGAGGTTTAGGATTATTCATATATTGAACCATTTTCAGTAATTAGTGAATATTATGTTTTGTCTACAACAAAAGCATTTTCCCACTAGATGGGGTCACTAACATGGATCAAATGATGTCATTTTGTTCTGTCAAAAACAAAGTTTAGAAAGGCCATTTAGGTATAGATATTTTCTAATGGTTTCTCAAAGAGTTTTCCTTGGTCTTCCTCTACCTCTATTAACTGGACTATCCTTCATCTGAGCAACTCTACATATTGGGCTTCTATTGGCCTTCTCCTCACATGAGCAAACGATCTTGGGCCATATTCCTTTATCCTTTCTTCAATAAGTGCTACCCCCACTTTTTCTTTAACACATTCATTCATAATCTTATTTTTTATTGTATATCCATCCATTTATCCACCGCAACATTCTCATTTCTACAACACTTAGCTTATGCTCTTGGTGGCACTTTACTACCCAACATTCAGTACCGCAACACGTTGTTGGCCGTATGGCCGTTCAGTAAAATTCTAATTTGAACTATGTTTTCTTTGTATCAGTTAAAAAATTAACTTCTCCAATCTCCCTATATTTTATTTGAAAGTCAAAATCCAAGCTAAATACTCACAACAGTAAGGGTATGTTTGAATATTTAAAGATGGGTGGAATGGAATAGAACAAAGATACCATACCATTGTTTGGATATTTTATGATGGAATGGAGTAGAATGAAGTGAATAATAAGTTAGTTTCATCTCATTCCACCTCATACCCCGAAATTGGAAGGGAAGAAAAATAGAGGTGTTGGATGGAATGAAGGTTCCATTCCATTCAATCCTAATTTAAACAATCCAAACAATGGAACCTAGTCCCATTCCATTTCATCCATTTTCATCGACCCAAACATAGCTTAATAGGCTAATAGTAATTAGGTACGAACCATAAAGCTACAAGGCCTTGATCTAGGAAACATGTAGTTGAGACCTAATGGAATGAGTTGATGTGCTTGACAAACAAGATCAAGATTATATGTGATTGAATTCGGAGGTGACCCTAGATCTAAAAAGCCACTCTTCTCCAAAGGACTGTCTTCCTAAGTTTCAATCTCTGTAGTCAATAACTAGGGCACGACAGGATAGCAGGTCGCAGTGCGTTTTTGCATAACGGCCATCGCAACCGCGAATCGCGGCCAAACCATGTCTGTCGCATCCGCGACGGTGAAGGCTAGGTGAAAAAGTAGTCGTTCTCTACCCCTATCTTCACACGAATGCAGAGAAGCTTCTTCTAGCGGCTGCTAACTTAGAATTAGGTTTTTTTTAGGTTTCTGTTTTTTGGTGGTTGCTAACTTAGAATTAGGTTTTTTTTAGGTTTTTATTTCCTTCTCTTATTCCTTACCATTTCATCCTTTCTCTAACTCATCAAATATCTATTTTTCCCTCTCTTTATCTTTTCAAATGTCTTATTTACCCTCACTTAAACACAATAAATTTCAAGTTTACCCTTATTTTTACTGCCTTCTTCCAACCAGACCTTCTTCTTCCTCATGTTCCTCTTGGTTTTTCCTTCTTTCTCTCACGTGCTTCTGGTTACTTGGTTCTTCTTTCCAGTTATTCGTCTTCTTCCTAGCACCAACCCACCGTCTCCCCCTCTTTTCCTTCTTCCCCCCTCTTTTCTTTCTCCCCCCCCACTTTTCAATAGCGGATATCCCGCTACCCGCTATCCCGCTATAGCGTTTTTGGGGTCGGCCGCTATCCGGGATTGACTACATAGGTTTCAATATATTCTGGATCACTCCACGTTTGATCACAAAAATGGCCCCTCGAAGAATTTCAAAGTTCTATTCAACCACCCTTATCAGATCAATTATTCAAATGTCAAGAGAATGTCCTTAGCTTCGGTATTCATAACAAGCTAGAAGCATAGTAAGCTTTCAAATGGTGTTTCTGGTTAGAGCTGTCAATATGGGTTGTAACACGTGAGCGACCCCGACTCACTACGGGTTGGATTGGTTATTTTTAGCTTGGAAAATTTGGGTTGCCTTTGACCCGGCTCACTTAACCCATGGGCTAAGCGAGTTTGAGCTGCGATGGCACATGAGTTGGGGAAACTTTAAAAAAAACATGCTTCACTCTCGACTCCTCTCAATACCCAGAATCCTAGATCTAGAATCTCCTCATTATCAAGCGAAGGATGTTCTTCTCAGTCGCTAACCACCCACCCATCGACCATGGCAGAATGTGGTGGAAGGCAGTCATGTGGCGTGATTAAGCTTGAGGGCAAAACTGCGAGCACAGTTGCCAGCATTCAGGTTGTATCTAGTTGCAACATCGAGCAAGCGATTGTAGGACTGCCATGGACGAGCACTGTTGCTGCTTGTTTCGCTTTCGGTTCTCTCTATTTTCGATATTTTACTGCCATAGACGAACTTGTTTGGGAGCCAAACAAAGAAAGGGTTTTCTCTCTATTCTTTTTTTTATTTAGCTGGGCCTACCCGTTTAACCCACTAACTCATCTGAGTTGAACCAAGTTGACTAAAATTTAGCTCGCCATCAAAGTGAGACAATCCAACCCGGCTCACTTTGTGAGCAACCCGTGGTGAGCCGGGTTGGCCGTTTTGACAACTCTATTTCTGGTCAAGATGGAGTTGTTTTTCCCAATTTGTTGGCACCAACCGGTTAAAGACGTGAAGTAGCCCCATTAAAGACGTCATCAACCGGTTTATTCTTTAAGGAGTGTGCTAGTAGCCCAAGCTCTAGGTTGATGACATGTTTTTTCTACATTATTGTTTGTTTGGTTAAGTTTGGGTTTTCTTTATCTATTACAAACTAAAAACTTGTGTAATAAGGAGTGTGCTAGTAGCCCAAACTTGTGTAAGCTTCAACTTAGGTGCAGTTTTAAAGAGTATTGAGGAAAATCTCAAAGGTTTCTGGTTGTACACCCAAAATAAATTATTAATTTTGGTTAGCTATATATCTAGCTATATAGAGGGTCTAGGATCAAATTGTGTAATACATACAATTCTTCAGTTATAGTGAATCTATTTTGCATTATCCTGTCGCCTATCCCAACCTTCCATGTTCCTATCTTCTTAAAAATATTAACCACTTATCATAAATGATTAATGCAAACATAAAAGCAGTTATTTCAATCGGTATGTAGCTAAATCAAATTAAATGTAGTTAATTATAATGTGATATCAAATTATATGTAGTTAATTATAATGTGATTAACGTGAAATCAAATTTTCTTTATTAAATTCAAATATCAAAGTAATATCTACACCACCAACAGAGTGGACTGCATTGCAGATTAGCCCCCATTATAATTGGAACCAAATCAAGGAGTCATCAAGTACGTCAACTATTAGAAAATATAATAACTATATACACTAACAGTTATAACTCAACCTGAAACCATTTTAGAATTTAAATATGTATGAACTATTTTCAAGCTAATCATTACCTGCTTACTACACGACTAACTGCTGGCTGAACAAATATATGAACCCTGTCAGAGTGAAAGTTTGTTGTGAAGAAAATAAATTATATACAAAATGAAATCTGAAAATAACAAACGAACTGATACAGACAGGAATCGGGGGGAAACTAGCTTGAGATAGAATTAGTATTGTGACTGTATAAAAAAACCCGACTGTTCCAATTTGCACTTGCAGTACACCAGAAAGATGCCATGTAGGAAACCCTATCTGAAAGGAAATGGATTGATAAGAATCAATCCAACACATCCTTCCCTTTCTTTCAAACCAAAGACAGGAAGGATTATGTGAAGAATAAGGTTAGTGGTTTGCCTATTCAGATTTTACAAATAAATAGAGCCAAGCCAGGTTTGATTTACATATAAATAGCAGTTGCTGGACATAAGCCTCTGTTGAACCAAAGCCAAAGCAGAATTGTTGAACAAGATATAGTGGCACTAATAGGGCATCGCTGCTGGTGGGCATTTGCCACCTGTGGTGGTTGCCAGTTGGCGACAAGAGATTGCTGGAGTGAAGCTATGTGAGAAAACAAGTGAGAGACTTGAGGTCAAGCTATGAGGGCTTGAGAAAAATAGAAAAGTTTTTCTTCAATGTTTTCTCACATAGGGATAAAGGCTTTGTTGTTGTTGTTGGGGTTGATAGGTTATAAAGCAGAGAAATGTTATATCCTCCTACAAATCCTCCTAATTACTAAATGATGAAAGTATTGAATGTTATTTTATATTTTCAAGACATTGGATGCATTTACTTTTTAATTATATACTTTCTTTATTTAGTATTAGGAGGATTACTAGGAGGATATAACAAAACTCTATAAAGAAAGCTTAGCGAACATGCAATTGAGGTTTTGAACGATGAAGTTCTTACAATGTCTGGCTAATAATTATGACAAATATGATTCATAAAGAAAAAATGTTAGGTAGTATAAAAAACGTAATACCAGGAACAAAATGATAGGTCAGGAAATACAACAGTACTACCATACATGACTTAAGTTAACAGAATTATTGAAACTTACTTGGCTACCTGACGTAATGGTCTCAAGGCAGGTGTATATAGGTCATTACAGATGCAAATAACCTAAATTGACAACCAATACCATCACTGCAAATAATTTGTCTAGTGAACAATATATGACGAAATGAACATCCAAAACTTACAGGTCTTAACAGTGATGCTGTTTTCCGTCCCTTCTTTGATGATTTCCTTCCCACTTGTTCTTTGCCCAAACTTTGCTTGCCTCCATCAGACTTCTTTTCAGCAGAAATCTGCACAACTTAGATTTAATTAAGCTTTATGAATTCCTCATAACAAAATTTCTTTAAAGACCTTGTAACTACTCTAATACTTTCCTCTCGAGAGACATGAATCCCATTTAGTAGTTGATATACCAGCATTATATTCTTTGAATAGAAAATTAAAAATGGTCACTGATAATTTAAAGGCAAGTTACCAAAATAGACAAGGTACATGAATCCTCACAAAACCTAGGAAAAATCATGGAAAATATAATACATCTTTTTTATAATAAAATGTATGCAAATATTTCAGACAGTCATGCTGTTCAGAGCATAAATATCCAACTCCAGCCTCTTAAAATGGATTGGCTCTGCTTTAAAACCATCGCAGCTAGGGAAAAAGTTAAAAGCATAAATCCTAATCATTAAAAGGCATAATAGAACCAGAGAACTACATTCAGCTACATAATGTTAGAATATCTTTAGGATATCGTATCTCAGGATATCTTGAGACTTGAGAGTATTTTGACACATACAAATCTTAACAAGCCTATCATAACCTATCTGGTAATATAAATTCAGTTTTAGCATTCTATCGGTAATGATGAGTGCATGAAAAGTATACACAACCTGTCAATGAATTATTCACACTACAATAAAAAGCAAGGCACAAAGTTGTTTGATGCAAATAAGAACTTTGACAATGTCAAAAGAATCTTCAATATGACTGCAATGAAGGTCAGACTTCACTTAAAAAGATAGACCAACCATGGCATATATATATTACTAACCATCTTTAAAAGAACCTCCACAGCACCCTTGCCATCACCAAGGGCTCCATCAATTTCATCCACCACCTGAAAAGAATAGGCAATAGACAACCATTTTCATCCCAAGAAATGATAGTATGATACAAAGTGAAAATACTGAAAGTAAGAAAAAATAATACCAGACACTTAGGCCTTGAATCAGACAAGACAGAGTTCATCTGAACCACATCAAGTATTTTGGACTCAATTGTTGATGCAGAACGATCATCACTGGCATTGACCTACAAGATTTAAAATTTCTCTTTGGTATATTAAAGCTTTTCAGATAAGAGAGAAAGGGAGCAAGGAAGCATGGGAGGAGGGGGGAGAGAGATATTTAGTAACAGCAACAGCAACCACACTAACGCAAAAACAGTACTTGGAAGTTAGAAGCAATATGATAAAATCATAAATGACAAATATAATTTCAACACCATCAAGCAGTTCCCCTCAGCTGTCGCACTAACATAGACATAAAAGAGAAAAGCACTTCTATAAAATGAATACATCACTGAAGAAAATGAAATTAGGATCTAAATATAAATCATAAAGTCACTAACAAATTCAGCCAACCCAATGATACTAAATGCATAAAGAGCTGGCTAGAATATTAAAAAATTTCACCATACATAAAAAGAGGCTACAGGCCCATGATTCAGCACGTATAATAGTAAAAAAAAAATACCTCCACCACATGATATCCACAATGCCTAGCAGCTACATGGGCAAGTGTTGTTTTTCCAAGGCCTGGTGGTCCACAAAGCAGAAGTATCTGTAATCATTATTAAAATTCAGTTACAAATGGGATTCAATATTAATTATCTGACAACGGAGGGAATTTACGTGAGTAATGTAATTTGGATGGCAATTTACAGAAGTAGTGTAGTTTTGAAAATAATTGCGTAAGTAGGGTAAGTCGTATCCAAGATTTGCGACTTTGTTATAGAAGTCGTACATCCCATTCACGAATCACTTCTATATTCATTAAATTATTAAAAAAAAAAAAAAAGACCATTGAAGTCGTGAACATAATATACGACTTCATTCTTTGTCAAAAAAATTTTATGGTCACAGTAAGTCGTAGTTCTTGACCACGACTTACCTATTTTTTGTAGCACAAGTCGTGGATTCAAGCCACGACTTTAGGGTGTAATTTTTTTATATTAAAATATTAAAGTCGTTTGTAGCACATACGACTTATATATCATGAAAGTCGTAGGTTAGGGATACGACTTGTGCCAAAAACCCTAACTATCCCACGCACGAATCTACTATTATAAAAACTCCGCAATCTTCACAGAATTTAAGCAACTTTCAAACTCTAAAGACACCCAGAGCTCTCTATTACAAAAGAGGAATTTTATACTCCGTATATAAAGGTATTGAATTTTTACTTTTGTAGTAAATTACATGTGATTTGTTTTATCTATATAATTAATGATTGTGTTTAAATTATTTGTAGATGTTTAATCTTCCTAGTACCTCCTGGATTTTTGATGATCCAACCATTAGAGATAATGTTAGTGAATTTAGTGAAGAGGAAGAAGATAATGAGATACATGAGGATGGTGATAGTGGAAGTGTTGAAGGTGTTGGACAATCTCGTATGGAAATACATGTTACACCATCGCCATTTTTTACTAACTTTAACAGTCAAGCAACTGAGGATCCAAAATTTTCGGATGGTTGTGGACATAAAAGAGGAGGTAGCAGTGTAAGCTTCAATAATGGTCTTCAAGTGGGTATGTCATTTGAATCAAAGCAAGCAACGATCAATGCGATAAAACAATTCCATATTGAACATTCATTTGACTATATAGTTGAAGAGTCAAGGCCGGAAAGATATGTTGGCAAGTGTATAAAATTTGGTCATGGCTGCCAATGGAGAATTAGGGCATCATTTAGTAAAAGGCGTAATAAGTGGGAGATAAAAAAAATTGACGGTGTCCATACTTGTACAACTTCAGTGATCTCCCAAGATCACCATAAATTAGACTCGTCTATAATTGCTGATTGTATAGTTGGTTTAATAAATGAAGATCCTGGCATGCCCATAAAAGCCGTGATTGAAGAGGTACGAAATCGTTTTGGTTACACTGTAACTTATAGAAAGGGTTGGATGGCGAAACAAAAAGCTTTGGCAAAGGTATTTGGTGATTGGGAAGAATCATACAATGTGTTGCCCAGATGGATGGATGTTGTTCAGAATGTCATACCAGGTACAATTGTAAAATACCGAACATCACCTTACATCGTCGATGGTATAGAAGATTCTAATAGTGTGATACTTGATCGTGTTTTCTGGGCATTTAAGCCATGCATTGAGGGCTTTGTATTTTGCAAACCAATTGTTCAAGTGGATGGGACATTTCTGACGGGAAAATATGGTGGCACACTCTTAGTTGCTGTTGCACAAGATGGAAATCGTAATACGCTTCCAATTGCGTTTGCAATTGTTGACGGGGAGACAAAAGAAGCTTGTCGTGGTTCTTGTATAATCTGCGGACATTTGTGACACCGCAACCAAATTTATGCATTATATCAGACAGGGGAAAAGGTTTGCTGGCGGCTTTGCAAAACCAACGTGTTGGGTGGGTTCAGCCCACTACACAGTCAATGTATTGTATTCGACATATTGCGAGCAATTTCAACAAAAAATTTCAAAATGTCGATTTAAAGAAAGAAGTCATTAACATGGGTAAGGAGTTGATTGTTTAGTGCAAGTTTGTTAATTAATTAATTATCGTTGCCAATATATTTCTTCACTACCAAATTTTTTTAAATGATTATTTTTCTAGGATATGAGTTGAGGCGGCCACGATTTGAGGCAAAACTTCTTGCCATGAAATCAGAGTTTCAACAAGCTGCTGAGTGGCTAGACAGTATCCAAAGGGAAAAATGGACTCAAGCTTATGATGAAGGGAAAAGGTATGGGCACATGACTACCAATCTTGCTGAATGCTTGAATGCAAATTTAAAAGGAGCCCGAGCGTTGCCCATAACAACCGTGGTGAAGACTACATTTTATAGGTTGAATGAACAGTTTGTAGAAAATGGGACGAAAGCACTTGCAATGATGAGAGCGGGACATGTGTACTGTGAAGAATTATCCACAGCATTACAAGTGAATCGTCGACTGGAAAGCTCTCATTATGTTCGCAAATATACAAGGGATATAGAAGAATTTGAGGTTGTAGAGATGGCAAATCCGTAGGCCGGCCGACGTGCAATGGTATGCACTGTAAATTTGAAGAATTGGTGGTGTGACTGTGGAGAATTTCAAGCACTTAGATATCCATGCTCACATGTTCTCGCGTCATGCGGCTATAGCAATTTAGACTGTAGCAAGTATATTGACCCAGTGTATACACTGGATTATATCTTCAAAGTTTATCAAAACGAGTTTCATCACCTTGGAGATGAAGATTATTGGACATCATATTCAGGTCTTACTTTTAAGCCCGATCCTGCAGTGCGAAGAGATACCCTAGGGAGACCGAAGACTTCTCGCATACATAACGAGATGGATGCAACTGAACCAAATCAGAGAAAAAAATGCAGTTATTGTCGAACTGAGGGACATAATCGTAGTAATTGTCCTTATAAGCAGACCAATGCTTAATTAAATGTAACTCACTGACAATGTGTCTTGTTTCCTTATAAGCATTAAAAGCCAACTACTAGTGTATTCCGTTTGTGTGTTTTGTTTCCTTCTTTTTGTACCTTGTGAGCCCCAATTAATAATACCGTTGTGTTTATAAAAAAAAAACGTGACTTAATTGTGTTTTATTTTATTAACCACTTGAAATAATCACTTGATAGTTGACATCTCGTATAATTTAAATTTGGAACCCCTCTCATGTTTCATTAATCTCCAAATTATGCCACTAAATAATTTTAATCACATTGAGAGTTGTGAATTTGATTTTTTAGTCTGTAAACCGATATCTGTGTGACAATAGAGGAGACTTGTCTTCCATTATTTTAGTGTGAAATCAAGAGTCCAATAAATAAGTTTATTTAAATGTGGAAAAGAACAAATTAAAAGAGGAATAAATAAGTTTATTTAAATGTGTCACTTAAATTAATCGGTTAAAAATAATCACTTCATATTAACAGTGTAAGAAAGGCTACATTAATTTCTGAGTAACGACCCACATTTTACATTTGTTGAGGACCAAATTATAAGTTAATACCAGGAACAAGGTACACTCCATATATATTTTTTAGAGTAAAGACCCAAACTGGTCCTCGACAAAAAAACACAATGACATTTTGGTCCCGAAAAAATTGAAAATATCAATCTGGTCCTCAACAATGTAAAATGCGGGTCATCTCAGTCATTTTTAGGGTAATTTTTAGGGACATTTTAATCCCTATCAGGGACTATTTCGACCCACAATTTACATTGTTGGGGACCCAATTAGGATTTTTCATTTCTCAAGGTCCAAAATGTCACCGTATTTTTTTGTCGAGGACCAAGTTTGGACTTTTACTCTAATTTTTTTTCCTCCAAGCTGTGCTTAAAACCCTGATAAAAAACAAAGCATGGTCACATGCGAGATCCCTTTCTACAAATCTTCTCCTGATATCTTTCTTACACATGCTCACATGCCTATTACTATTTGTGTTTTAGAATCTTGCAGCATGGTTGTCATCTTGCAAGTTCGTACTCACATATCTTCTCCTCATATCTTTCAAAATGTTCATGCAAGCTCGTACTCACATGTTTGTCATCTTGCAAGATATCCATATTCACATGGTTCTCATCTTGGAAGCTCGTCCAGCCAGTTGTTCATGCATGTTGCACCTTGCATGCTTTTCATTCTTCCAACTTCACGTGACAACATTGAAGCAGTAAAGATAAGCTGTAGAGAGCAGCGTTTGGTCAGCTCAAACCGTGAAAAGAAGAGCAGCAAGCTCGTCCAACGTCTCATGAAAGCACCTTGCATGCTTTTCATTCTTCCAACTTCACGTGAAAGGAAGAGCACCAACGTTTGGTCAGTGAGCCAGGTGAAAGGAAGAGAGCCAGGTTGATGGAATCGGATTCCCCTAGAGAGACCCTAGTGAGCCAACTTCACGTCAAGCCTAAGTGAGTAGCCCTAGTCTTGCAAGCTCGTCCAACGTGAAGCCTAAGTGAGCAGCAGCGATAGCCTAAGTGAGCAGCGAGCAGCAATGAGCCAATAATTCTTGTTTGCTGTTCAAAAACATGCTTCACGTGAAGCCTAAGTGAGCAGCCCTACTCTTGCAAGCTTGTCCAACGTGACGCCTAAGTGAGCAGCAGTAAGTGAGGTGCATGTGTCTTGGTTAGTCATCTCATGCATAAGTCATCTCAGCATCTTCAAATCTTGCAAGCTCATGCATAAGTCATCTCAACATCTTCAGTAAGTGAGGTGCATAATTCTTGTTTGCTGTTCAAAACAAAACTTCACGTGAAGCTGTGCTTGATAGCATGTGTCTTGGTTAGTCATCTCATGCATAAGTCATCTCATGCATGTGTCTTGGTTAGTCATCTCATGAAGGAATCAGATTCATTTAGCATGTGACCAAAGCAGAATTGCACTTCGAGAATCATCTCACGAGTGTATAGTGAAGTTTACAGAGTAAGATATGAACTGAACCCCTTTCTTAATGATAATCTTGTTCCTCTTCCTCTTTCTCCCCCCACTACTTCAGCTCTCTATTTCTCCTCAGCCTGCACCCATTGCTTCTTCACATTGCTTGGATGCTGCTGGGGTTCTCCTTGTGATAGGGTTGTTGCCCCATTTATTGTCTCATTATTTCTAATTGTCTGCACTTTTTTTATACTATTAAATCATGTGTGAATTCATGGTTAATTATGTAAATTAATTGATTAATGGATTGTAATGAATTAATTATTATCCATTAATAATTAATACATATTAAGTAAGAACTTCTCCATGTTAACTTATATAAGGTCTACGTTAAGGCAATAGGGTAGCCAATTTTTCTCTCAGTGTTTCTATAAATGGTCATGTTTTGGATTTACCACATATGAGTTGTGATGATCGTTTTTTGAATGATTTTTATGTGGTCTTTTTCACTAGTAGTGTTCTAGTATAGTTTTGGTTTATGTCCTCCTTAATTTGTATCCAAAAAAAAAGTTATAACAGGAGTGATAACTTTCTTTTCAGGTATTTACACTAACAAAAAAATGCAGAATTGCTTTGGACCCGGACCGGTTGACCGATCACTATTATGGAACCAACATACTCATATTTCAGAAAATATATGGAATGGAGATGAAAGAATTATTCGACCAAGGCATCATTATATCTGGGGTCCCCTACCAGATGGGCGTGTAGAAAATGTAATAAATCAAGCAGGTTTTGGACATGCCTTAAACACTCGGACAAGTGGCCATCAACCACCATCTAATCACCGCATTGGTCGAACGATGGAGACCTGAAACACACACTTTTCATTTTCCACATGGAGAGTGCACGATTACTCTGCAAGATGTCTTCTTCCAACTTGGGCTTTCTATTGATGGTGACGCTGTGACTGGTACGACTTCTACTGATTGGGATCCAGTTTGTTTACAATTATTGGGGGTCATCCCACCCGCAAACTGTGTGAAGGGATCAAGCGTTAACTTATGTTGGTTAGAATCTCAGTTTCAAGAACTCCCTCATAATGCAACTAATGTTGTTGTTGCGAAATATGCTAGGGCATATATCATGAGGATGATTGGAGGTCTTCTCCTTCCAGACACGTCAGGCTCTCGTGTTCACTTCATGTATCTTCTTTTGTTAGGAGATTTGTCTGTCGCGAGCAATTACAGTTGGGGTGCGGCTGTCTTGGCATGCTTATTTCGAGGTTTAGATCGAGCAACTAAACCCGAACAAGTTGAGATTGGAGGGTGCTTGCTACTCCTTCAATCATGGGCATGGGATCGGATTCCATGCATTGCACCGCAAATACATTACATATCAGACGAAGAGGTGCAACAAGGTCTTGGATTTCCACTTGCTCGTAGGTATGGCAACTGAATTTATAAGTTTTGTTTAAAAATAGATAGATCATATTATAAATTTCGTAACATACTCGAGTCATGTTAAATTTATCAGGTGGTCTCGTCCCATGCGAACGACCAACATCCCTGGCCATGCATCTAATATCATACGATGCATATTTGATCGATTGCAAATTGATCAGATCAACATTTTAAGTATTTAATATATTTAAGTAGATTTTAAAATTTTAAATAAATTCTATATACTTACAATTACAATTGTGGTGCAGTTTATATGGATGCCTTATGACCGACCAGAAATAAGGCGATTCATTAATGTTGATGTCTCTGTGGTGGCGGCTGCAATGGTGTCCTTGATATGTTTTGCCATTGTCGAATGGCACCCAGTAGATAGGGTCATGCGTCAGTTTGGATTGCATCAGTCCATTCCGTGTGACCCACCTAACTTGGATGAACTTCACAAAATTGATATGCGGGGAAAAACGGATGTTTATTGGCCCGACCGTCACCGTAAGTGGATAGATGTGTGGAACGACCGATTCAATCGGCTACTTCAAGGTGAACATTACAACGGTCTTCTACACGAAAACTCAGCATATATGCAGTGGTTTATACCTCGGACTCGAAGGTATATTTCGCGTGAGGGTTCATTAGCTGGTGGTGCGGTAAGTTCACTATATCTTTATTACAATCATTATTTATCTTACTATAATGTTATTCTCATACTAACTAATTTTTTTGTTTCCAGTATTCATTTATACACTTGATAAAGAATCATACTCACTCACCCACCCATACCAATAACCCATTCCACGCTATACACTGTATTAATACAGCCTGTGATAGCATGTTGAGTGCTTTAGACGAGATCTATCCATCAGCTTTCTCGGCCGACTATGAGGAAGCTGCACCGACTCAACATTTTACAGTCCCAGCTGAGTCTCCTCCACCACAGACACAACATGCTTCACCACCTCAAGGCTTCTCTGGATATGTGCCCCAATTTTCTTTCGAGCATCCTTCGAGTTCGAACATTTTTGAATCAACCTCCTCAATATTTGCCATCAATTTTGCTACACCTTCGTCTGCAAACACCGTTGGAAGATTATCGTCCTATATTACATCATCAAATAGCAGAGACGAATGACGATAACAATGACGATTGCGATGAAGACGATGGTGATGATGCTGCTGGCAATGAAGAACCCACTCCTTTACCACAAAGCCATCCTAGAAGAAGAGGTGAGCATACACAACAGGCGGAGCAACCTCGAAGAATTCAACCACAACGTCACAGAAGAAGACCTCATTGTGGCACATCACCCCACCACTGATTTAATATTTTTTTTTTTTATTTGGAAAATAATTTGAAATTTTTAAGGTGTAATTTTAGCTTTAATATATGTGAATAATTTTCCTTCCTTGTATCGTTGCATGGGTTTTTGGCACAAGTCGTATCCCTAACCTACGACTTTCATGATATATAAGTCGTATGTGCTACAAACGACTTTAATATTTTAATATAAAAAAATTACACCCTAAAGTCGTGGCTTGAATCCACGACTTGTGCTACAAAAAATAGGTAAGTCGTGGTCAAGAACTACGACTTACTGTGACCATAAAAAATTTTTTTACAAAGAATGAAGTCGTATATTATGTTCACGACTTCAATTTTTTTTTTTTTATAATTTAATGAATATAGAAGTGATTCGTGAATGAGATGTACAACTTCTATAACAAAGTTGTAAATCTTGGGTACGACTTACCCTACTTACGCAATTATTTTCAAAACTACACTACTTCTGTAAATTGCCATCCAAATTACACTACTCACATAAAATTCCCGACAATGGAGTTGTTAAAAACATCTAGAGTCTATATGTATAAATCAAATGAATGCAGCACATGCCATGCAAGGACCAAAGGACAGTCATAGAGCAACTGCGTGATAAGATTTTGTCCACAAGGATCAGAAAGATATTTTTAATATATTTCGTTGTGTTATTAAAAATGGCCTCAATATTGTAGATGATAAAGACCCATAAGAGCTCAAAATTAAAAGAATTATTTTTACACTCCATTAAAAACATATAAGCTGGGGATTTAGTTGATTTGGATCTGGAGTGCTGGGCCACTAATGAAGATTCTAGAGAGAAAGCTGCAGTACATGGAAATTAATGCTCAATACATTGGAATGTGATTTGGAGGGTGGATAAGTATTTTTTTTTGCAAAAACTGACAAATGATCAGAAAGCGGAAGTGGAAGATTCTCAAATGAAAGCTGAAGGAAATATGATGTTTTTAATGTACTTATGCTCCAACCCAAGAAATGCTAGTTTTCAAAATAATTTAAGTAAAAAGCTGGTTTTCAAAATAATCCATAAAAAATAAACATGTACTAATACCTTCATTGTTATTTGTTAGGCACCCTATCATTCTCTCCCTCCCTCGAGGCTTCACAGAAACCGACACAAATAATAATGAACAATGCTAATAATTTGTCACTATTGTACATTTATTTCCAGAAAATGACAGTATATCTGAGAAGCATAATATTATCACAAGTGCATATATAGCAGTGTAAGAATAACCATTTGGCTACAAAGCTCATTAACCAGGCAATTCTCTAGAGGAAACTGCGATCAGGAAAATCCTATAAATACCTTCTGTTCTGGTGGACTCGTACTCCTTGCCTTCGTATTCCACGTGTCTTGAATACTCTTTGAATTACCATTACCACTCTCATCCATACTTCTAGAACTTCTATACCCCCCACTACTCCATTTGGATCCTCTGTTTATCCTAGGAAACTTTGAATTAAAAGGTTTCTGATTTTGGGCAATAGAAGAATGTCGTTTCAAAGCAGATAAAACATCGTCTGATGTACTTCGAATTTCAGATCCAAACACAATAGAATCCCATTGTTTCAACCACAAGAGTACCTGTCCTACACAACAATCAAATCAATTAATTGCAACAAAAGCCAAGCCAAGGAAGCCAAAGACTAATAATGTCTTTCAACTAGAACATTTTAAATTAATGATTTTCAGAGCTAAATATGTACCTCACGATTTGTCTGTTCATCACTAAGAAGCTCAGTAAATGATTTTGGAGCATATTGATCTACCCAAAGTTGCTCATGGACAATTCGAGTTTCAGGAACATCTGGAACACTTTGGCACTCGGAACTAGCTTCCAAGGTCTTCAGCATCACAAGAATAAGCATTAAGAAACATCATAAATCATGTTTGATAACCACTTTAGATGTTTTCCATGTAATGAACTACCATAATGCAAAACTCTTGAAATTTCTTAAGGTTTTTTAGGCACTTCAAGCTTAGAACAAGCGGTTATAAATCCAAACCTTAGTTAAAGCCTCTTGCTCCAATCTTTCAAGTAAAACATTAATTGGTTCTGAACTAAGATCTGCGTGCAAATAAAAATGTTATCCACAGCATGAAATTTTAAAATTTGCAAATATAGTACAGCTCTGAATGTGCATGTAACAATCAAACACAATATCAATTGCTATCATATTGGTATGATCCAAGGTGAGTTGCAGGGGCAGCTCGTAATGTTATCATGTAGTAGCTATGGCTACCCAATTTATTAAAAGTCAAGTTTCTTACATGTAATTCTTTGAAGAAAAAAATATAAATTCTTTAATTTGGCCCGGCAAATAAAGTATTGTTCTTCTTTGACTTACTCAACCAACATCTTCTAGCCCCAACCGTGATGAGTTGTCAAGCATTTATTGAATGGTAACTTCATAATAAATATTGAAAATACAACCATGAATAGAGTCCTTTTGATTTGTGTTATCCATGTAAATTTGGTAGTGGAGAATTTAGAAGATAGGCAAGCCTATGGCAGTGCATCTCTCATGTGAGGAGTTAGCATCTTAATTTACTCTTTTGAAGTTAGTCTATCTTTTACCTTTTTAGATGTTGATACTTTCTTCTTTTTTCCCCCATTTTCTCAGAAACCAAACAACAAACACATGAACCAAAAGCACAAATACAGCATCATATGAAACCCTACCGGCAGCATATCCTCTACAATCTAGCTTCTTGCACCGTTCCTCCCCTTCGTACCGATCCATCTTTGAATAAACCCTATCCCCATTGGGAGCAGTGACCGGCATACACTCTCCATCGATCTCCGACGCGTACCTGGATAGCGTCTTCTCCTTCAAAAACCTCACCTCTTCCGTTATAACCGGAGGCGGCGAGTAACGAAGCCAATCCTCGTCGTCGTCTTCGGCGTTGGCCACGGCTGAGGAATCGTCAACCCTAACCCTTTTCCCACCCGACGGCACCGAAAGTGACACGTCAGGAGGATCCGAATGCGGACGCTTATAGCCGTTGTTGTTGGTTTCGGGTTCGGAAGGAACCGTTAGATCTATTATCTGTGACTGTTGCAGTTGAGGTTCCAGTTCGGTTGGGTCGAATTGTGGGTAGTAGTCTTGATCTTCTTGTTCTTCGTGGAGTTGATAAGTTGATTCGAGCAATTCGAGTTCTTCGGGGAGTGGAATGTCCATGTCCATGTCCGTGTCCATTGTTGATTTCTGAGGCGTTTCGGTTCAGTTCAGTTCCATAGAGAGATACGATCTGGGGTGAGGCGTGTATACAGAAAAAAGGCGGCAAGAGGATTCGTTTTGGCGGGAAAGTGGTGATGCCCAAGTGAGAAATGATGGGCTGGCCTAGTGGAGCTAGTCCTAACAATGTATATCTATAAAATATTTGATTGATATCAACTAGGGCCGGTCGATTGGTAAATATCTCGGTAAATATCTCGACCTAATAAAGAGGAGAAATCAAGTTCGATTCCTAATGATAGGCATTCTAGCTGGGATGTTATAAAAATCAAGAGTTAATTATTTGCTCTAAACAGCCAACCAAGAATTAGTTGCACAGTCGGTTCAAAGGGTCAAAGTTTGTGGATACTCTGGGATGCCATTGAGGAGCCAAAGGCTCCAATTACGGTGGTTCATTAAAAAAAAAAATATTTGATTGATCAGTATTAAGGGGATACTATATACTCATATCGAGTCTTTGGATCTCGTTTGGGGTTGTTCACTAAGATCCCTAGCCTTGATAGGTTAATTTCCTATCCCGCAAATACTACCCCCTCCGGCTATCAATCTCCCTTCTTAACTTCGGGGTTGTTCGCTAAGGTCTCCAACCTCAACGATTTTCATTTATATCCCGAAGATGTCGCACTTTCCAGTCGGATTCTCAAAAATTCACATCATACAATTCTTAATCCATTTTATCAAGTACCCTTTTCAAGTATCAAACTATTAAACACTTACATGGTTACATCAATAATTATCAATGTAATCGCAATAAAGTTTACCACCATAAAGATACACATAACTAGCTTAGCATTCACATCAACATACATACATATATATATATATATATATATATATATATATATATATATATATAACACTAGATCATCATCACATATACCACAACCTAATGGGTATTCACCATAAAGATAACTGATTAAATAAAGTTAATCATAATAAACACTTAAGTCATATAACCTCTTGTCATAATCCATTCATTTTACATAAGCCAAGCTCAAATCATAGAGAAGGTAGAGTAATATAATTATCATCCCCCCTCTAATAATAATTAACCAAGTTCATAATTATACCATACTCGCCAAAATGTAAGTCAACATATCTCTTGTCAATCCAAATTTCATAAACAACATGTCGATAACCACATCATAAACCTTTATCATCATAACATGCCTCATTTTCTTTAAATCACATCTCATAATAATATCTCATCATTATATACATCGGATTCACATCATATTAAATCACTAAACTTACGACATTTCATCAAATCCCATATCTCATAACTTAACAATACACGCACACAAAATCTTCTTAAGCTCGATAACGCCATGAATATCATCACCAATAATAATTATATCATCAACATAAAGAAATGGAAGGATAGTACCACGAAAGGAAAAAAAAGTAGAGTTATGAGTACTAGAAAAAAAAACCAAGTTGATTGATAGTGTGGTGAAACTTTGCAAACCAAGCATAGGGTTCTTCTTTGAGACCATACAGATCTTTTTGGAGATGACATACTTTGTTTGGTGGACAAATGTCCTAGAAGGTGGGCGCATATTAACATCCTATTCAAAGTCACCAATGAGAAAAACATTCTTAAATTAAAATTCCATTTCCGAGTAGCTGCAATAGCAAGAAATGTGCGAACATTACGCTAGAATATACATTAAATGGTGCACCTTTAATAGTGTTTCTCACCCAAACACTATCAAAAAACAGGCGAAAGATTTTTAATAGCATTTTCTCAAGTAAGAGCTATTAAAAGTCAAACAGTAGGAAAACATAGCGCTTCCTTGAACAGGCGCTATCTTAGGGGTAGGAAAAGATATCGCTTGCTCGAGGAGCGCTATCTTTTCTTTTTACTAAAACTAAATTAAAACACGTCCTCACAGCATGAATTGTTTCCCTCTTCGCACAACCTCCCATTCTTTTTTCTCACTTCTAACTCTAGCCGCACTTCACCCCTTTCACTTGCAAGAGACAGTGTGGCCTCCTCTACTCTTCACGCAATCGCCTCTGCTCTTCATGTTGTAACACCATTTCCCGAGTGTCACATTCTCGAACAATTATAAGGCTGAAAATAAAATTAATGCAGAAAATACGGCTTTTTTTTCGTAATGATGATGAAATGAGAGTTGTCAAATGAGTACTAATAAATAAACTTAGGTTCACCATGCATTTCTAAATTCTTACAGAAGTAAAGTGCAGAAATAGAAAAGTACAAAATATAGACATAGGTCCAAGCCTAACTGGAAAATTAAATACATAAATAAGTACTAGGAGTCACAGCTCCTCAAAAGGTACAACTGACAACTGGACACAGCCTAGCCAAAACAAAACAACAAAGGGAGTCCCTCTCCGGACTCAAAGTGCACGTTGAGCTGAGTCATCGTCGCGCTCATATTCTCAAGCGGAAACAGCAATACAAGCAGAGAAGAGATACAGATATGGGTGAGATTCCCGATCATCAACACAACAAAATAACATAAGTAAAAACGGGACGACACACCAGGTAATAACATACTCATCATGCATACCAAACATCTCAATATATCATATTAATCAATTAGTAGCATAAGACATCTCCAAAAGATAGGATAATGATGTATAACAGTGAAATGTAATCATCAACAACCATGCAATACAATGCAATTCAATGTACATGACTCAATGCCATATGCCACAAGGGTAAAACTCTGACCTCTACTCCATAGAGCTAACAAAACATCGGAGAGAGTGAATGGGAAGACATATTCCGTGTACGCCAGCCTTGGGCAAGATACTACAACATTCGTAACGTGCATGTATCTGGCTTTTATAGAAACATTCTACACCAAACATGAAAAGTACGGCATCTAGTCGAGGATATCAGTGTATTGCTCGGAGTCGCCATGACACAGAAGAGCTAGCAACTGGTCACATGTCAGCCTTTCCAACCCTGATACCTCCAAGACTATTTAAAACGTCACCGTAAGATTCGCACTCGCATCAAGGTGTAGGCTCAACTCCTAAGTTCAACGCCTTAAAAACTCATGCAATGAAATGTTAATGCTTACACAAAGTAGATGCGATAAATCAATGTCTATCCACCGGATAAACCTCAAGGTTCACTAAGGTTCTCTTCCTTAGGAACTATACACGTCTTTGTATTATAAAACTTTGATCCACCGGATAATCTCGTGATCCCTCCGGGATTGCGTCATCACAAGACTGAAACAATTGAACGACTTTCTTGAATCCGAATCACCGGTTCGTCATCGAACTACTGTTTCAAAGCCCAAAACGTTTAATGTTTGCGTTTGTGTCTTAGGAATTATATCTCAAGTCCTAAGTGTTATGAAGAAGGATTGAGAATCCTCTTAGATAAGTCTTTGATTCTTTCTAAAGTATTAATTCCTTGAGTTTCAAGTAATGAAATGAGTCTTGATTCACTTTCTTATGAGGTCATTGATGAACTAAGTTATCAATGGTATAGTGTATGATCTTGTTCCACCATATGTTATACTTAACTGTCTCTTTTCTTTTGCTCTAAGTTACTTACTTAACTTAGGTTTTCATACGTAAAACTGTACGATTTGAGTTGAAAACTCTCAATTTAAGACTTTGTAAACCAAAAACCTTTCTACATGAAAACTCATTTGATTTAAAAGAACTCAATTACTTGATTGAAGCAAAGTACCTTAACTAATTTGAAAAGGTTTTTCCTCACTAACATAGTATAAAACCGTGATCTAAGTTAGCGTAAAATAAATGGAATTTCATTTAGTTTTCAAACTATGATTCAATTAAATCAAACTTTAGGACAAAGTCTTCTTTATACTTTGAAGGTTGAATGTTAACTTAGCTTTAAAGTAAATGTGACATCCTATTAAACCTAAGGTAACTTTATATTAATTTTACTTTCATGAAGTCACTTTCATCATTTTATTTTTAAAAACGCTTATCTAATTGAATAAACTATGACTAAAGAAAAACACATTTTCATGTTAGTTAAAACACTTAAGGGCCGAAACCCTAGTTGATCTTTGGATCAAAATCACTTCTTGTTTGTTTTTGAAATACAAGTTATTAAAACACTTATTAGCTTTCAAAAACATTGAAATTCAAGAACAAGCTTATGTTCTTCCTTTTTTGACCAACATGGCCAAATGCTATACATCCAAGTATGTGAAGATTTTGCTTCACTAACTTGTTAAGTAATAGCTCAAAACAATCACAATAATATGATGAACAATAATCATACATCATTCAACCGTAAACAAGCATAAAAATCCTTACTTGATTTAGAGATCAAAGTATGTTTTTTCAACATACATGCAAACATTTTTCCATCCAAGCATATATCATCATAAACATATACTAAGCATAGAAACATTATTACAACCATGCTATCAAAGAGAATTTCACCAACAAAGTAGTGAACCCAAGCTAGGGTTTCACCCAAACAAAACATAAACAACCATTTTTATCCTCCACCAATTTTGGTGTGATGAGGTCCACTCTCACATACCTTTGGTGAAGAGGTTTAAGTGAAAGGAAACTCCAAGCTCCATAAAAGAAAAGATGGTCGAACCCTATAGGAGAGAAAATGTGAGATCTTGAACTTGTTTTCAAGAAAATGAAGAACTAGAAGATGATTACTCAAGGTAATAAGTAAGGAAATGAAAAGAAAAAGGATTTAGATGCTCACCAACACAAGAATAACTTCAAGGTTTGGATGATGTTCTTGAGGTTGAAGAACAAACTTCTCCAAATCAAGAAACTTCATTCACCAAATTTGATCCTTAGACCAAGACAAGGTGGAGTATGATCTTAGAAATGGAAAAGCAAACTTGGTTGATGTTTTATGATGAAGAACCGAATGGATGAAGAAGATAGAGAAGAGAGGATTCTTCGAGAACTTAAGAAATGGTGTGTTTGGTCCTTAGGATGGGTAAAATGAAAGTTGGATGGTGTTTTGGTGAGGTTATGGTTGAATGGCCTATAGGCTTCATGACCAAAATCTTGGTTAGTGTGTGATGAAAATTGGTGTATGAAAATGAAGGGCCAAGATTGATGAAGGTACATAGGTGTTGACACCATATTGAAAGTGGTAGAGATTAACCAAATATAGATAGTTTAGCTTTTTCCATAAAAGGAAAGTTGACAAAGTTGAAAGGTTGTCATGAATTGACAAAAAGGTGACATCTCCTCATGAAACATGATAAGCAAACATAACTTCTCCCGACTCTGGACCAGAGTAACCTCCCGATCCCGAGCCCAATTACTCTCCGGCCCTGACATGCTTCCCAAGGTAAAGCAATCCCGATTAAAATAATAATATTTTGACCGTTTCCGACTCAAAACAACATAACAGGCTCAACACAACATCTTATGATCATTAAGCTCATAATTGAAATTCAAATATGAATTTTCAATTATTAACTATTTTTACGATTATTATTAATCAGATTGTGTTCTCAGTTAAGTTATTCACACAAACAGTTAAAAGATAGATACAAGAATTTTGGGATGTTACACATGTAACCATCATCATCACATCTCCGTCGCAAGCCTGCCAAATGCATGCGACTCGATCAGTCTACATATTGAAATAAGAAAAGAAAGAAGAAGGAGTTTGTAAGGAGACACAATTTGGCAATCAGATTGCGAAGGCATAATTTCATTGCATTTTCCTTCCTCTATTTAACTTGTTTTGAGTTCCCCCTTTTTTCCTCATTTTACTTCCAGTTCTATTAATATATTTGTTTGTGCCTTTTACAAATTATATATATATATATTGATAGAGTATTGATTCAGTGTTGAAACTGAAATCAAATTCGAAGCTCAGAGGGGCATGACGCGCCTTCCATTTCATTGTTGAATGAATGTGTCTTTGCAATAAGGGAACGAAGAGGGACGGCAACTTTAGTATGCCGAATCGGTTGTTGACGACCTGATCTCGTTGTTGCTAACAAAGAATTGAATCGATTTTTCTGCCAAGTTTGGTTTATATTTTTTTCTTTCAAAAAATTAAAGTAAGTATTTTTTTTTTAATTGTTATTTTCTCACTGAAGAAACTGTGCTTCCATTGAAGGAATACTGTTTAAGAGAAGAAGGTTTACGCGATAGCACTTGCACACGTGAGCTCGTCAGTGAGCAGTAACAACACTTGCATAACTTTCGACACATGGAAGAAGCAGGGTGTTCTGATAAAAAATATTCCCGGGTTTTTGAGATTTCAATCCCATATATATTTTAGGGTTAGGTTAATCTTCTAAATCTCTTTCCTGCTCATGTAATTTCCTTCTTTTTGCATTATTATGTTTTGAATTGATTGGATTTCTGCATGATGTTTCAAGAATTCCTTTGAAGATTCGAATTACGAATGGAAAACAATATAAATAATAATAAAAAAGAGAATAGATAGTGCTTCCTCAAAGTGCAACATCCCAAAAATCCCATGTTTGTCTTTTAGCTGTTTGTGTGTATAACTTAATTGAGAACACAATTTGATTAATTATAATCTTAAAAATAGTTAATAATTGGAAATTCATATTTGAATTTCAATTATGAGCTTAACAATCATAAAATGTTGTTTTGAACCTAGTGTGTTGTTTTGAGTCGAAACTGATAAAAATATTATTATTTTAATCAGGACCGCTTACCTTGGGATGCACGTCAGGGCCGGGAAGTAAACTGGCCCGGGACCGGGAAATTATTCTGGCCCAGAGATGGGAGTAGTTCATGACTACTTTTCACGTTTCCCTAAACCATGTTAACCTTTGGTTAATAATCCATCATCCTTACCTTTTATGAAAAAACAATTTAACCACTTCTGGTTAATCTTGCTACTTTTAATGAGAACTGAACACCTCTTTGTACTTGCTTGATCATGGCCATCATTTTGCTTATACATAATCACATCCAGTTGCCATTAAACATTTGTTAATTTTGGCTACCAAAAATTGAAGAGGCCATACGGCCAAGTGACTTTGAAGTCACTAAAAATCCTTGCTGTTTCAAAAACTTAATATCAAACTCATCTTTGTTCAAGAACATAGCATTTTTGCTCTCTTCTCTCGTACCCCCTCTATTCGGTCTCTCTCTACCAATATCATCGAAACTTCATTTTTAATTTCTAAGACCATAGATCATCTTGTCTTAGTCTCCTTTACATCATTGGTGAGATAAGTTTTTGATTTGGAGCAAATTTGCTCTTGACTCTCAAGAACATCAACCTTGATCTTCAAAGTGTCCTTCATAAAGTAAGCTTCTAACCTTATTTCTTCTTCATTTCATTTCATAGAATCATGAAGCAACCTTTCCTAGCTCATGATTTTGCTAAACAAATTTTAAAATCATGGTGTTTTTTACTAACATAGGTTCGGCCACCTCCTTATTTTTGGTGCTTGGAATTTTTCTCATCCTAAAGATCTTTATTAAGGGTCTGTTTGGGAGTTTGGAAGGGAAAAGAGGGAAGGAATGAGGTGAAAGTGATGGCGAAAAGGGTTGAGAAGGGAGGATAATCCTCCACCTTGCATGGGAGTTTGTTTTTCAACAAAAGAACCAAAATCCCCCAAAATGGGAGAATTAAAAAAATGAACTAGGGGGAGGATTTTGGAGGCCTTTTAAAAGGTTTTCACATCCTTTTTTTTTTTTAAAAAAACTCTCAAAAGTCTTCCCCTCCGCTCTCTTCCCCTCCCAACTCCCAAACAAACCCTAAGGTAATCGGGGAGTGAACCACAACACACCACATTGGTGGTTATGAAAATGGTTTATTGGTTTGGTTTGGGGAAAACCCTAAACCAAGGGTTTTGCTACTTTATCTATTTGGTTCTCTATGAAAACAATGTTGTAGTATTTATTTGTGGCTTGATTTGTGTTCATTAATGTATTTGAATGGTTGAAAATAACTTTTATGAGTGGGAAAACCCTAACCTAGGGTTCCTCTATCTTTTTGTTGAAAAGAGTTTATGAAAATTAATTAATGTGATTTTTGGATCTGACCTAATGTGAGTCATTTAGGTTTTTATCTCAATCTAGACCTCGGATTTAATAAACTTTTTTTGATCATGAAACTAGACATCTTGAGCTTCATTTTGATAACAAATTTTGTTTAGTTTCATGGAGATTTGACCCTTGAAAATCTGTTTCAATCTAAGCATAAATTTCTGTCTTGGATTCTGACTATAGTGGATTCTTTCGTGAAACTGTACGAACTCGGCTATTTTTTGTGAAAATAAGTTTTATATCCAAAGAGTAGACATCCTAAAATTTCATATGAGTCATCATTTGCTCAAATCCAAGTTTGTTTGGTCAATCAAATGTTTGTCACAAGTTGATGTTTGAAATGCTGAAAATTCTATATACGGGTTTTATGTTGATTTTTGGAATTGGATGTTATGTTGTTATTCATTTTGCTGCATTGATGATTATACTTGCTTATGGTGGATGTTGGTGAAGCAAAATCTTCACACTAAACCTAGTATAGGATTCGGCCAAAGCATAAATAAAACGGATTATCAACTTTAATCTTTGAAACTTAAACGATTTTACAACTCTAAATTGGTCTAATGAACGATGAATCAAAGAAAAACAAAGAAATATTTTTTGAATAAAACACAACTTTGGATTAGGCCAAAGGATTCTTAAATCAATGGAAAATTATTTTGATCTTAAGTTATAGCTTAAGTAAATCAAATGAAGTTTTAAAAACTAATGAATCGAGTATCCTCAACAACAAACAACTTTGAGAAATCTTATGTAACATTCGATTACTATGTAGGATTTTAACGTAAAACCAATCTTTGATTTCAATACCATACTTAATTTCAAGTTCAAGTATAAATGATTTCAAGTTAAAAAGGGTTTTGACTTAAGAAGATTTCTCTTCTTTAGTTAATGCAAAAGAGTTTTAAACTCCAACTCCCAACTTTAAGTTTAATTGAAACTACAAAGCTTTTTTAAATAATGTTTTCAAAGTATAAGACTTGAATCAAAGGTATTAAGGCACCTTGCCAAGGTATAAAACAAATAAGAGTTATGTACTGACCTTTTTACAAAAGAGTTTTGAAGTCAAAGCTAAGGATTTTCCTAAGTGTAAAACCTTAAGTTGAGTAATTAACTTAGAGTGAAAGAAAGAGCTAAGAAAGTGTGACACATGGTGAAACAAGACCATATTGTATACCATTGATGATTCATTCATCAATCGATTCATAAGACTTAAGTGAATCAAGATGTATTTCATTACTTGAAAGACAAATACCATCTAACGTAGAAAGGATCTAAGACTTAACTAGAGGATTCTCAATCCTTCTTCATAAGACATTTAAGGCTTGAGAAATATATCATAAGATGCGAACACAAACATGAAATGTTTTGGTTTGGAATAGTAGTTCGATGATGGGCCGGTGAGTCGAGCCCGAGAACATCATCTAATTGTATAGTCTTGTGATGACTCAATCCCGGAGGGATCACGAGATTTATCCAGTGGATAAAAGTTTAAAACACTTAAAATGTGTGAAGATCCTAAGGAAGAGAACCATAGTGAATCTTGAAGTTTATCCGGTGGATAGACATTGCTTTATCGCATCTGCTTTGTGTAAGCATTGGCATTATGTTGCATGAGTCTGTAAGGCCTTGAGCCTAGGACTTGAGCTTACACCTTGATGTTGGTGCGAATCTTGCGGTGACGTTTTAAATATTATTGGAGGTATCAGGGTTGGAAAGGCTGACATGTGATCAGTTGATAACTCTTCTGTGTCGTGGCGACTCCGAGCAATACACTGATATCCTTGACTAGATGTCGTACTTTTCATGTTTGGTGCAGAGTGTTTCCGTAAAAGCTAGATACTTGCACATTACAAATGTTGTAGCATCTTGCCCATGACCGGCGTACACGGAACATGTCCTCTCATTCACTCTCTTCGACATTTGGTAGCTACATGGAGTAGGGGTCAGAGTTTTACCCTTGTGGCATATGACATTGAGTCATGTACATCGCATTACATTGCATGATTGTTGATGGATACATTTACATGTTATCCATTATTCATGTGTCGATGATGTCTTATGTTGTTGCTTGAATAATATGAGATATTGATATGTACGATATGCATGATTAGTATACTATTATCTTGTGTGTCGTACCGTTTTTACTTTTGTCATGTGTTGTGTTGATGAATAGGAATCTCACCTCATTACTTTGTATTGCATCGTTGTGTGCTTCTAGCAATGTACATATGAAAAGCCACACTCACCATCCGCAAGGGTCACAGAGGAAGGGTTCTTAATCGCTTCACCGCTTGTCTTCATTTCGTTTGCCGTGAAGGCTATGGTCGTAAGTGGAACGCTAGGTGGGCATTTTTATCGGTGTGTTCAGTGCCTCCTCCCTCTGTTAAGGATAGGCCGCTTGTTGGCAGAGTTGCGTCTGAGTCAATTTCTGCGATGTCTTCCATAGGAATGGAAGCAGTAGTCCCTGCTAGGATTCCTGTTAGGCCTTATTTGATGGTCCTGGTTGGAAGGCGATGAGTGAAGAGACTAGGAGGGAGGTGATCTATCCACACCTTCCTATTTCTTTCGCTTGTCTCTCTGTAAAGGAGAAGTCAGAGGAAGTATTCAGCGGTTGATCCAAGGGATATCTTCCTGTGCAGTCTATTGTCGGCCTGTATAGGGTGTCAGAGTGTCTGTACCTTTCTTTTATCTTTTGTGGAGTTGCATCTCCTAGTATCTTATGTTTAGGAGTTGCGCCTCCAATCCTTTATATTGAGTCAATATTTTTCTGTTTTATTTCTGTAGTGGGGTCGGATTTTTATGTAAACCTTTTTGAACTTATGAACTTATATTATGAAATGTTTCTATTTACCTTATACGCATAAATGATTACAAGCTCTTACAGTTATGTCTTATGAAAATAAAAAATTTACCCCATCTTTCTCAAATGATTTTAATTAACTCGTTTTTCGGCCTTATAGTTTTACAAAATATCCGTCATGTAATGCCCCCGAAAAGGGTGTTACACAAAGAAGCGTTGTCTAAAGTCACTTTAGATAGCACTTTAGAAGCTCTATCTTGTCTTTCAACCTTTAGTAACGGGTGAATAGATAGCGGTTGTAGGCGCTATTGAAGGCAAAATAACATTATTAAAGCCCTTTTCTGTCTCAAGTCAAACACTTAGCAACCAGGTGCGCTTTTTAACGCTTAATAGAACCATCATAATATGTCTTGATCTTGAAGCCCCATTAGCCCAATGTTTCTTATCGAAGGGAGGATCAACGAGGTCCCAAGTATAGGTTCTTTCCAAAGCTTATAACTCATCTTGCATATCTTGCTGCCAATTAGGATATGCGAACTTATTGATAGGATTGAGGTTCATGGTGAGAAAATATGGTAGAAAACATTGATAATCACAAAAATAGGTAAGAGATTTCTTATTCGAGTGGGACAAATAGGGGAAGATGAAAGAGCGGTGTCTGAAGTGAGATCAAGGGTCAGGAATGGTTGGAACTTCAGAAGGTTCTGTGAGCACACTACAAGGACTTGCAAAAAAATCATTATGAGAGGTGTCAAGGTGGAGAAGGTTGACTTGCACTAAGAGTGGGAGGTAAATATGGTGTGTTCCTAAAAGGCAACATGATAGGATATATGAATCCGTTGACAGATTTGATCTCGAACGCGATAGCCTTTATGTTAAGTACCATACCCAAGAAAATAACAAAGACGTGCACGAAGCTCAATTGCAATGTACTAATGAGGTTGAAGAAGAACAAAACAAGCACAACCAGAGGGTGAAACGTTGCTTATAATACAGAAAGGGAGACGATTGATGACATAGACAACACCAGGGGCGACTTCACCCCAAATACGCTAAGGACAAGAGGAGGAAACGAGTTGAGGCCTCTCCTCCTTATCCGTATAATTATTCCTCATAAGTCCTTTATTCTTCTTCTGCTGACGGTCTTCTATCCTCTTGTCAAGGTTTTGCAGAGCAGTACATCTCTCAAGCATTTCGGGAAATCTGGAAATTCCCAAAGGTAGCACTGCCCTCTGTAGTTCATGCCTCAATCCATCCTCAAACCTTCTGCATATCCAGTTCTCATCTAGACGTACTTGATAAAACTTGGAGATCTTGAGTAAGGACTCAAACTTCATATCATACTCGCCCACTGATAGGCTCCCTTGCTTCAGGCTGAGGAATTCCTTTTCCTTCTAGTGCCGAAGGGTTTCAAGGAAATACTTCTCCATAAAGCATGTCCTGAGCAATTCCCACGTGATTACCCTTCCATTTGCCTCCAGCATCTTCTGTCAATTCCACCACCCGGATTCCGCTCCTCCAACCAGCATAAAAGATGTGTCGGTGACCTTCCGTTCTTCCCTACAGTGCATAGCCAGTAAGATTTTCTCTACCTCTTGTATCCACAGCTCTGCCCCTTCCGGGTTATATTTTCCATGAAACTAGGGTGGCTTACCTTTCATGAACGCGACCAACCCTGCATCCACCACTCCTCTTCTCTTCCTTGATTTTTAATTCTCTGTAGGAACTCCTGCTATTGTTGCATTAGCTGCGTATTCTGTTGCGACTGCTGTAATATACTTGCCGCCATATCTCTTAGGGTTCTCATGACTTTAGATTCTCCTCCTCCAGTCCTAGGAGGTCCATTGATCTCAACCCCAGCATCCTCATCTCTATCACTTCCTTCACTGTGAGTCCTTCGACCCATAGTTTCCTGGTAAAAGCAACCATTAACTCATATTCATAAGACATGTAATACAATCAACATGTAGATATCGATCTTATGAATAACCGAGATAGTTATCATTGCTTCTCAACCTGGAAACAATAGACAACTCACAAACCAGTCACCTTACCCAACTTCTAAACATAGTCAATACCCTGTGCGGGTTCAACTAGACACGGCTAGTCACAACAACATTGCCTCACAGTCCGGGTAGAACTGAACTGCTCTGATACCACCTAATGTGACGCTCCCAAACCTTAACATTAGTAGATCCGATAACATAAGAGCACAACAAAAAAAGATTTGTTTAAAATTACACATATAAGCAAATATAACAGCTTAAAACTTCACATCAGAGTTCTGCCTGGAAGCCATGGCATAAATAGTATATACACAAAGATACGCCCTACTAGCCGTGGTATAAACACTATGGAAGACTAGAGCTGTCAAAACGTTGGGCGGGAAACAGGTCAACCCAACCCGGCTCACATTTTGGTGAGTCAGGAAATAGTCAACCCGGCCAGGCCCACCACAGGTTGGTGGGTTGGCTCACCTAAATTTGAAAAAAACTGAAAAGTAAATATAAAAAATTCAAATAATTAGCCTACAAAGTTTATTGCCTTTTGTTGTGTTCATGGGTCATAAACGACACCCACGTTTTTTTTTTTACCTGGATAAATATTAGTTGACTTAGACATACAAAGACACCCAAAAATTTCCAACACATTCACAACAATTAAAAAGTATTAAAGTACCATATAATCCCGTAACATAACAATTATTTCTTCTCCCTAGTTCTCCTAATAGTCAATCCTATCCTACGAGGAAAAATAGGAAAAAAAGTAGAAATATTTGCAATAGATGAATCCTCACTAAACAGCAAAAGACCAAAAAGGGTGAAAAGATGCTACGAAGAAGATAAACTCTCACGGTCTCTCCCACCCATACTGTCCTGCAAAAATTCAAATCTCCACATCAATTCCACACACACAAAAAGATAGCACTTTCAGGCAAATAAATTACAGATCCACACATTCTGATAGTGAAATCGAAAAAATTGATAATACCTAATGAGAAGTATGGTTTGGAGATGAAACGAAGAAGGTGGTGGCGGAAGCGACGATGATGATGTCGGATTTCACGGTCATGCACAGCTCTCTGCGGCGTCACTGCGTCAGGGCCTTTTGGTTTCTAGGGTTCACGAATGGTGGAGGAGAAATGCAGAAATGGAGGAATGGCCGAATAGGACGTAATCGAATTTTCTTTCTCCCATTCTTAAAAAGCTGTGTTTTGTTTTGTTTAAAAAAGGGTGCAACCCATGAGCCAACCCGGCTCAACCTGGGTTGAACCCACCCAATCCATGGGTTAGGTGGGCCGGTTCCATTTTAACAGGGGGTAACTATGAGCTAGATTTTAGCCAACCCAACCCACCGGTGAGCCGGGTTGGCTCACGGGTTGCAACCCATTTTGATAGCTCTACGGAAGACTCAAGGATACCTCCAAGGTCTCCTTCTCTGCTCAAGAAGCACCATCGCCAACCTTGCTACGGTAGAAGGATCCTACCTTGATTAAGCATACACTTGTTGCAGCACTTCCGTCAGCCAACCAGCACCTCCGTCTTCGGATCATGACTCAAACAACACATATATAGAAGATAGGAAAAACATGTACGGGAGGTAAGAAACTCTACAACTATCATGCATAGGGAAACCACGTAGAATATAACATGCCAACATACACAACAACAAGCATAACCATCTCTTGAGATCACCACAACAATCAACCTCCAGATTGTCACAACTAAGAATCACCGCCTATTCTACATGCACAATTGAGTCTACATCATTGGCCAATTCTACAACATGCACTCTAAGCAATGGGAATGCAACGGTCAACCTCCAATTGCGAGGAATGACAAACCAGTCTCCAACTGTGAGAATGGCCATTCACCAAGGTAAGAATGTTGCCTCCAACTGTGAGGACTTCGAGTCGGACGTTCAAGTAACCGCCTCCTGAGTTTCCAAGACAGTGAAACAGTGGGTCCTCAAACTCTGAGGAGCACTGCCTCCCCGAGCCCCTTCAACTGCGAGAAAGCACCTGCATCCCTCCTACTGTGAGTTCAGCCGTCTTTGTTGCCCCAGAGTGTCCACCTAGAACAACAAACTCGTGTGACAACCACTCAAACTGTTGTCGCAGTTGTACACACGACTTTTCACCACAACAATGCAAATGCTATGATTATGCATCCATTACCTCAACAACGTTCTAACAGTAGCTCAACCAACGTCTTAAAGGTCTACATGCTCCAACTACGAGAATGTCACTCTCCAACTATGAGAGCCCCCTTTAATTTAGATCAACTTACTGATTCTACGGGTCGGATACCATCAACAGTTTTATTAATCTAACATCATCCCAAACATCTCCAAATTCAGCCAAGATCAGAACAATCACAACCATATCAACATCACATAGAATCAAGCATCTCTTTATCTCAAGCATACCAAAATAGCAACTAAGCATGTTATCACAACAAGCATACCAGAGCATCTCACTTAGCATATTATCACATATGACATCATTTAAACATGTTATCAATCATAGCAGGTAGACATACATCCTCGATCGACAAATATTATAGATTATCCTACTGGCGATAAACCTATAATGCCTAAAACTACATTGGTATCACAATCCAGTAGTCCCCAAAGTGAGTTAGGTGTTGTCGGTTGCTCAACCACTAGTAGGATTTGAGGAACCCTACACATGTTAACATGTATACTCTACACCTACTTTTCCCCGTTACTTGAGGTTCCTTTCTCCTCACTTGGTGATTCGTCCCAGTACGCTCCTATACCAACAGACAACCTTGAACCTCGATCTCCCGAGCGCAACGAACACGACCACGACCACCACAAACTCACCACCACCACCAACAATAACACGCAGATGCAGCCTCAAGTCGGCCACCAACACATACGCAACCCTATTCTCCAAAATCTAGCAATGAACACGTCCTCAAACTTGGCCCTAACCAAGGGAACAACATGCTGGCATTATTTTTAACCCTAGGGCAACTCAAAACCAAGAAATATTCGAGGAAAAGCGCAAAGAACACGAAAAATGTAAAGGTCGACATGCTAGAGATTCGAGCTTACCTTCGAGGAATCGAGCAACTGATCGGTTGAACTTGAAGATGTCGAAGCCCCAATCATAACGGTGTAGTCCGAATCACGATCCGATGACTCGATATTCCTACACCTCAACTTTCTCTTTCTAAGATCTTTTCTCTCTCTCTCTCTAGGCTCTCTGGACTACACCTTTCTTCCAAGTTTCGTGCCATGATAGAAATGAACAAGAAAACATAAGTTTACTGCCAGGCTGTCCACGCTCTAGCGTGGGCACACTCCACGCTTGAGCATGGCCTCTTGATCGCCACGTCTCTGGCACGCGTCTCATGCACGCTGACACTTGCACCTCCACGCGTACTCCTCCCTTCCACACTTTGACGTGCACCTACCCACGCTGGAGCGTCAACGGTCAACGTTGGAGCATGGGGTTTCCCAACGTCTAAACGTTTGACGCTGATTTGGCTTGTACTTTCACGTTTCTTCATTTTTCGAGCTCATTCCAAGGCTAAATTCCCTCAAATTTGGACCACGGCTTCCTTAAGCCATAAGGAACATTATCGAATCTTCAAACATATTTAACTTAGGCCTTAAACCTTATTCTAGAAAACGGGATGTTACAGGCCCAAACATTAGAATGCACAAGATCGAAAGGAGAAGTATAAACATAAATACTTTTATGAAAAGATAATGCAGGTTGCTTACCTTTTGGCATGAGGTAAAATGAAGAGGTTTTTCCTTAATAGGGCCTAAAGTTCCTAGGATATGAGGAGACACAATTTACCGAGGGAAGTATGGCTAAGACGATGCCACAATTGAAGGGAAGTGGTATATGGCGAACAAATATTTGACATAGGAGATTGAGGAAAGATTAGTGAGTTCAAACAGTCTTATGACCTTATGACGATTCCCAATTAGTTAACCTGTGTGTGTTTCTTGCACATCATGACATCCATAAGAGGAAAAAGTGACTTCATAATCAGATCACACAATTGTTAGGAATAAGATAGGCATCAAGCAAGTCAATAGTTAGAGGAGAGATAGAACCATTGTAATTTACATTCATAACAGATTCATCAGTTTTATATATGGTATGTGCAAAGTTTTTAGTAGATAAAGAAGAGAATGATTGAGGCACAACTGTTATGTGGTAACAACAAGCAGAATCAAAGTACCATTTAGTATTATACCTGGTGTGGTGGATAAGAGGAGTGAGGTATTCCTAGATTTAAAAAGTAAATGTTTAAGCAGGAGAGGTTGGAGATTCACTAGCTGCAGTAGCAACGAGCATAGGGTTAGAGAAAGTGGGACAATGTTGAGACTCTGATCAGGAAATTAAAGGCATTTGGGACAATTCTGAATCAAGTATTCTAGTTTATGACAGTACCAACAATAACTGGAAGCATTTTAGCAAAATTAAAATAGGCTGAGATATATCAAATGTCTTCATCAAAGCATACAAAAATGTATTTTTGAATCCGAACCAGTGAAAAAGGACAGCCAAAACAGAAAGATTTTACCGATAAACCTATGTGATGGTGTCATTGTGCCACGTTAGCTGCCACATCATTAGATTGGATGCGTTAGCACACCACGTTGGAAAAAAGTCCACATCTGCAGCGTCACGCTAGTGGGTTTCTTACGTCAGTAAACGCGCAGGAAGGAGGATAGATCGTCAGTCGAGTCGTGGGTGTAGATCTAGGCAGAGCGTGCAAGATCCACGCGCCGAGACGAACGAGTTGTGTGCGGCAATGATTGGGGCTGACATGTTGTTGGCATGCAACTCAACCTCAATGTCATTCCCATTATTGTTTTCCAGCTCAAATTCTCCCTGCTTTTTGCTCTCTAATATTTTATATTTTACTTTTTGCTCTCTATTATCTTATATTTCTTTTAGTTTCTTTTTTGCCCGCTAACCACTATCCTTTCGTTACATAGTTACTACATTGTAATTTGGTTTCAACTTTCAAGTTCAACACTTTGCAAGGTAAAATTTGGGAAGCTCTGATGGAAAAGGTAAGGTTTTCTGATTCATCCCATTATTCTTGCATGCTCTTCAACTTCAACTTTGTTCTTTCACACGATTTATTTTTAGGAATAGAGGTTTTTCGTTTGGAGTTGGAGAAAATGTAGGGATATTTGGGAAATCGGTTTTTTTGTTTGATGGTTTTTTTTTCTCTATAATTAATAAAATTCATTAGATAGGGTCAGGCTTAAGCATCAAAATGAATACTCTTCCCACCTTCTAGGAAGGGTAGAAGAGCACCACCCTATCATGTGCTCAAAACTTGATCAACAAAATTTACATCAGTCTCCAAGAGAACATTACAACTACAAATACACCCACAAAATAAAATAGCATAACTCCTAAAACCCCCTGGATATGTAGAACAACCTTCATAAAACAGAGGTAGCATCAGGAAAAGGAAAAACCCCTTTTTACAAGCACATCACTCCTGTCTTTTTACATAAAAGACATAAGCCATTAAAATCACTAATAAAAAACCATCATCCAGCATCATAGCTTTCTGGTGCATACATCTTTTGGTTCCGGAAAGTGACATGCGCAACACAATTCCTAATGCATACACACAGCAGAGAACCCTGTTGCAGCCCTGTTGATCACATTATCAACACCAAAATTGCAGCAAAAGCTCCTCTCTTCCATTTATCCACACATCAGCTATATTCCTCCTCTCAAACTGACCTGCCAAACCAGACTTTGGTGAACAACTGAATTACTCTCACTTGGCAAGCAACATTTTATATTCTTGACTTTGGTTCAATATGCCCTGCATGTTGAAAACATGTTCTCCCACAAACAATACAACAGTAAAAACTCATTGCACAATCATTTATAGTCAAGAACTGATGAATGGTGGTCTGGCAAAGTAATGGAATTTCCCTTTCAAATGTTTGATTGCATACAATATTGCTACACCCTTTCAAGCCCCTTTTGTTATGCTAAACACACATGCCCCTTTCAATCCTTAATCTAGCATAGGAAAAGAACATAATAAACTCCAGTAGCTCCCTGTTATTCAAGTTGTTTCATGAATCAAGCCTTTGATTTTATCATTTTGTGTCACCTGTTAAGTTCCAACCTTTATCTCCTTAACTTTTGCATCGCTGTTATGAAAATTTGCCAAAACTAAACAGAATATGAGTATAACAACATGAAATTAAGAGCATATCATTATGATCTCCTGTTTGCAGTGTGTTAGCATCATGTAGAGTATCATTTATTATGTCCAAGTTAGCCACATTCCTTCTCTTTGAGCACCTTCCTTTGCTAAAGCGTCAGAGAAACTGTTTGCCTTACTGCATCTATGTATAAAAGATACACCTTTTAAAAGCACAAGAATGTTTTTCAGCTTGTTACCAAAAAATCTTAAATTCCAAAGGCATGTTTCACTATTATTTACCCAAGCTAGAGCATTCCTTGAATCTGATTCCAGAATTAGTATCGTCTCTATAATCCAAGCCTTTTGCAGGGTCATTTCTAGTGCAAAAAATATTGCCATGAATTTGGCTCCATTTGAATCTCTAATACCCACAGATGCAGAAAACATACCTAAGATATTGCTAAACGAATCCCGTAGTACACACCATATACCAGCTTCCCCTAATTTTCCTTTAGTTGATCCATCTACATTCCATTTTAGCTTGCTAAGGGGGGAAGACTCCATTTTGCTATAGGTCTTTGCCTTTTCTCTTGCTTCCATAACCTCACACCATCCAGGCTATTAACTAAATCACCCGGGCTAAAAAGGATTATTTGGTTCCATCCTATTAGCCAAAAGCCAAGTCTCATGTTGATGAGAAAGGATATATAAGTCCAATCAGTTATTGCTTTTTCGAATAATATTTGTTTCCTTTGAAACCATAGTGTCCATATTACTACATAAAATAGGGAATTCCATAGCTTTTTCTGAAAGTCCCCGGTTATTGCCCCCATCCAGCAATCAAACCATTGCCCTATTGATTGTGTCAAAGTCATTTTAATCCTCCACCATTCCAGACATTCCATCTAGTCTCTCCAAACATGTCTACAATGTAGAAACATATGGTTTATTGTTTCCTCTTCATTTGAGCAAAAAAGGCATAACACATCATTTGCTTGAATCAAGTTTAGCCTTCTCAATCTGCTTTTAGTGTTTAATCATTGTTGCATGACTAACCATACCAATAGTTTTGCTTTGGGTGTAGCTAGCCCATACCATGGTTTTCTCAAATTTTCTGGTGGAGGAGAAAGGTCCCGGTAATCTTTTGTAAAAGATTTAACCGTGAAACTACCATTGCTGTCATGTTTCCACCAATGTTTATCCTTCTTGTTTTGTGCTAGAATCACCTCCTTTAGACATTCTCTTAACTCCTCCACTAGTTGGACCTCCTATTGAAACAACTCTCTCCTCCAAGTGAGGTCTCAATGCCATTCAACTCCATCCCAAAAGCCTGTATTTGATATGAACTCCTCTTTTTGTAAGGGAACAAGGAAGAGTCGTGGGAACCTTTCTTTTAAGTTTGTGTTCCCCAACCATTTATCCATCCAAAAGCTAGTGCTAGTTCCATCTCCTAGATTAACCCAACATCCTTTTTGGATTACTTCATAAATTTTTCCTCTCTACCTATTAATTGTCATGATTGAGCTCTAGGTCCCACTATTTCCTCTTCTTTGGTTGTTTAGTATTGGTATATCAGGGTCAAGATTATGGATGAAGCAAATTGTTCTCTTCCGAAGGGGCTTCTCTTCATCGGAGAATCTCCACCACCATTTAAATAGCAAGCTTGCACTTTTCATTACTAGATCATCCACTCCTAAACCCCCTAGGTGTTTCGATTTCTGTATGATCTCCCATTTAATAAGGGGAAACCCTTTTCGATCTTCTTGCCCAGACCAAAAGAAGTTTCTTTGTAGACCAATTAACTTCTTCACCACCTTTTTTAAGATCTTAAATAAGCTCAAATAATATGTTGGTAAGTTCGTAAGTATTGATTTTATCAACACTAACCTCCCTGCTCTGGATAAGACCTTTGCTTTCCAAGTAGCAAGCTTTTTCTGGACTTTATTAATTATTGGATTCCATACTGCCACACTCTTTGGGTTAGCCCCCAAGGAGATTCCTAAATAAGTAATTGGTAACTCCACTAGTTGGCATCCTAATTTCTCAGCCATGCGCATTCCCCATGCTCTATCCTTCCCTAAGGCAATTAAGCCAGATTTCTGGAAATTTATTTTTAGCTCTAATAGCACTTGGAAACAATCCAGCATTCTTCTAATATTTGTTAGAGTTTTCCTTTTTGCTGGGTAGAAGATTAGAGTATCATCTGTACATTGCAAATGAGAAATACTTACCCTCTTCTTCCAACTCTTTTGTCTTGGATGAGGTTTTTCCCAATTTTTGTTTTCATTAGCTGGTTAAAGGCTTCTGTGGCAAGGGTAAAAAGGAAAGGGGATAGAGGGTCCCCTTGCCTAAGACCTCTGTCCAGCTTGAACGGGGCAGTGGAAGACCCGTTTACTAGGATCAATATGCATGTTGTGGTTAAACATTGACCCATCCAACCTCTCCATTTGGCTCCAAAACCCATTATGTCTAGAAGGTGGTCTATGAAGCTCCACTTAATAGTGTCATATGCTTTTTGGAAATCAAGTTTCAATAGGGTAATTTCTTTTTTGTTCTTCTTTGCCCATTGGACTATCTCATTTGCTATTAAAGCACCATCCAGTATTTATCTCTCCATTATGAAGGTTGATTGTGTAATTCGGGCATTACTTTCTTGAGTCTTCTAGCCATTATTTCGGCTATGATTTTGTAGATACACCCCACCATACTAATAGGTCTAAAGTCCTTTAGTTTCGCTGCTCCTTTTACTTTAGGAATCAAAGTCACCCAAGTAGTGTTAACTGCTTTGGGCATGGTTCCTCTTTCAAAGAAATCCAAGATCATCATTATGAACTCTTCTCCCACTATAGTCCACATCTTTTTGATGAAACCCAGGTTGAAACCATCACATCTTGGAGCTTTAGAAGACTCGCAACTCCAAACCACTCTTTTTATTTCATCTGTAGTTGGAGTGATCTCAAGCTCTTCCCTTTGGTCATGTGACAGGCTTGGGAATCCAATTCCCGCTTGTTTTACCAAAATATCATCTTCAGCAACATAGAGATTTTTGAAGTATTTGATGGTTTCTTTTTTTTATACTTTTGGGGTCTTTCAGCATCCTATTCCCTACTTTTAGATAGCCTACATGTTTCTTCCCTTTTCTAACAAAGGCCATTAAGTGGAAGTACTTTGTATTCCTATCTTTATCAATTATAGACTTCATCCTCGAGAGCTGGATCCAGTATTTTTCTTTCCTTTTAAGCCACATCCATAACTGCGATGTAAGAGTTTTTAGCCTTGCCATATTGATTTCTGACAATGGCTGTTGTTCCCTTAGCTGGTCCAGCATTTTGATTTAATGTTCCAACTGTTCTATCTTCCTATCGATGTCCCCAAAGACTTCTCTGTTCCATTTCTTTAATGGTTTTTTCAAACTTTTCAACTTAGAGTGTAGGGGCATATTTGCCAGCAGTTTCCACTCCCTCTCCACCATCTTAACAAAATTTGGATTTGTGAACCAAACATCCAGGGTTCGAAACGGATGAAGCCCCTAATTAATTTTTTCACAGTCCACCTGCAGGGGGTAGTGATCCGAAATAGATCTTTTTAGGCCCCACAATTTAATATCCCTGAATAAGTCTAGGCATTTTGCATCAACAAACGCTCTGTCAATACGCCTTGCTGAGTTATTTCTATACCAAGTGTACTTTCTACTTAAAAGAGGCAATTCAACCATATTCATGGACGATTGCCATTCCTGAAAGTCCCTCATGCTAGTAGAAAGTACAGTATTCCCCTTCCTTTCTTCAGGTTTTAGAACTTCGTTAAAATCACCTAGTACTATAAAAGGATGAGTTATACCTATACTTTGCTTAAGTTCTATAATTTCATTCGATACCTCTATTCTCCCTTCCCAATCAATAGGGCCATAAATAAAAACAAAAGCAACTAGAGCATCTTTGTCCACAAGCCTACCATCTACATAGATCCATCTTTGGCTTTTCCTAATGTTTTCATTCTGGAAAATGCCCTCATCCCAAATCAGGATCAGACTACCCCACCAATTCCTAAAGCGTTGATTGTTGATGCTCGAGTCCTTAGTCTTCACCAAGCCTGTAAGAGATGGGTTCCTTTCGAGGACTAGTTTACGGATTACTGAAGACTTACCCGAGCCCCCAACACCCCTAATATTCCACCAAATCAGATTCATATGAACACAAATGTTTTTTGAGAAAAATCGTCTGTTGTAGGATGGATTGGTGCTAGCCGTTTATTCGGCTAATCCTTCAACAGTGATTCCTTTTTTTTTATCTTTAAATGTTAGGAAAGGGATTCTGTTTCCTAACTTAGTGGGTTCCTAAACTACTCCAAAGAGCGTTTAGTGTGAAAGTGAAAGTGAAAAAGAACTAAGCACAAAAACGATGAACTCGAAATGAATAATGCAAAATTTGCAAGTTGTATTTGATTGATTATGTTTATTCGAAATGTACAACTCATATTTATACTCAAAATTGTAACTCTACGCTAAAGCCTCTTCTACTGGCCACTAACCCCTATTTTTCAGCTACTAAGATACATCATGGTTGACAAAAGACACTTTAGTACATAGATAATTACAAAACCAACGGCTAACAATGACTAATAAAGTTTCCTATATTTTAGGCATATCTTCACGATCATCCTAGTTGGTCAATCTCCTCAGCATCACATCAATCTTCAAAACGGCAGACCCTCTGGCGTTTTAGCCTTCAAACGGTCTTTTTACCCAAATCCCACTTTTGTAGACCTAAGCGGTTAGCACTCCAAAATACACGGGCTTTACTTGATCCTCAACTAATCAACTTAGTTCAAATATTAATCATGTAAATTTCTTCACATAATCCAATCAAAGTACTTGAACCAACTAAGCAACTAACCAACTATTATTGCAACTCAGTATCAAAATGGCTACCAATTTTTACTATTAATTCGGCTGCCATTAATAACATTACTTCGGCTGCCTAGAATAAAATATACTCGGCTGCCCTTATTCTTACGCATGCAGCTCTTCTTATTCGACTGTTGCCTAACCATGCTCACCCGGCTAACCATTAATCAACATCTACCAAGTGAACATTTTTGTGGAGATAACACTTGCCCTCTTGCATAAGCTGTTTTCTTGAGCTTTACAAAACACTCCTTGCCCCTGCAACTTCGCAACAGTCATATCACTAGGTAACGGCTCTTTTTCCTACGTAACTACTCCCGCTATAAAATTAACTGAATTCCCACTTCAGCCAATTACTGTTACTTTTGCAATCAATCTTCTCTCTCCCAAAAGTCTTCTTCCTTTCGTCAACCAAGAAAATCACCACCACAATGTCTGATTCCAACTCCAACCGTAGCCATTATTCTTATGGCGGTGATGAGTAACTCAAGAACCTTCATCCAAAACCTTTTTACTCCAAGAATCGTTTCAAGAATCTAAAAGCCTACAAATTGAAAAAACCACCACTTTCCTTCGTGTTCACCAAATTCTACCATAAAGCCTTGTACCTCTGAGATTAATGAGGGAAAACTCTTTTTAGAAAATGTTTTTGCTCCCAGTACTTTTGCTCTCCCTATAGCATGCGATTGGTTCACCATCCACAGATGCCCGTCAGATTTCCGCACATGGCCCCGTCTGACTTAGTCTTACTCCAATTGGCTTAGAAGGGTATCGAACAACAGAGAAAAAGAGTGGAAATCTTGGGGAATTTACAACATCATAATACTCTCTCAGTACGATATCCCCCTCAATTCTGAGCTGATCTTTAGCTTTATGGGTTTCTGGGCAACATCCATCAATGGATTCATATTCCCCTTTGGCATGGCTGGCCCCACCTTGTTAGATGTAGCTTCCATCACCGGCTTACCAATACAAGGGGACGAACTTCCCTCTCTTCATCTTTCTACTGTTCCCTATTTGGGAATCAAATTTTCTCATAGGGAAGCCACCTACTCCACTTTCCCCTCGGATAACGCCCATTTGACTGGAGTAGTCTCGGATAGAGAGCATAATGCTTTTCTACTTTATTGGCTGTGTAAGTACTTCATATGTACTAACTCCTGCCAAATAGTATAAGAATACTCTGCTTTCGTATCTTACATCATTTCAGTGAATCGGCTAGCCTTGGGCCCTTTATTCCTTTCTTTGTTATATCGAGGATTATTTATCTTTCGTGAGCTGCTGATGAAGAAAGGCAATCCAGATAACAACCCTGGCCCGCCATTCTTCATTATTTTCCCGAATTTATTGACCCCACTTTTAATCCAGCAACTCTTCCTGCCTGTCCTTCCATCTTGTGTCAACATTTACAACTAATATCACCTGCCCCCAAATCAACTTTTGACATAGTCAATATACTTCTCACTACAACCAGGTCCTCATCAGAACTCAATAAAGTCTTCCCAACAAAGATTGGCCCTAAATGGATATTTACCATCCCAGACAAAATCTTTAACAATTCTCTAAGGCAAGAAGTTGTATCAGAATGGAGCAGCATTCTAACGCCAAGAGACCTTCTTTGTGGGGTAAAGCCAACTTTCAGGAACAATAAATCTTCTGTTGAACCGTACAATCCTCAATGTTTTCCTCGCCAATTTGATCTTCTTCAAAGTATTCCTAGCACCTATGAATCAAAAGCCTCTCCCTATAGCAGGCCAACTCTATCAGCCAAACAAGTAGCCGATATTACCTCGGCTAACATAGAGCTTATGTTGGCATTTACATATTTCTCCTTTGATCGGCAGTCAGGAGAAACACCATCATACATTAACTGGTGGCCATCCGTTCATCAAAAACTCTTCTCTGACGAATTATCCAAATATATGGTCATACTGATAGATGATGGGCAACCAGAACCACCTCCTCCACCAATGCCAGAAGCAGCACCTTCCTCCAGCAAGAAAACCCCAACTACCAAACTTCCTCCCAAATCCAGAGGTAAGCCAAATATTTTCATATTTCATTCTTTTCTTCTTATTCCTAAGAATCCCACGGCTGATTTGGCTCTTCCTCTTCTTTTAGGGAAACAAGTTATTGATGTGGATAAAATGCCAGAATCTACTGCTATTACAACTGCTAGGAAGAGAACCAGACAAACAAGGCTAGTGATTCGGCCTCAAGAAAGTTCCAAGCCATCAACCAAGCCTTATTTGGTTAAGAAATCGGCTAAGGTAAAGAACCTTCTTCTCTTCTCAATACCTTTGCCGAATCATTCTTTTATTCCTCTCAAAACCTCTTTCTTGTCTTTTGTTCTTAGAAAGCAAAAACAACAAGAATTGTTCAGACTAGATCCTCACAAGAAACTCATGCTAAGGCCTCCCAAACTGAAGTCATAGCTAATATTATTCAGGATCTCCAAGCCACCGACATTCCTCCCTCACTTATCAGAAAGAAGAAATTGCGTCTTTCAAGTTTAGCCGTCCAGTATACTCATTTCACATCCCTTATTTTCATTTCTTATTTTGTACTAATTTAAATGGCTAACCTTGCTCCTTTACCTTTCTTTTCATCAGTCGGCTGTACTTCCTGAGGTTCAGCCAAGTGCCCTTGCAACAATTGGCACTTCAAAAATGGCTGGCGTTCCTCAATCAACCAATGCTCCTACCATTCCCGGACCGGCTACCATTCCAACCCATCAGGCACTATTAACACAGTAGCCGATTAGAGAAACAGAAGTTCAAACCATGCTAACTTCACCAACTGAAACAATTGAAGATCTATTCCCATAGAAGAAGTTTCTGGTTATTTCCAAATGGCCATTCCTCTGGGTCCACTTTCGATTCCCAGCTCTCCCATAGAAGAACGCATCTCCCGCATTGAAGAACAACTTCACAAAGATATCTCTGTGGATGAAGCAACAATTACAGAGCTGAGAGTGGCTCTTACATCGGCTATCTATACCAGAGGCATTTCTGGTCCACAAAAGGAAGCTCTCAATCGCATAGCCGCTAAAATAGGTGATATCTCCTTTAACTATATGTCTCACCGAAGTCATCATGAGAAGAGTTTGAACAACCTCAATCAGTTAGCCCAACTTGAGGAGCAGAAGATCAATTTCCAAACCTCGTTCCAATCAATCGAGGCAGAAAGGCAATTGGACTAAGTTGAAAACCAACAACTTTCTGCTCGGCTGAAGCACCTGATAGCCGAAAAGAAAAAAATAGACAAAGAGATAGCTGTGACTAAGCTCAAGCTGGAGCAAATAGAGAAGAAGCTCGCAGCCAGTGCAAAGACCAGAATCCAAATCTATCATCAATTCAAATCTCTGGATACTGAAATCGTCCGCGAAAGGAAGTTTTGAAAGAAGACGTGGCCACAGCTGAGCATGGCATGGCTACGGCTCAAGAAGACTGGGAAAACTTGAAAATTCTCATAGCTGAAGCCAAATCACCCATGGCTGCCCCCAAGCTTGCTGAAGGACCTATTTCGGCTGACATTGTTGAAGAAGAGGCAATGCCTAAACCTGCCCAAAAAAAAACTGTGATTGAGGTTGTTGTGATCAATCCTACTATGCCTTCTAAGGAAGAACTTCCATTATTTGACTCTGCTTTTCCTCTAACCCAAACCGAGGAAAGAATAGAAGAAGTCCCTGCCCCCGAGCATATACCTCCTTTGCCTTCGGCTGACATAACAACCAAGTCATCTGCCGAAGAGGATAAAGGTGACCAAGCCCAACCAACTACGGAACTTCCTTCGGCTGAAACACAGATGGTTGGAGCAACCTCGGCCGAAGCAATCAAATTCGAACCCAAGTTCTCAAGCTAAGTAGCAAGACCTTCACGTAGCTATTAGGATTTGAATGTTGTATTTTACTTATATTTTCTTTTAAAGAACAATTTGTATGAAAGGTGTTAGTCCTTCTTATTTCGAATCCCTTGTTTCCCAAACAGAAGGATAATATGACTGTTGGGAATTTGTGTATTTAAAAATGATAACGCAGCGGAAAAATTCCCACCAAAAGATCCATGCGAATGGTCATGACTCATGATGTAGTGTTTATCTCTTGTAGCGTAGCTTTACCGCGATCACTACAAGGGAAGAAAAGTCCTTCTCAATTGATCACGAGCACTACGAACAACGCTATCACCAGTACGGCAATGGAGCAGCACCTCTACGTAGTCCACACGAACAAATCACCGCCGGAGAAAAACGTCGTGCTAGCTGATGACAGGGGTGAGGGGGGCGCGCCTACCACGGAGGTGTGACAGCCACTAGGTTATGCGCAGCAAGCTACTTAGCGCTTAAGTGATGTGCACATCATTATAAGCTGTCTCCCACTTAACCTAACCTCATTGGGCTTGTACGCTATAGGCCCAATCTATAATTAATATTATTAAATCATATTTAATAAATTAATTCATTCTCCGACTATTTGTTGTATGCGTGTGACCCTATAGGTTCTCAATAAATTGCCAATAATATTAAATCACATTTAATATTATAAACAATGAGCGACATCTAGCAATACATCATTGTTACCCAATTAGTGAGAATATCGGTGATTTGATATATACCTTTCGGTAACCAAAATAACCGTGTAGTAAATGTCCCTTCGTCCATATGTCTTAATTGAACACAAGGCATAAGTGTGTCATCCTTGTTAAGTTCAATTATTTGTTTCTCAATTCCCGAGTAGACGTGTAATCACAAATGAGCCCAATATCTCATACCGGCCCATTGCAGCATGGCCATGCACTTTCACGTCTCACTCTATTGAGAGGCCCATGACATTACTCCTGTTATGTAGGAGGGACGAATCCTGTCTACATCACTCACATCCCTCAACATGATTCATTGCAGGCCCAATAACTATCTTTATGATCATCCTGTTACGGATAATGTTTGGTAGCATTAAAGCCTACAACTCCTCATGTAGGAATCGTAGTGAATTCAAGTCGAATGACTACTTCACTTTCGTTACCATGAGAAGCGCTCATGACACTTACATAACTATTATGCAGCGTTCTCATAGTGAGTTAATCCAGTATAAATATTACTCTAATATTTATATATACGTGAAGACTTGATATCTCATATCCATGACCCGTGAGAAGTGGTCATCAGTCTACCCACATAATAGTCTCGATGTATTATTGTCGTCCTAATTAACAATAATACTTGACTACAAATACTTTAAGAATAGTGTTTAAATTGTTCAATAGGGTCTCATGATCAAGTCATGCACTTGATGCTCTATTGAACTGAAATAACTATTCTAAGGACTTTACTTTGTTTAAACAATTAATAGTATAAACTGAAATGCCTCATATGTATAAATATACGTAAATCAAAGTCATGATACAAATGTAAGTCTCAAAGAAGACTAATGGCCTCTAGGGCTTACACCAACAATGACTTCAAGTATTTCCCGTTTATACTTCGATTAAACTCTTCTCCTTGCGTATTGACTAATCGATAAGCACCTCCAGGAATAACTTGACTAATAATAAATGGACCTTCCCAATTTGATGACCATTTCCCATATTTAGGATCCTTAATCCCAATTGGCAAAACGGTTTTCCAAACTAAGTCTCCCTCGGCAAAACGCTTACTTTTTAATTTCTTATTGTAAGCCTTAGCAACCTTTTGCTTGTTCAGCCGAATATTCTCTAAGGCCATTAATCTATCCTCATCAGCTGATTCCAATTCCATCATTATTGCCTGACAATAATCACAAAAAATCAGCTCATGTTGTTTAGCCACTCTAAAGGATTTGACCTTCAATTCCAATGGCAAAATAGCATCATGACCAAAGGTCAGCCGATAGGGTGTTAAACCGGTTGTAGTGGACTTTGAGTTCCTATACGCCCACAAATCCTCAGACAAAGCTTCATGCCACCTTCTGGGCTTGTCCTCAAGAGTCTTTTTAATCATGGCAATCAATATCTTATTAGTAGCCTCAGCCTACCCATACGCCTGAGCATAGTAGCAAGAAGAGTGGATTAATTTAATTCCATACTCCTGAGCAAAGGCCACCATTTTATCCCCTGTAAACATGGCACCCTGGTCTGTTGTGATCGATTCAGGAATACCATATCTGTGGATGATATGTTGCTTGATAAAGTTAATCACATCTTGCTGTGTAACATTCACCATCGGCTGTACTTCTACCCATTTGGTGAAATAATCAGTGGCTACAATGATTCAGGCATGCCGTTTAGAAGATAAAGGGTATATTTTCCCAATTAGACCCAATGCCCATCCCATGAAAGGCCAAGGTTTAACAATGGCATGGATCTCTTCGGCTGGGACTCTCTGAATAGGACCATACTTCTGCCAAGCTTCACAACCTTTAGCATAAGCATGACAATAAGTCGTAATAGTAGGCCAATAATACCCCATTCGATGCAAAATCCACCTCATAACTGCTCCAGCTCTATGAGCCCCATAAATCCCTTCATGGACTTCCTTCATCACTTCCAATGACTCATTCTGATCTACACATCTGAGAAGAACACCTTCTATTCCCCTATTATACAAGTCATTATCCACAATATCATAATTCAAGGTCCTTTGTTTAATCTTAGAATCAACTTTAGCCGATGGATCCTTCAAATAATCTAACAATTCATTCTTCCAATCATCGGCTAACTGATTCTCAACATTCATGACTTCTGAAAAACAATCATTAAATTGGCCTTCTCCTAATTTTAATTCCCTATATCCAGAAGCATGTTGGGCCAAATCATTAGCTTCATCTTTTTCTCCTCGTGGAATGTGCATGATTGTGACATCAGCAAACTCTTTTAACAAAGAGCTAGCCGTTTCACAACATCTTAAGAGTACAGGGCTGTTGCACTTATACCCCCCCCCATTAGTTGTTTCACAACAAGTTCAGAATCACCCATAATACAGACATATTGAGCCTTCATAGAGATCAGGATTCTCAATCCCATTATCAATGCCTCATACTCGGCTTGATTATTGGAATATTTTGATTGCATTTGACACATGAATCTCCAATCCTGCCCTGCCGGGCTAGTTATAGCAACTCCAGCCTTACTCCCTTCTGAGTTTTGGATCCATCAAACCTCAGGATCCATGGTTTCAAACTAATGCAACTATTAACTTCTGAAAAGGGATCCTTCACCTCTACTGAAGGATGCTGAGCCACGAAATCGGCTACAGCCTGCCCCTTAACTGCCCTTAAAGGCACATACAGTAGTTCATATACACTCAACTTAATGGCCCATTTCATTAATCTTCCTTGTAAGACAGGCCTATTAAGTAAATATTTAACTATGCCAATCTTGCATAAAACCAAAACCTCTCGTGGCATTAAATAATATTCAAGTTTGGTACAAGCAAAAATAAAAACAAACATCAGCATCGTTTAATAAACGGCTAAGATAATAAACTGCTCTCTGTACCATCCTCGGCTTCCAGGTAAGCAAGCAGCCGATTGACTCCTTAGCCGCAGAACCTCAACGGCTTCCCAGCAATTAGAGTTACCAACACCGGAGGGCTGGCTAAAGCTTGTTTGATCTGTTCAAAAGCTTGTTGCTGCTCTTCTCCCCATATGAATTCTTCTGCCTCTTTAAGTTTGAGCAAAAGAGAGAAAAACTTCATCTTGCCAGCCGAATTTGCAATGAATCTTCTCAAAAAGATGATCTCCCCTATCAAACTTTGCAATTCCTTTTTGTTTCTTGGAGGCCTGGCTTCCAACACTGCTTTGGCTTTATTTCCGTCTATTTCAATGCCATGCTGATGTACAAGAAAACCCAAGAAATTTCCAGCCGAGACCCCAAAGGAACACTTTTCTGGATTCATCTTCAAGTTATGAAACCTCATCCTCTGCAAAGCCATTTCCAAGTCAATCAAATGCTGATCAAAATCCTTAAATTTGACCACCACATCATCAATATACACTTCCATACTTTTCCCAATCAACTCATGGAAAATAGCATTCATTGCTCTTTGGTATGTGGCCCCTGCATTCTTCAACCCAAACGACATTACCACCCATTCAAAAATCCCAATAGCTCCTGGGCATCTAAAGGCAGTCTTATGAGCATCTTATATATATATATATATATATATATATATATATATATATATATCTGATTGTACCCCGAATGTCCATCCATGACAGTTAGCAGTTAGGATACCATTGCTAGCCACAGAATTGACTAACATGTCGGTTATAGGCATAACATACTCATCCTTGGGTGTTGCCAAATTTAAATTTCTATAATCAGTGCAGATTCTTAACTTTCCATTCTTCTTAAACATAGGAACAATATTGGAAAGCCATTCCACATACCTCATAGTGCGAATAAAACCGGATTTTAACAACATCTCCATTTCTGCCTTAATCTTTGGTAGCAACTCAGGATTAAACCTTCTGGGAGGCTACTTATATGGCTTAAACCCTTCCTTAATCGGCAATCGATGTTCCACCAAACTCCTAGATAAACCAGGCATCTCGTGGTAATCCCAGGAAAAACAGTCTTTATATTGCTTGATGAGCTTGATCAATTTGATTTTGTCTGGCTCGGCTAACAACCCACTAACCTTAGTTAATTCTGGCTTGTCAGCCGAACCCAGATTCACCTCCAAAAAGGGGTCTTGAGCCTCGAAAACAAACACTTTTTTGTCAACAGACCCTTTCAATTCTTCCTTCTCAGGGCCTTGCCCCCTGGTCTGACCATATCCTTCCTCCGAGATTTCCTCCTTGACTGACCCTACCTCAATAACTTTGTTTTCCGTTGTAAACGAAGCCAGCCGTTGAACCAAATCCCTTATAACGTGGGCCTTATCAATCATCAAAAACATTTTCAAAAGGCCGTGATTTGGCCTGCAATGTGATGGTAAACCCCTGTGAAGTCAAATTGCACGATTCCCAGGCACCTTCTTCAATATCTTCAGTCACTTGGATGGGTTCCATGTGAGGAGAATAATACATGGCCTCATCCATTCGCATGTCAGCCGTAAAAGGATTCTTATCGGCTAACACTGTCTCCATCTTATCTCCATTCCACATGATAAGCATCTGATGTAAGGTGGAAGACACACATCGGCTAGAATGTATCCAATCTCTATCCAGGAGAATAACATAGGTACTTTTGCCATCAACTACAAAGAAAGCAGAAGTGGTGGTCTTAGAGCCTACCATAACATCGGCAACCAACACACCCAACGCAGCCGTAGCTTCCCTAGTGAAATTGGTCATCTTCATTTTGGTAGGACATAAGTCTTCTTTCGACTTGCCCAATTTTTTCATAGTGCTAACTGTCATAACGTTCAAGACTGCCCCTCCATCCACAAACACACGGCTAATTGCCTTGCCGTTCAATTTAGCCTTAATATACAAAGGCTTTAAATGCTTAGCCATCTCTTCAGTGGGCTTTTCAAACACTACTCCCTGGGGTTTTAAAGTAGTTTCATCAGCTAGGATTGCCCTCTCTACCTCTTCAGCATATACATCTCCTTCCAGTGCACTCGGCTGGCCATCATCTGCCCAGAATTCACTAAGAAGGATTCCATTACGTCAATCTCAGCCGAATCAAACTCTTCTTCCCCCATGAGGGTTTGCAACATAGATTCCTCCAGAAATGACAACATATTAGTTTCTGCCCCATCTAATACATCTCCAGCCTTGCCATTTTCCTCAAGGAACTAATCATCTAACATAATGATGGGATCTAAATCTTCCCCCACAGAAGTATCAAATTCTTCATTCATCAAACTATCTTCTTTCTTTACCTCTGGTTGGGTGTCTGATCCATTCTGTTGAAGGTCTTTCTGTCCCCTTTTTTCTCCTGCCTTAGGGGAGCCGAATGCAGCATCTAATGCCTCAACTACTTTAGGAGAAGAAATCTCATCCTTTGTCACCTTCTTGGCCTCAGCTAACATCTGTAGCGTCTGCTTTATTTTCTGCACCTGGGCCATTCTTTGCTTTCTCCTTTTCTGGGTTCGTGTCAACTGAAGCCCTACAGAATCAATTGGCCTCAAATTCTTCACATACTTATTCAAATGTCCCTCCTGAACATTAGCCACGGGCTTGACCATTCTCTAAGGCTTCATTTCTTCATCGTTGCACACAATGATCCTTAAAGAAGTTATACCTCCCTTTTCACTGAACTCTGCAACACGCCTTTTTCCTTCTGGGATAGGGCTTTCATCCATCATTGGCATCCTTCCTTTTTTCCTCTCTAGTTGGCCTTTGAATAGGATTGTTTTGAACAACCTTACCATTGCCTTGGTGAAAATCAGATCTGCCCCTTGCCCAATAGTTAGGCCTCCTTGACTGAAGAGCTTGTCGTTCAAATTGTCTCCTCAAAGCCTCAACTTTTTCCTAGTCAGGTTCCAGTAATTTGGCTACCAACCCATTCGAGTGGCCAAATGCTTCAGGTCTGTAGAGCCCCCGGGGACCATGCCTTCTCGGTTGTTGCTCTAGCTTATGAAAGACACGAGGTCTTGGATTAACATGACTCGACTGGAATGCCTCTGACTTCTGCACAGCCATAACCCTAGGAGTTCCCAGTCTTGCAAAGACATCCAGTTTCTTCTCTATCTGGCTTTGTTTCTTAGCCGTGGCAGCTTCATCCCTTTTCTGAATTTCCGAAACTTCTCCTTTTGTTCTCCATTGCTGCTGGATAGGCTGTTTCCACCTTTTGTGTGGAGAACCCGATTGTCTAGAAAAGGAGACCATGCCAATGGTAATGGCTGGGAATGGGTCAATATCAACTCCCATTTCAGCCACTGCCTTGTCAGCCAATTTGAATCTGCCATCCTTAACAACCTTTTGGATGGCCTTTCTGAACACCACACAGTTCACAGTAGCATGACTATAGGAATTATGCCACTTACAGTATCTCTTATTTTTTAGTTCCTCGGCAGAGGGAATCTTGTGTCCTTTGGCTAGCTGAATCTGTTGGTCTTTCAGTAGATAGTCGAATATCTGGTCTGCCTTGGAAATGTCTAAGGCATACTCCACCTTGTTCTCAAAAACAACAGCTTCCTTTCCCTTAGGAGGCCTCAACGCAGGGCATGAGTATGGTTTACCCCTCAGGATTTCAGCTGCCATAATGTCGGCCGTGGGATCGGCTGGGCATTCGGCTGCCTCATCTGATTCTTCAATTTCAATGATAGAAACCATATGTGTCCCCCTTCCTAGGCTAGCCCTCTTTTGTTCCCTCTCGATGATATACTGCTCAATTCTTGTGGCCTTGGAAGCCAACTGGCTCAAATCACAGCAATCTTGTGCCACCAACTTCTCTCGCAATTGGGGATGCATGTTCCTAATCGCCATACATGCATACTCTGCCTCAGGGAATTGCACATTACACCTATTTCCCAATTTCTTGAATCTCTCAATGAAATTTGCAACAGGTTCATCCACTTGCTGCTTGAGATTCATAACATCAGCCACTGTTACCTCAGGCTGTGGCCTATAGAACCTATCATGGAAGCACCTTTCCATGTCTGTCCAATTCTGAACAGAATTAGGAGGCAATGCTGAATACCACGTAAATGTTGTTCCTGTCAGGGATAATGGGAACAATTTCAATTTGTAGAATTCATTTTGATTAGCCTCCCCACACTGAGCCGTGAATCTACCAATGTGCTCCATGGTCGACTTGCCATCATCTCCAAAGAAAGTAGCAAAGTCAGGAGTCTTGAAACCCCTAGACAAGGGCATCATCTTATCAACCCATTCTAAATATGGCTTCCTGTAGACTGGCCTGTCCAACGGCTTCAGATGCACACCAAAATACCTCCTGATAGTCTCAGCGATCATGTTGGGATCAATCAGCTGAGGTCCAAAAGGCCTGCCATCGGCTGCCAACCCCTGAGGATAGGTCCCACCAGGTGTAATGGCTGGCTTCTTGATAGGCATAGGTGCCCCCTGGTATTGATTTTGATACCCAAGATCAGGTGTGCAGAAGTTCCCAGTCTGGCCACTTGGCTTAGGTGGGTGCATAACCCATTGCTGCTCAATCATGTAACCACTAGAAACCCTGTGTTGATATCCCTAAGCGGTTGTGTAATTTCCAGAGAGAGGTGGGTACATGCCCCACAACTGCTCCCCTAAGTATTCCTCAACCGTTCTACACAAAACTCCTCTTAGAGGAGCCGAACCCGTTTGACCAAAAGATGGTTGTTCTGGTATAAACAGAAGGAATGGCATGTTATTTGAGGCAGGCGGACACATTCCATGGTTGTTGCCCTGTATAATTACCAAATTACCTTGCCTGCATAACTCCATAGCCCGTGGATGATCCTGTTCCTTGGGTTTGATGGCTAACCTGACATTGGTACCATGAGCCAAAGCACTTGGTTCCAATTGCGACATACCTATATGTCCCATTGTTCCTGCTGACCTTCTACCATAGAAACCTGTCCAAAATGCGGCACGTTGTTCGGCTGGACCACGGGCAGGGGCCTTGCCTGAACTGGCGGCATACCAAAGTCAGAGTGATTTCCTCCAGGGAAAGTCGTATACTGCTAACTCGGCTGTCCTGGTTGCCCCAGGTTAGCCGAAGCTGCAGAATTTTCAACAAAACCTTGTCTAGGCTCTGCTTGTTGGGCCTGCTATACCTCATTATGTACTATTGGCTTCACTATATCAGCCAGTTGCCTGTACATCTGATACATCAGCTCGTTCAGTCCCATATCTATTTGCTGTTTTATAAAGGAAGTTGTCTTCACAATAGGTTGTGGTGATCCTTATTCTCTAGACGAATTTCCAACTCCACTAGTGCTTGGCGTAGCAATATTGGAAATGGAGGTAGTTGGGGATGCCTGTGGAGAAGATGACATTCCCAAAGGTACAGAACCATCCCCTGTCTTCTTTGATGCATTTTTCTTAGGTGGCTGTGACTCCATGTTTCGCAAATCTCTTCCTGAGCGCAAGTGTATATGCCAAGAATAATTGTGACCAGGAGAAACGAACCTCCCAAATTGTTCATCTTCGCTGGTCCCATTGGGCGTGCCAATTTTGTTGTAGGATGGACTGGTGCTAGCCATTTATTTGGCTAATCTTTCAACAATGATTCCCCTTTTTGATCTTTAAACGTTAGGAAAGAGATTCTGTTTCCTAACTTAGTGGGTTCCTAAACTACTCCAAAGAGCATTTAGTGTGAAAGTGAAAGTGAAAAAGAACTAAGCACAAAAACTATGAACTCAAAATGAATAATGTAAAATTTACAAGTTGTATTTGATTGATTGTGTTTATTCGAAATGTACAACTCATATTTATACTCAAAATTGTAACTCTACGCTAAAGCCTCTTCTACTGTCACTAACCCCTATTTTTCAGCTACTAAGATACATCATAGCTGACAAAAGACATTTTAGTACATAGATAATTACAAAACCAATGGCTAATCATGACTAACAAAGTTTCCTATATTTAGGCATATCTTCACGTTCATCCTAGTTGGTCAATCTCCTCAGCATCACATCAATCTTCAAAATGGCAGACCCTCTAGCGTTTTAGCCTTCAAACGTCTTTTTACCCAAATTCCACTTTTGTAGGCCTAAGCGGTTAGCACTCCTAAATACACAGGCTTTACTTGATCTTCAACTAATCAACTTAGTTCAAATATTAATCATGTAAATTTCTTCACATAATTCAATCAGAGTACTTGAACCAACTAAGCAACTAACCAGCTATTATTGCATCTCAGTATCAAAACGGCTACCAATTTTTACTATTAATTCGGTTGCCATTAATAACACTACTTCGGCTGCCTAGAATAATATATACTCGGCTGCCCTTATTCTTATGCATTCGACTCTTTTTATTCGACTGTTGCCTAACCATGCTCACCCGACTGACTATTAATCAACATCTACCGAGTGAACATTTTTATGGAGATAATGCCTTCTTACATTGGTCGAGGATCAGGCAGTCACCGGTTGCCTCTAATCCTTCTTCCTATTCCTTCCCCGGAGGACAACGATTTTCTGAGTAACATTGTCGTCCCTTTGGGCAGTCAGATTGAGATTCTTTCCAATCTCCCATGACCGCCTCGCTTCCATTTCGTCATTGCTGAGTTCATCATCAGAGGACGACACTGCATTACTCTCAATGGTTGCAGACTCCTGGCGTTGGGCGAGCTTCACTTTCCTCTTGCGTTTTGTAGGTCTCCCTCTCTTCTTCGCATGACCACTTGTTATTCCTGTTTGTGTTTCATTTTCTCAATCCAAGGCTTCATCCATAGCAGCATTCACATCCTGTTCTTCTATTGGGTTTTGTGTAATACGATACCCAGCGAGAGTAGAACCAGGTCGTCCACTATGTTCGTTCCCTTCACTTTCTAATTCCGTACTCGGTACTCCTTGGTCACACAAATGGCATGAAGAATATTGTAGCCCAACAGTATTACAGCCCACAAGGTCATTCTTTTCATTGGGGTTCAACTCTCATAGAGGCCCATCATGGGTGAATCCAGGAGGGCCATTAACAGTATTAGCCCATTGGGCCATTATTTCCTTCTCCTGATCCAAGTCGTAACTTATGTTTGCTGATCTTGTTTTTTGCTGAGACTCCTCATAAAAATCCAGTCTTCCTATCTTCATTTTTACATGTGTTTGGTCACTTCCTCCTCCTGATTCTCGATTAGGTAAATGCATTAACTCATCATTATTGCTCATTATGTGCACCTTTTCCCTACGACTCCGTATCGCCTCTTTGGTTTCTCCCTGCCTTTTGTCTTCTATTCCTTTTACTGCCTCTTCATTTGCATTAAATGGTTTGCTTGCCACATCATCATCTTGTTCCTCGAGATTGCCTTTCAGTCTTCCACTTAAGGTTTTCACGCATTCATTAAATCTATACTGTTGGATCAGTCATTGAAAATGTTTGAGAAAATCTAAGATTGATCCAATGATACACATTTAGAGAATGCATAAATGTGTATTTTTTTGACTTTAGGAAATCTATTTTCCTCTAGACATCAAGGTTGTCGTCACTTTTGGGGATGGATTTAAGCCTGGCATGAAGTTGCTATCCGGGGACCTCCCCATTTCTTTGACAAAAATCTCAAAGGATAGTCCATCAACTAATAACTGGAATTGGACTTCAATAAAAGGCATATGAGCCGTATGAATTAAGACCTTAGCAGATTCCATTGAAAACCCTTGCTCTGTTTCCGGATCTAACGCTACGAAATCTCCAATCCTTTCCGTGATTTTCCTCATGTTTTTGTTACTCCAGGCATAAGGGGGAATGCCAAAGATTTCTAGCCATACTCTCCTTTTTATATTAACTTCATGTGGTGACCATGTTCTAATATTCATGCAAGCCAAGTCCTCTTTATCCGTGACTTCCTTGTAAGCTGATTCCATGGCATCTTCCGAGTCAAAGGAAAATAGAAATTTGATCTTTCCTATGCCCCGGACACCTACTACTGACGACCAATTTGGCATGATTGTTGTTGAGACTTCTTTAATGTTTTTTGGGACCCCTGTTTCGACCACATGGTTGTACTGTAGCCAGAGAATATTTTCGTGGCACACTTCAGCAGAATTACATTTGTGCTTGCTTGTCCCACTGTGTAGTGAGCCATTGTTGGCTCTGCTATGGTCTTTCTTTTCTTCCCATTTGCATTATCCTCACCTTTTGTCTTCTGCATTTGGATCAAAACTTCTTTGTATGATATTTCATCCCTATATGCTTGTGGCTTGATGTGCATGCTAGTTGCAGTATCTATCCTCTTGTACCTCAGCTCCCTTCCTTTTACTTCTGTGGCTATGTCTTCGTTTGTTTGATGGTAAATGCAAGTGGTTTTGGGAACATGGCTTTTCCTTTGGAGTTTGGAGAAAAGGTGAGGTTTTTTTGTTTGATGGTAAATGCAAGTGTAAGAGAACTGTAATTTTATGCAATGCTTTGAGAATCAATGGGCGTATCTATGCAATGGTGGCGATGGGCCAGGTTGTTTAATGCAAATTAAGCAATGCTAGTGTGGTGGCCAAACAAATACTGGAAAAGATTAATCAAGGGAATAACAATGATAGTAATGCTTCTTATTCTAAAAGTTCCTCCGCCGAAAGTCCTTACCTTCTTAACTGGGTTTTATTCTGAACTAAAATTCAGTGGCTATGTCATCATATGTTTGTCAATTCCATACCTCATTCAACTAAAATTCAGTGGCTATCTCCTACATGATTACTACATTCAAATTAATAATTATTTTAGTAGGCCATTGTTCTATTTATTTGTTCATATGAGTTTTTTGTAATTCTTTCAACTTGCAGTTTCATCTTCAATTTTTCTTCAATTGGGGTTGACATGTATAGCATTACACTTCTATTTTCTATTTCATGTAGAATTTTTGCAGTGTTGATATACTTTATAATATAACTACACCCTTTCAGCAATTAGGCTGACCTGGTACAAATAACATTTTGTATAACATTAAGCTAAAATGCATCATAAAAGACCAAAGTTCCAACTTTGAAATAGAGACTTTTGTTCACTCTCTCACTTCAAATTTCTCTCTCTCAAATTTCTTGAATCCTACAAAGGTAGAAAGCTTGCACAGTGACCAAAGAAGGAAGCTCACACACTCAGGTTTGGTTTTTATTCTGTTTATCAAATCTTTTAAGTTCTTTCATTTTCTGAAGTATGTTCATTTATTTCAATGTTTATATTTATTATTTTATTGATTGTGTCATTTGTTAGATGTGAATGTAAACATCTATTACCTCTTATAGATTTAATAAGTGAAGTTGTGTATGTAATTCCATGTTGAAGTGTTGTAAATGAAGAATAAAAATGTAGAAGTAGCACTTGAGTAGTTGCTTTTTGATTTGTGTGAATTTGTTGGTTATCAATAGTCCTTGCCTTAGATACAACACTAGATATAAGAGTATTAGTAGCAATCAATTTTATCAATTAGAATATATTTTGTACGTGGCTATTTCTTTTTAGTGTTTTGATTTTGAATTTATTATCTATCTTTTAAATTATTATGTAAATCAAAAATTATTTTACATTGTATTTATCCATGTTGCACTCTTAATAATATTCATTCATTTGAGTTTTCTAGTCTTCTTGATTTTAGGAATTTGAATCTGCTACTTCTGATACTGAAAATGATATTTGTTCTTCAAATATTGTAACCACAATGAAGAGGTATGCTTCAACTGATGAAGGAGATGTTCGTTTGGTTGATATGATATCATCGCAATACTCCTCAACTAAGCTCATACAAAGATCAAGAAAGAGAAAGATTAGGCTAAATATTTGTGTTTCTATGTAGCAAATTACATGTATTGATCATTATGATATTATGTATGCAACTATTCACTATGCTTTTACAAAGAAGTATGTATGTAAACATGTCCTTTAATGTACTATGCTTTTGATATGTATTCTGCATGTGAATTTATGGAAATTTGGTTGGTTTTAACTTTTAGGATATATACATTCTACAAAAATTACAAATGGTGCAACATTGATTTCATTTTATACTACCTTTATTTGATCTTCATTTTTTAACACGGAACACATATAATTTTTATTCTGATTTGTTATTTTAGTACATCTATTTATGACAACTTACTATACATTTTAGCATTATGTTTTTTCTGTTAATGTACATTTTGTTTGACGGCTTATGCATTAATTTCAAACTTTGCTTCATTTTATCTTTTCTTATTAATTTATTTATTTTGATTTTTCCTACTCATATTAAAAATTTCAAATACAATAAAAAGAATTCTTTTGAATTATTATATACATTACATATTATTTTGCATTATATTTATCCTTATTTCACTCTTACTAATATTCATTCATATAAATTTTTTATCTTAGATTTATAAACATGTACTAAAATTATATTTATAATCCAAATTTTACATAATAATATGTAATATTTTTACACACCCGTGCAACGCAAGGGGATCGCGCTAGTGCGAACAATATAAATTCATTTATTTAATTGATTCTCTCAAATATTTGTTATGTTATTTTCTTTTTCTCACTGAAGTATTGATTCAAGATTTTTTTTAAAACACAGTTACTTGTTGGCTGTCAATAATAATTCCCTATTTTCTTTTTGATACATAATTCCCTATTTATTTAAATATACTATATTAAGGAAAAGCCTTGGTAGCTGTATTTCCGCATGTTCCTAAAGACAAGCATTGGACATATCTAAACAAAAACGCTTACAACACAAATCAACCATTTTCTTCTCAAATCCTAGCAATTTTCTCTCTTGTTCTTTCTGGCTCTTCTCATCATTCTCTGCACATTTTAATATTCATTTTGGTTTATGGTTTCTGAAGATGGGGCAGCAATCTTTGATCTACAGCTTTGTGGCTCGTGGCACCATGATTCTTGCAGAGTTCACTGAATTTTCTGGAAACTTTACAACCATTGCCTCTCAGTGCCTCCAAAAGCTTCCTTCTACCAATAACAGATTCACATACAATTGTGATGGTCACACTTTCAATTATCTTGTTGAAAATGGCTTCAGTACGTAATGCATATTTAGAATTTGCATCATATTTGATCATTCATTCATATCTTTGTTATTGTTAATTAGATTCCAAGGGAATGCATTTTGATGTAGATCTTGGTGTTAATATCTCTTTTTTTTTTTTTTTTTTTTTTTCCATTTGGGTGATTTGCTTTCTGGGACATACATTTTTTTTCCCATTGTAATATGGATTATGAAGATGAAAGATTTATAGCAATTGTAATATGTTTCTTATGTTATTGAAATCTGAAACAAAAATATAAGGAAAAAATATTTTTCCAATTAATTTGTCATTTTTAAAATTTTGTTTTTACCAAATAAAACAGAAAGAAATTTATGCATCTGACAACCAGGAAACTCGATACTTGTGGAAGCATTCAAAGGAAATTTGTTTGCTATGTGCGTATCACCAAAAACTCCAAAATGGTATGAAGTATATATTTTCACGCTTAAAAGGAAATGGTATTCATATTTATGATTTTTTTCAAAGAAAATAAGAATGGTTTGATCAGAATTTGCTTGTATGTGCTTGCATGTTTGAGAATTGAATTTACTGATTTTTTTAATAAAACTTTATTTACCCCATTTTTTATTTTCTAAAGTTCATTCAAAACTTCATAGAATTGTTTCCTTTATTTGTAATATTATATCTTATCTGGGCTCAAATATTTTATAGGCAAAATAAGATGATTGGTCTTATACGTTTATTTAAATTTTTACATCAGTTCCATAAGTTTTATTTTTTTCAAATTGGTCCTATACTTTATATTTTGTTTTCACGTTAGTCATTTCCGTCAATTGCGACCTTACGACGTCAGATCAAAAGTCACGTGTAGCATTAATACAGTGCCACGTTAGGTCAAAACTGACGACGTTAGGTCGAAATTGACGGAAATGACTAATGTAGAAACGGAATACAACGTTTAGGATCAATTTAAAAAAACTAAAATTTATGGGACTGATGTGAAAATTTAAATAAACATATAGGATCAATCAATGTATTTTGCCTATTTTATACAATGTATGTACTATCTAGGCAAATTAGCTATTTTCTCTTCTGTTGTTGTTATTAGAAGTCTTGCATTCTAGCTATGGTATGAATTTGTTACACTTATCGTGCTTGATTATTTGGTTTTTTCGTGCATGTATCACACACGGGTAGTTTAAAGATAAAAAAAAACTTAGGTTTAAATAAGTTTTTAGTGTCTCAAAAGTGAGTCAGTTTTGGTTTTAGTATCTGTACTTTTTTTCCCGTTGGTTTTAATCCCTGAAAGTTTCAAAACTAATGTGGTTAACGGATTGTCACGTCAGCACTGCCACGCAGGCTAATTTTATAACATTTAATATCACCTAATATTAAATATTAATTTTAATATTCTTTTAGAAATTAAAAGAATATAAAAATAATATTTAATCTCACGCGATATTAAATATTATATAAGTAGCCTACATGACAGTGCTGACATATTAAAATAATATAAAAAATTAATATTTAATCCTACGTAATATTAAATATTAAAATTACCTTACATGACAGTGCTGATGTGATGGTTCGTTAGCCATGTCAGCACTTAATGGATAGAGAGTAATGATAGAGATCAAAATCAAAGTTTTGAAACTTATAGGTATCAAAACCAACGGAAAAAAAGTGCAAGGACCAAAACCAAAACTACTCATGGAATAAAAACTTAATTAAACCAAAAACTTAATTATGTTATTCATAGATCATATCGAGAAGTTGTGTGAATTTTGTAATAAATATTTGCTTCATTTTGGATGTTGTAGCCTATTGTGTAGTGGCAGTTGAATCTGCTGGTAGACAGATTCCTATTGCTTTTCTAGAGCGTGTTAAGGAAGAATTCAGCAAAAAGTATGGTGGAGGCAAAGCTGCAACTGCTTCAGCTCGCAGCCTAAACAAAGACTTTGGGTACCTCATTTTTGTAATCAAAGTTCTTTGAAGAATATGTGTACTTTATTTAACTCTGTTTTACATAAGCATAGCAAACGGAAAATGTCTAATTTCAAACTACTGATATTGTGAAAAATTAACAAGATTTTACACTATCACTTAATTATATTTTGTCATGTCATTATAAAATAGTTTGCTTTTATGTAATTATTATTGTATTCAATTTTTTTATAATGATATGCTTAACATGATTAGATGACAACATAAAAACTTTTTTTTTTTTTACTGAAGACAAAAAACTATACCATGATGACAATTGATCAAAATTAAATATTATTAAAAAAAGTTAAATGTGTATTGTTTATGAAAATTTGCAGGCCTAAATTGAAACAACAAATGCAATATTGTGTTGATCATCCTGAGGAGATCAGTAAGCTTGCCAAAGTCAAGGCTCAAGTTTCTGAAGTAAAGGGGGTTATGATGGAAAACATTGAGAAGGTAGGACAACAAATGACATTGCTTAGAGTATTTAACAGTCATCATCATATATATGGTTTTTGGGGTTAACATATTTCATTTTCTTGTAGGTTCTTGACCGTGGTGAAAAGATTGAGATGCTAGTGGATAAGACTGACAACCTTCGCTCACAGGTTAGTATATGAAAGATTTCATTGTCATTTTCATTTCGCTCCAACTATGTTTAAGGGATGACTTGACATATCTGTTATTTGTTGTAGGCACAAGATTTTAGAACACAAGGCACAAAGGTGAAACGGAAGATGTGGGTCCAAAATATGAAGATGAAATTGATTGTTTTTGGTATTGTCTTGGCTTTGATTTTGATCATGTTTATGTCAATATGTCGAGGCTTCAGCTGCTTAAAATGATTCTCTTGTTAGATCGATATTGTCAGGTTTCATCTGTTACATTTACGCTTATTCTTAATCCCATTAAGATAATTTCAATTGATAATTATGTGACTTAATTATTTTTAGAATTTACTTTTGATGTATCGTTATAGTATACTCACATTACTAACATGTGATTGGTTCGAGTGATAACGGGTTCGAATCCCTTAAACAAGTGATCAAAGGTTAGATCCCGAACTCTTGTATATAGAGAAAACCTGATTGGAAGAGGTTAGTCTTTCAATATCATTCAATATCTCGAGGGATTAATCTTCGCAGTTTGGGAAAAGAATACCCAAAATTATAGTATACCCACATCTGATGATTTATTATGCATGAGTTGTTTTGCAAGTGGAAACATTGGTATAGTAATAAAAAAATAAAGATTAATACTACGAAAACCAATTCGTACTATGCTTCTCCTTGATTTTTATTGCATACTTCTCCATGATTTTCCTCGCTTTTTTTTTTTATTGGCCACTTTTTATTTCTTTCTCTTTTTAACGAGTAGAGTACAATTTCATAAGAATCACGTATTCACGTGATTATGAATCTACAGTAATTTCTTTTAAACTGACGCCGAGATGTTTATGGTGATTTTTGATCATAATCCCGAACAAATAATCAAGAACAGAGTCTAATGTTATTCTCCATTAAATAGGTAACTCTGATAAAAATTAAAAGCAATTAAAAGAACTCAAATGATCTAAAAGATCACTTAATTGATGGAAGAAGTGAAATGCATAAATTTAAAGGAAAGCAATAAAATAAAGCATGTAAAGAGTGCAATAAAATGTAAAGAGCAGAATAAAATAAAGAAAAACAAGTAAATTGCAATAAACGTAAATTGAAGAAAATTCAAGAAAAACAATAAAGGAAATCATATGAAAGTGCAACAAAATGTAAAGGCTGAAAGGTGGAGAGTAGCCGGAATTTTTGATTCGTCCAACTTTCCCTCCATCTCAAGCTAGTGGAGTCTTCTATGATAGGGGCCTCTGATTTTATTGGAACAAAACAACGAATAATTTCCACTTTCCTTATGGAATGATGGGTCCGCGTCTTTTCGACATGTCGGCCATCACAATTCTTCATCCAGACGATCCTGCCATGCATTCAATAGCTGAGCCTGAGAATTCAATTGATGTATAATGGCCAAAATGCTCTCTTACTAATTTTATCAAAGAATTTAAAGGAAAGACGGAGGAAAATTCCGACAAAGAACATGTAGCATTTTTACTTTTGTGTCTATGTGCTTATGTCTTATGTAGTAAGTTTGCTAATATTACTCAATCTTTTGTTCCCCTTGCCAACCTCCTTCATAAAGGTAAAAGAGCAACACTAAGTCAATGCATCTTAGCCAATCTTTATGATAGTATGAGTCTGCTGGCCGAAAACATCAGAATTCGAAAAAATAAAACCAATATAGGTGGTCCTGTTTGGCTAATTCAACTTTGGCTAAACGTCATTCTAGAAGATCTTTTGTCATACTCTCCTCCTATGACTTATTGATTGTCACTTGTGGGTCTTTTTTGTGCTATCGTTCTTGTCCTTCTCTTGGCAGAGATGATACACAAAACTTCTCCTATTTCTTCAAAATCTTCCATTCTTATTCGGCCACGTCGAAAATTAGTTTTTCTCCTTTTGTCGACCGTAAAACTCGCCCAGAGTGGTTTACTAGACCTATCATGTCTTCTGATCCTACTATTGTGAGATCAAATCTGTCGATTTGCTCTAGCTTTTTGTGCCCCAAGATTCCTAGTCTCAAAACTAGTCGTGTCTCTGTTAAATTTCCAAACACGGTTGCTCGTCAACTTGGTTTATGTCAACCCATCCTAGCTCCATATTCGCTGAATCCTAAGCAACACTTTATAAATGCTCGTTGAGAAATTTTGTAACCAAAACAAAGCTCGCAAAGCTCTCTTGTACTGTCACCTTTTTCATGCTTTCGTGGGGTAACTCAGTTTTCTCGACTGTTGGAATGAATATTATTGTAATACCCTATTTTTTATCTTTGTTTTACCTGTGTTGCGTTACTGATATTTATATGTTTTTATATTTTTTCCTGTGTTTAAGAAAATGTTTTTGAGGAAAATAAAATTATAGTTATAACTTACTATATCGAAGAAAGCAATGGTTGGAATTTGGGTTTGAAACTAAGACAGAATCCGATCTGCGTTTTGGCTGACAGTGTAGTTTTACACCGGCTAAAAAACCCTAACTTGACACGAAAAATAAAATTAGTGGCTTTGTGAATGGCTTGAGTGCTTTATGTTTATTTAGAATGTTTTTGATTTTACTGGCACTAGAATAAAATATTAATATTTTATCGATATCGACTTTACGGGAAAACCTGCCAACCCGGGGCATCCAGAGGGACTCGTAACCAAGTTTGGAGCTGCAGAGGATGTAGAACATATGGAAATATGCGTCGCAAATGTCAATAAAATGACCGATGTGACCTTTAGTTGACAAGCTTTCAAATGTCAAAACACATCAAATCACCATTTCCTTTTGCTTTTGCCTAATGGACCAAAATCACAAAATACCTCCCTCACTCTCTGGATGCACAGGGCCAGCACCTTATCATAGCACCATTTCACTTCTTTTCTCTCATTTGTGACAAACACCTAAACTTATTTATTTTCTAGTTTTAAAGATCAAAGTTGAAGTTCTAGTTTTTTCTCAATTGTTCTTCAAAGTTCTTGAGTGTTCTTCACTTTCTCACCATTTTCCCATCAACCAAGAGGTAAACTCTCTTGACTCAAGTTAGTAAACTTGTTCCTAGTTTCATTATCTTGATATCTATGTAATTTATTTCAAGTTTCCTTTTCCTCTAGAATCTTGGAAAAACCTCAAAAAAATTAGAATGAGTTTGTTTTTAGATTTTTTATCACATTACCACCATAGAAATATGTTTTTCTTCATGTATACCAAAACTCAAAGTGACCAAAATTTTATTCACCCTTGAACCTAGCATGGCTGTGACCCACACTAAGGTTTTTACCTTGGGTTTCATTTGTTTTGGCTTGAATAAATGCTTGTTGATTAAGGTTGTGAGTTGAAGTGTGGTTAGTGGAGCTTTGCTTGTGAAGAAGTCAAAGTGTTGGAAACCTTGAAAGAAGAACGTTTTCTTGGCTACAAGAGGTAAGGGGAGATTACCTTCAATAAGTTTGATAGCTTCATAATATTGTTTGTTGGTTGGGTTGTTTTGTTTTTATTGGAGTGATGTTGAAGATTTGCTTGAGAATGTCTTTTGTTATGTATATGCTTGATTCATTTGATGAATATGTGATTGGATGCTTAAATATAAATTTTGGGTGTTGTTGTCTTGAATGAGATATATTTATGATGTTGGTTTTAAGATTTAATGGATATATATGTTTATCTTGCATTGTGATTTCTTTGATTGGATTGGTTGAGAGCATACCATTGGCTATAACTTGATAATGAAGATTAAGCCGCTTAAAAACCTTAATCAAAGATTTAAAGATGTTTTGGTTTTAAAGAAGAAATTTTTTAAGTTAAATGGTATAACTACCATTTTTGTTAAAAAGCCACTAAGTTAAGAACTTAAGAGAATTTTCGAATAAGACTTAGGAAATTGAGAGTTGGTGAAAAAATAGTGAGAAGTTGCTTTATCATTATTTTATGAACATGTTTTAAAAAGACTAAGTCTTGAAAATAAGTTAGTTTTGTCAAAGAAAGAACATTCTCAAAGTGTTTGACCTTTCAAAGAGAAAAACATCTTTTTCATGAAATTTCACTCAAATGAAAATCTTTAGTAAAATGTTTTTAAATGATGGAAACTTTAAAAAAGGTTTTTCAAGTTAAAATCCCTTTGAAATGAGTTTTTGAAGATTTAAAACTTTTACGAATGACTTTTCAAAGAAAATGTTTTTTGGAAAATGACTTTCAAGGCGAAATTGCATTTTGGTTGATACTAAAGAGATTTTTGAGTTTTTTTATCAAGTTTTTGATGGACAAAAATGAAACTTCTATGAAACTGTGATTACCCCTTCGCGCTGTGAAGCATGTGAACCTAGTAATCGAGACGTTGAGCTATAGTTCTATAAGTTGAGCACCCGGACTATGTGTCCTGTGTAATGAATGAAAGAGCTAAATGTTCTTTAAAATGAGTAATGAGCTATATGCCATGACAAGAACAAACAAACAAAAAGAGAAAACAGAAAACCATCTGCTACATGCATGAATAGGTAGACATACCATGAAATCAAGCAACATCGATCCAATGTGGTTGAGAATATCAGACAGTTAAGACCATTAGGTCTATTGGGACATCTTGTGTTCAAACTCCACAAAAGGCCGAGGCATCACAACCCCGTGTCGTGGAAATCAACTGCCAAACACGGATGAACTCGATCAGAGACTGGACTATTTCATGATATGATTGAGACGTGATACCCTTAAACATTTGGAGTTCGGACCTAAATTTGAGAGGCCGACTCAAGAGAAAAATTGTGTTATGGGAGTGTTACGACCTGTCAATCGATGAATGGAAGTTAAGAATCTCCGCAGAATATGAAAAAGAAAGTGGACATTGAAGTCTCCTGCATTTTTATAACTTATGATGATGTCTGAGTACAAATCTATTGTGTGAGTTTATCTTGTCGAGATATTTTTCTATATGAATACTTCATGATATATCTGTATTTATATGTCGAGATGTGTTTGTATATTTTGTGTTGCTTATGCGGCTATCACGATAAACTTGTGAACGAGTATCTCACCCTTGCTACGTACATGTTGGTCCCCCCGGTTGTGTTTTTGGATCCCTGTACATATGCTTCCCAACGGTCCACTAGGTTACCTCGGGATCCTAAAGCTTGAGCTTCTTGATGCCGACGACGAAGACGTGTGGATTGTTGACGACGAGACCCCCGTATCTTTCGTGAGACGACCCGCCGTCCCATCAGTAGAACCTAAGATATTAACTAATCTTAATCGCATAATAAACGTTAGGACGCCTTATTAAAACGAAGCGAAGCGAAAAATTTAGCGCGGACGCAAAACGATTTACGGTACGCTACGCCTCAGAGTACGCAGCTTCAAATATAAAGAAATATATCACATACATCGGTTGCCCCATCAGTAGGGCTACAGTAATAAAGTAATACATACGAGTATATTATTACAAACCAAAATAAAAGTACGAAAGATAGGCCAAGAGATAGCTCTCCAGCTAATCACGATCGCTGCCCAACCTCTCGAGGCTAGGGTCCATGGCCCGTCCTCCGACGTTAGGCTCGTATGGAATGCCGTCCAGTTCCTCAGCAGCTGGTTCCTCTTTGGGATCTTCCCATTAAATAAAGGCAACACATACAGAAAATAGCGGGAGATAAGAAACATAATTCATCAATATGGGAGAGGGGCATCAGTACAGTATATATATATACATCACACAATACGGATAACATATATAACACAACCTCATCCATCTCTTAAGTCACCCAACACAATCATCTCAAACATCGTTCTCTAGAATAAGCCTACAGGAGGGATACTAATCCCTATGTATATGCTGTCTTCCCTATATGCATGTCGGCCGATACATCACGTCCCCAATTGGACATCCCCGTCAGGATTACATCACATCACATCACATCATATCCCGCCTCGGGATTTTACGTAACGTCCCCAATTGGACATCCCCCTTTAGGATCAAATGCTGTGATATGAAATGTTATGAAAATGCAACAAACATCCATCGCAGGTTGATATTGGAACCTCACGCCTAAACACTCGTCCACGACCACGACACATCGCATCACATCAACGTCAACATCAATCATCAACACCAACATCACATCATCATCAACATCACATGGACCACAACGATATCAACCCGAACCACATCAACGCTCACCATACTCTCATCAACACTCAACCAACTAATCACAATAACCAGAACGTTGTTGTTGACCTTGTTGTTTTGCATATGGTTTCCATCGAGACCTATCATCACGACCATTGGTGCCTTTGTGGAACCTAGTCGGTCCAGAGTTACGTCGCCTTCCTTCACGAGTCTTCATCAGATCTTCGATTACGAAGCATTCATCTACCAACACCGAGAACTCTTTGACCTCAAGAGGTAGCACCTCTCCTCGAATCTCGTCCGTTAAACCTTCTTCGAACTTTGTGCACTTCCACTCCTCATCGGGATGAAGATGGAAATACCTTGAAGACTTCAGCAGGGACTCAAAACGATCAGCATATTCTTTGACAGACATTCCTCCTTTACGTAGCTGCAAGAACTCCATGTCTTTCAACTCGTCTAGCACTAGTCGGAAAACACTCGTTCTGAAAAACTCTGCGAGCGACAACTTACAAGAAAGCAAAAACATTACTACCCTGTCCAATATCATTCCCCTTCAGAAACAATAATGCAGAGAGTAACAAACAATTGTTGTCTTCTTCACAGAAACACAACACAGAGAACAAACAATACAAAAGGATAGACCGAAGTCATCATCCTCTCCAACATTGTTTTCTCTCAGAAACAATAGCACAGAAAACAATCAGAGAAAACACAACACAAACAAGACAAACCATAACCTACAAACCCCAAAAAGACTCGGCCAGCTCTGATACCAAATAATGCAACACCCTTTCCCGAGTGTCACATTCCCGAACGTTTATAAGGCCGAAAATATTTATTAATGCGGAAAAATACGATTTTTCTTTTTCTTTTCTTTTCATAAAGATGTAATGGGATTAGTAAAGGTAATAAATAATACTAATAAGTGAACTTAGGTTCAACATGCATTACTAGGACATACTGGATACTAAATACAGAAATAGAAAACGAAAAACAGAAACATCAACATTACTGTATACAGACATAAGTCTAATGTATGACTGACATAAGAAAATACAATAAATACTAGGAGTCATAGCTCCCAAAAGGTACTACAAAAACTGACATAGTCTGGCCGACAACAAAACTAAAATAGCAAAAGAGTCCACCTCCGAACTCAAAGGGACTGCGGAGCGGAACCATCGTCGCGTCCATCTATTCAAACAGCAACAGCAAGTACCAGCAGAAAACATACAGATATGGGTGAGATTCCCGTTCATCAACACAACAAAATAGCAGTAGCAAAAACGGGATGACTCACCGGGTAACAGTGTACCCAACATGCTTACAAGGTTCTCAATATAAATCATGTTAAGCAGTTAACAACATAATAGCATGCTAAACATTTAACAGCATAATATAAGGCATCCTTAAACAATACAGCGATGTATAACAGTAAATGTAAACATCAATAGCCATAAACATCAATAGCCATGCAATGCAATGCAATGTATATGACTCAATGTCAATGTCACTGGGTACTACTCTGACCCCTACTCCATGGAGCTAACAAAACATTCGGAGAGAGTGAATGGGAGGACATGTTCCGGTTTCTGCCAGCCATGAGCAAGATGCTACAACATTCGTAACGTGCACGTATCTGGCTTTACGCTAACACTCTCGACCAAACATGAAAAGTACGGCATCTAGTAGAGGATATCAGTGTATTGCACGGATTCGCCACGACATAGAAGAATCACCAACTGGTCACTTGTCAGCCCTTCCAACCCTGATACCTCCAAAAAGACCATTGAAGATCGTCACCGTAAGATTCGAACCCGCATCAAGGTGTAAGCTCAACTCCTAGGCTCAAGGCCTTACAACTATGCACATGAAATGCCAATGCTTACACAAAGCAGCTGCGATAAAGCAATGTCTATCCATTGGATAAACCTCAAGGTTCACTAAGGTTCTCTTCCTTAGGAACTACACACGTCTTTGTTTTATAAAACATTTATCCATCGGATAAAACATTTATCCATCGGATAAATATCTCGTGATTCCTTTGGAATGATCCAGACTGCTTTCAGAATCGCCGACTGTCCCCACAAACCAACACAAGTCTTTTCAGCGTGTTTTGTCCTCACTCACACGCTTTCTAGGAAACTTCCCAGAAGGTCACCTATCCCATAATTACTCTAAGTCAAGCACGCTTAACTGTAAAGTTCTTATGTTCTAAGTTCCCGAAAAGAAGATAAATCTTGTTGGTATGGGTAGTACCAATCAATTCTTATATGCCTTCCCTTAACTATACAGTCCCATACCTGCATAGCCTCAGGATTCCTTCCACTGTACAGTCCCATACCTGCACAGCCTCAGGATCTCTCTCATTCCAGTTATCACAAGACAGAAACAATTGAACGATTAACCTGGATCCAAATCATCGGTCCGTCATCGAACTATTGTTTCAAAACCCAAAACGTTACATGTTTGTGTTTATGTCTTATGAATTGTGTCTCAAGTCCTAAGCATTATGAATAAGGATTGAGAATCCTCTTAGATAAATCTTTAAGCCTTTCTAAGATATTAATCCCTTGTTTTTCAATTAAGTAAATAAGTGTGGATTCACTTAAGTCTTATGAAGTCATTGATGTACTAAGTCATCAATGGTATAGCACATGGTTTTGTTCCACCACATACCATAATTAATTAACCCTTGTTTTCAACTCTAAGTTAATTACTTAACTTAGGTTTTTCACGTATAAAACTCTTACGATTGAGTTAGAAAACTCCTTTTGTAAACCAAACAACTTTTACAATTAAAAACTCATTTGATTTGAAACAATATTTGAACTACTTACTTCATTTCTAGCATTTTCTGAAACATGAAATTCGCTTAGCGAGAGTACATTCGCTTAGCTAAATTAAGGTAGTGATACCTCAATTGAAATTCCTTTCTCGCGGGGCGAACAGAAGTTTCGCGTCGCGAGGCTGAGAGTTATATTTGCTCCTTATACAAATCCTCTGTATCGCGAGGCGAATATTGTCTCGCGTCGCGAGGCAGAGAACTGTATTTCAAACCGACCTTCTGCTTCGCGAGGCGATAATTGTCTCGCGTCGCGAGGCAGAGCTACAATTCTTCACTGCTTAGGCGGTTCGCGGGGCGAGAAATACTTCGCTACGCGAGGCAGAGAAGCTGCATCTTTGCTGCTCGGGCTAGTCCACTGTCTCGCGAGGCGAGGCAAGGTTAGCCTGGCGAATGCCTTATTTTCCCTCTGTCTCGCGAGGCGAGACGGGTTTCGCTGGGCGAGTGCCCTGTTTTTCATTTTCCCTAACTCCTTCATTATTTCTTCTTTTGAAACACTTAGTTTGATTAACAAACCTATGGCTAAAGAAAAGACATTTTCCACTTTGGTGACACACTTTAAAGGTTAAAACTTCATTTGATCTTTGGATCAACAATCACTTTTGTTTCTCTTTGAAATCCTAGGTTATGAAATCATGTTTTGTTGCATCAAAACTTTGCCAAAACAAGAACAACATATGTTCTTATATTTTCATCTTACTAAGGCCACAAGCCTACTCCAATGAAAAATGGAGACTTTACTTCACCAACTAAGCAAATATAGCTCAAAAGCTCACACCAATTATGACAAACCACAATTACACCTTATTACATCATAACCAAAACATACAAGTCCATCACACATCATAGTCTCATGACCAAGCATAAAAGTCCATACTTGATCTAGTGATCAAAGTAGGTTTTCCAACATACATGAAAATGATTTTCATTCAATCATATCATCATCAACTTATGCTAAAGCACACTACAACTCACTCAAGCATAAACTCATCAAAACAACCTTGTTCTTGAAGAGAACTTAACAAAACTTAACACATAAAAGTGAACCCAAACTAAAGGGTTTCACCCACACATAATTTAAACAACCATCTTCACCACCACCATCTTGGTGTGATGAGGTTCTTCTCCCCATACCTGTTGAAGAGCAGATTCCCGGATCAAAGTCGGTTGATCGGTTTGTGAACCTTCTGATAATTAACACCAACTACAAACAACCAAACAATCAAACATTAAACAACAATCAAACCAAACTCAACAATTCTCACAAAGACGGTTTCGGCCACCCTAAAGAGAATAAAGCTAGGAATTGATCTTGGTTTTCCATTTCATGGATTCAAAGGCATTAGGAAAGCTAAGCATGAAATCAAGTGTTAAAAATCAAAAATTGATGAAAACACTATTCATCATCATCAAGAAGGGTTCGGCCCTAATGTGCTTTTTGAGCTATGATGAGAGTTGAATCATAAGCTCTTGGGTTTAGATAGAGAATGATGAGGTGAGTTCAAAGAACTTGGTCTTACCTCAAAAGGATTTTTCTACAATTTCCTATGGATTTTCAAAGTTTTGGATCTAAGAAATAATTTTCATGAAAATGAAGATTGATCTTGAAATAAAGAGATATTCAAGAAGCTAAGAGATCATAGAAGTGATCTTACCTTAAAATGATGGAAGATTGCTCAAGGAATCAAGTGATTCCAACAAGTGATTCAAGCTTTTCAAGAAGAAAAATGGAGTTTCTCTTCAAGAACAACAATGGTGTTCTTCTTTGGGCAGAAATTTCGTGAATGAGGGGCTGGATGGGCTGAGTTCAGCCTTTAAAACAAGTCACTTAAGGGCAAAAAGGTCATTTGCCAAAAGGGTAAAATGGTAAAAGTGCAAAAGACTAAGGTTAGGGGCATTTTGGTCATTTCACGTCTAGATTTTCCCGATCGTCATGACGACTCTGGCATACTCTCACAAGTGTCCTGGGATGTTGTGATATCAAGAAATATCTGTTGGCGAGTCTCGATAAGTCCATATGTGGCTCCGTTCGTCACCCGATTGAGAATTCCGCCCGAACGAAGGTCAGGAAATGATTTTTCTGAAATTTTTACGAAATTTAACCAAAACGTAGATAATCAAATTCTAAGACTTACTGTCTCGTTCACGGGTCCATCTGAGGTCTTCTGAGCAGTAAAATCATACTGTCAGTGTAAAAATGCAGACCGGACTCCGTTTGAGTTTTTGACTCAAAACTTAATCGTAGCTTCCTGCGATATCGTCGAGCATGACTATGGTCTCGGAATATTTTATTTCCATTCCTAAGACCTCGAATAAAATAAAGACATTAAAATACTGAAGAATTAAAAAACGTGAAAATCGGGGCGTTACAATAGCCCAAAGGTACCTACATCTAGGGTCTAGGCACTTTATCCAGGGTTCAACCTCTAGTAGGGTCTTAGGGTTTCCCTATATATATATATATATATATATATATATATATATATATATATATATATATATATATATATATATATATATATATTCTATACTAAGCTTGCCTTCTCGACGATATTAGTTCTTTCTCCCCACCTTAGTGATTTCCTCGAGCAGCTCCGGCTACGGCTCCGCAGCTGTCAGTCGGGTGCGCTGTCGGATATTCGAATCCTTTCCGATTCTATACAACAAAACACAACCGGAAATCAATACAGTTAAGTTAAAAACTCCCTAATTCCTTAGGATTAGCTATTGCCCCTATTTAATTAATTAGGCTAGGGATGTCGAACAATTCCTAACTTTTGGATCAATGATCATTAGGTATCCTTAAACATAATCAATGAAGGCATTAGCTCAAAAGTAAAGATTTCTCCTACTGCACTACCCCTAGGGTTCGGCCCTATTGAATGAAAAATAGCTAAGGAGCTCCAAAAATCCCCATTTCTTGGATAACACCCTAACTAAATGTGATAACCCTAGATATCAACTCAAAACATCAAAACCAACCAAAAACCCTACCCTACTCAATAGGGGGTTTCGGCCCCTCTATGGTTAAATACCCTAGAGAGATTTCATGGCTCTAAGCTCTTGGACCATACAAGTATGTCATGAACTTAGGCCATAGAAATTGGTTTGGTATCAAAATGACTTTGCTATAATTTATCATGGATTTTTGAAGATTTAGGGATAAAAACCCTAATATTTCTAATCATGAAATTTAGAGGATAAAAATGAGAGATTGAGAGAGATAGAGATGAAAAGCTACCTCCTATGATGATCTGCTTCAAGTTTGGTGAAGATTGCTTCAAGAAATCTCAAGGTTTAAAGCTCTCACAAATGAAGAAAAATGGTGAGAAAGGAGAAAAGAAGAAAAGAAGAGAAAGAAGAGAAAAGGAAGAAGAAGGTGTTGGGGCTGCTGGGTGAGGGCTGGTCGAAAAATGAGAGTGAGGATGGAGAAATATTGGATATTTAATGTGAAGACTTAAGGCTGAAGTCATAGTAAAAGGTAATTAGTATCAAAAATTCACCAAGGGCAATTTGGTCAATTCACGTCCCGACATTTCGAAAATCCTCACGAAACAGGTAGGAGTCCCCGAATAATTTAACATAGTCCTGGTATGAAAATTATTGGCTCAAGGTTCTCGAAAAACCCTAAGACAACTCGAATCGTCTACCCGATCGATTTTCGGTCCGAATATAAAATATTATTTATATTTTTGGACGTTAGGACACATTTTAGAAAAAAGGTAGAGGATTGAATTTTAAGACTAATGGTTCTGACTGTTAGTCAAAATGAGGTCATGATAGTAGAAAAACACTATCATCCGAAAAAACATAGATTGGGCTCCGTTTGAGTTTTCGGCCCAAAACCTAACCATAGTCTCCTACGATGGCGTAGAGTGTGAGTATGGCCTTAGAGTAATTTATTAAATTTTATAGACCCTCCAATAAAATACAATTTCTTAAATACAGACTAATTAAAAAGATTAAGAAAATCGAGATGTTACATTTCGTACCATTTGTAAGAGTGAACTCCGATGACCCATTCCTAAGTTTCCCTGTCCTGTGTCCGGGGTACCCCATCCAGCTCCTCATACCCTCGAGGGTGAGAGGAAAAGAGTGGTGTATCCAGGAGTGCGTTGGTGGGAGACCTTTAGTGTGACACCCTTAACCCCAAATTAGATTTATTATATAAATATTGATTTGCAAAAAGATTCTTTGTGGAATAAAGATACGAGTTCTACCATTAATATACATTTTTGCAATAGTTAAGAGTATCAGCATTCATAAATTCAAACCTCAAATCCAATTAAATTAAACATATTGTCATAAAACGTTTCCAAGTTTCGCATAAATAATAAATAGCTTAAACAAGATAATCCCCTAGCCTGATGTCACATGGATCAGAGCTAAACAAAAACCCATAAAGAAATAAATAACATGATCGAAAGCCTAAAGAACAACATCAAAATGAAAACAACTACTAATAGAGCATCCACAACTCCACGTAAGCTCCAATGCGTTACTTCTCAATCACTTGAGAATCATCTGTACAAATCGTACATTATACAAGAAGAGACACAAATACAAAGGGGGTGAGAAGACATACTCATATACATATGTTATGGAAGTAAAATGGAAATTAAGGCAAGTGCATACACACAAATATACATATAAATACTACACACCCACAATTATGACATAATCATCTTCGTAATTCAAGTCAAATCATTTCATAACATTTAACATATCATTTCATTATATTTTGTAAACATGTCGCATTACAATCACAAGCAACAATGTCCCCTTGGACTCATACAACACACATATTTGAGTACCCACAAACAGGCTCTCTAGGGGCTGGGTATCATCCATGGGCTCTTAGCGGCTGGATCCCATCTCGGGCCATTCCATGGCTGGGTCCATAAACGAGCCATTCAGAGCTGAGTCCCATCTCGAGCCTTGCAGAGCTGGGCGTCACACAAACAATCACAAATGAGTACCCATTACGGCTCCTTAGAGCTGAGTCTCACACAGGAATAATACATCACATTTCAATATAGTCACAAAACTCGATATTCACATATTATAATCTCAACCCAATAGTTATATAATTCATGATCAAAACATTATCATAATAACATTAACAACACTATACCACTTATAGTAACACATACATATTTATAACATCATTATAGCAATACATACACGTCTTTATGATATCACAATCATATAATTGATTTAATACTATATTCATAGCACACAATCATCTAAGCCATTGCTCCAACAGTGGTATCAACAAATCACTCAAGGCAAAAGGGGATCATGGGAGTCCCCAATCACCTCAATCCCATTCTCACATTTCCATATGATATGATCATTTTTCCCCCCATACCTGGTATGACGAAACGCATAGCCTAAGGGTAAAAGAAACAAGGATTCGCTCTTGATTTCCTCCCCACGGTCCAGCGCTCGATCACTATCTACTCAGCAAGAACAGGATTCATACGTTCAAGAAGTGTTCTTGATGAAGATCAACCAAAACAAGGATTTCTGTTTGGTGGTTTAAGAAAGAGATCAAAGGAATTTCATGAGAGATGAAGAGAGGCCGTTTTTATGAGTCTAAGATAGCGAATAATAGGGTTTAGGTCGTGCTAAAAGGCTTTAAAAAGGATCTAAGACGAAATGGGCCAAATTAAGGGTCCAAAACTCATTTCTACAGGAAAACGCAGTAATAATCGATTATGACTGTTCTGACTCGACAATCAGCGTTCTTGAATACCCATAATCGATTATGGTTGTTATGACACTCATAATCAATTATAATAATAGATTATGGCTGTTATGACTTGTAGATAATTCTCTAATCTTTCCAACGCATCCAAGATCGCCTTAATCGGACATCTAGAACTCAAGGTACGTCCAAAACCGTAAAACAGGTTTCGTGACCCTTTCTAAAGATTAAACTACCAAAAACATACACTTAAACACCCAATATGGAACTAAGGACATAGATCAACATATGAAAACGTATATAACCATATCGATAGATACATATAACGAAAATTTGGGTGTTACATTTAGCTTTGGGGGTGTATCGAGTAGTGTGGAGGAGGAGGAGGATCCCTCTGAAGCCTGTGATAACGAGGATGACGTTATTCTCCAATAGGCACCTCTAGGTTTGACCAACTGTGAAGTCGTTTCTTATTGTGCAGGAGTTTAGGAGTCCTTTTTCTATGTTGGAATTTATGGTATGTTATGACTCTTTTTTTTCTCTCTCTTTGTTCAGTTGTAACTACGTATATTAAAAAACTTGTATGCTTTAGGGCGAAGCACCTTTTTATTGTCTTGTACTAGTTTATGCTTTCAGCTTTGAGTTTGAGACTTAGCACCGATGGGGTGTTAAAATTATCATCAATATCATCCAAATAGGAGAACTTGGATCAAAGGTATTGATATTCCCCTATTTATGATCTTGATGATTCTTCTGCTGTCAATCCTGACAATCCTTCTATTCAGGAACAAGATTCGGCGTTAAAAACTCAAGGTGAACATCTTAAAGATATCTGTGGGTTTGAGAAATTTTACAAAATCAAATGGGGTCCCAGATATCCTCATTGAATAGTTCGACATATTGAAGAATTCATTTTTTTCTTTCGATAAGCCAAAGTGTATTAAAGGGAGTACTATGAGTACACCAACCCATATACATAATCAAGAGAAGCTAACTAAGAACAAGGAACAATGTAATTACCACATTGAACAAGTAAACTAAATCAGCATGTTTCTTACAAAATCCTAAGATCACTAAAACACCTGATTACAAAGTATATCCATTCCTTGCTTACAAGTTCATCGCCTAGTAATAAACCTATCTATATGTTGTGATCAAAAATCATGTGGCAGCCCCTCAATCCATCAAAACCCGCCCAAGCCACAAAAATAACAAAAGCATTGGTGACCACTTCATCATAACAAGAATCTTGTGCCAGAGTTTGTACAAACCGCAACCACCAATGGAAAAATAAACACCTGCACAAAATCCAATAACAGACTACAGACAACCAACAGAACAACAAGGTAAAGGCATGACAGCATAGAAGCACCAAGTAAACTCATTCCTAACATTAATACTGATGTAAAACAGCAAGTGGATTGATACAGCAATCCGAAAAGGAGTAGGATGAACCAGCAAAGGTTGAAAACCAAGCCCAAGACCTGCATTTGATTAAGTCTAGAAGCCTCAAAGGATCAGTCTTGCTGCTCTTAAAAACTGCAACATTCTTGTCAAGCCAAATTGACCAAATAACAGTGTGCCAGAAAATAAGCCCAACCTGTTTTGCTTTCTTCCCTCCAAACAGCCCTCTATGTTTAAGGAAATGGTAACTTAGATTGATTGACGGCCCCACAGAAAGCCCCATCCAAGTGTAGACCTTAAGCTACACCAATTGGGCAATTTTAGAAGAGAGACACAAGTGATCAGAGTCTTCAACAACAGAATTACAGAGAGCACGCTGTTGTTCCTGCTGTGAAAGCATTACATTCCTGCTAACAAGGTTGCTTTTTGTTGGAATCCTACCCTTAAGTGCGTGCCATGAGAAGGCTAGAACCTTTGAGGGCACCCTACACTTCCACAGAGACTTGTAAAACATTGGATTTACTTCTCCCTGGTCCTCAAAATTACTGAATTTTAAACTAAGCCAATTATATGCCGACCTTGTTGAGAAAGGTCTTGCTGGATCCACCACCCATATCCATTCCATTCATCACCCTTATCTCTAATTGGACTAACAGAGAGCAAAATGTTCATCAAATCTGAATGGAGATTGCATTCTCAGTTTTGAAATTCTTTCCTCCACTTGCAGTCCCAAACCCATCCTTCCGTAGACCAAGCACCCAACCCCTCAAGGACCATATTCCTTTGATCAGAAATGTAATAGAGCCTCGGGAAAAGCTCCTTAAGACTTTTTTCTCCCACCCAAGTGTCTTCCCAAAACAGAATTTTATTATCCCTACCTAGCTTCCTCCTTAACCCCTCCCCAAACCAATCAAAAGAAGACCTCTATCTTCCCAGCCTACAAATATATTTCCACCATACCAACCATTAGTTATTCCTATTTTCATTTTCATTGGCCAACAGCTCGCCGGAAACTGTTCCATACTTGGAACGCAAGATTTGAGCCCAAAGACCAACATCCTCATCTTCTTTTAACAATCGCCACCTCCACTTGGCAAGTAAATAAAAATTGAACCACTCTATATTTTTTATCCCTAACCCACCCTCTTTTTTTGTCCTACACACAACCTCCCACCTCACCCAAGATATTTTCCTCTTCTCAACACAGCCACCCCATAGAAAATCTCTCTGAAAATGGACTAGGAGTTTAATCACCTTCTTTAGGATCCCCATAAAAGACAGAAAATAGGATGGGATACTGTTGAGGACCGAGTTTATAAGAGTAATGTGCCCTCCAAAGGACAAATGCCTCCTGTAACATCCCAAAAATCCTATATCTGTTTATCTTAACTGTTTGTGTGAATAACTTGACTCAGAATACAATTCGACTACGTTTAATCATAAGAATGGTTAATGATTGGAAATTCATATCTGAATTTCAATTATGAGCTTAATAATCATAAAATGTCGTCTTGAGCCTATTGTGTTGTTTTGAGCTAGAATCGGGAAAAACATTATTACTTTAATCGGGACCGCTTTACCTTGGGATGTGTGCCAGGGTCGAGGAAGTTATTCTAGCCCGAAGCCGGAAGAAGTTCATGACTGTATCTCACGCTTCACGAGACATTGCCACATTTATGTCAACCATCCATCACATTTTCATCCTTTTTATGGATTAACTTCTATGACTCTTGGTTAATAACCAATCAATCTTACCTTTTATGGAGAAAGCTAATTAACCTATTTATGGTTAATCTCTTCTACTTTCAATAAGAGATCAAAAAGTATCACCCCTTTAATTTTTGGCCCTTGGACTCCTAATCACATATTTGTCATAAGCACATCAACCAATTTTTGGTGATACACATCATAAGGCTATTCGGCCAAGTGTTTATGAAAAACACTTCCATCACTTTGTTTTTCATTTCCAAAAGATCTAGAGCTCTTCTTGTTCAAGTTCTTCAAAATTCTCTCTTCTCTCTCTACCTTCATAGCTCATGGCTCTCTCTCTAAATCACCATCCATATTTCTCTTTCAAATTCTAAGACCATGGTTGTTCTTGTCTTGGTCTCCTTATCATTTTTGGTGAAGGAAGTTTCTTGATAAGAGGAACTTTGTTCTTGACCTTCAAGAACACCATCTTAATCTTCAAAGTGTTCTTCACTAAATAAGTCTCTAATCTTACTTTTATCTTCATATCTTTTCTTAGAATCATGGAACAACTTCTAGTTCATGATTTTTGTGAAACAAGTTCAAGATCTTACCTTTTCTTTCTATCTAGGTTTCGGCCACTTCCTTGTTCTTGGAGCTTGAAGTTTTGCTCATCCTAAAGATATTCATTAAGGTAGTGGGGGAGTGAACCTCATCACATCACATTGGTGGTGGTGAAAATGGTTTATGGGTTTGGTTTGGGGAAAACCCTAAACCAAGAGTTTTGCCATTTTGTCTATTTGGTTCTCTATGAGAACAATGTTGTAATAATTATTTATTATTTGATTTGTGTTCATTGATGTGTTTGAATGGTTGAAAATAACTTTTATGTATGGGAAAACCCTAACCTAGGGTTCCTCCATCTTTTGTTGAAAAGAGTTGAGAAAATATGATTTTCAGATTTGATCTTGTGTGAGTCATTTCGGTTTATCTCTCAACCTAGACCTTTGATTTCAAAAATTGTTCTTGATCCTAAAACTAGACATCTTGGGATTCATTTGGATAAAAATTTTATGTGGTTATATAAAGATTTGACCCTTGCAAACCTGTTTCAATCTAAGCACAAATTTCTACCTTAGATTTTGACTATAGTGATTTACTTCGTGAAACCGTACTAACCGGGCTACTATTTGTGAAAATAAATTGTATAGCCAAAAAGTAGACATCCTAAGCTTTCATATCATTTTCTCAAATCCAAGGTCGTTTGGTCAATCAAATATTTGTCACAAGTAGATGCTTGAAATACTGAAAATTTCTATATATAGGTTGTGTGTTAATTTTTGGAATTGGATGTTATGTGGTTGTTCATTTTGATGCATTGATGATTACTCTTACTCATGATGGATGTTGGTGAAGCAAAATCTTCACATTAAACCTAGTATAGGATTCAGCCAAAGAAAAAACGAAAAAGGATTTCCAACTTCAATCTTTGAAACTTAAGTGATTTTACAACTCTAAAATTGAATCAATGAACGGTAAACCAAAGCAAAACAAAGAAACATTACTTGAATGAAACACAACATTATATTCATTCAAGAGATTCTTTTTTTGAGGCAATTCAAGAGATTATTAAAACAAGGGACAAGTATTTTAATCTTAAGTAATGGCTTAAGTAAATCAAATGATGTTTTGAAAATTAATGAAAAAAATGTTCTCAATAACAAACAACTTTGAGAAAAGCTTATGTAACATTCGGTTACTATGTAGGTTTTGAACGCAAAACCAATCTTTGATTTCAATGCAATATCTATTTTCAAGTTTAAGTATAAATGATTTCAAGTTAAAAGGAATTTGTACTCACTTGTTTACAAAAAGTTTCATCTTCTTTTAACAAAACCAATGGTACATTCAAATTGAGTTTTTGAACAAAGTACGGTATTTGAAAAGGAAAATCTTTTAAGCCATCATAAGTATTTAATAAAATTATGATGGGGTTTCTTAAAGTTAAAGTATGTTTTTTCTAAAGAGATTTCAATTTGCCAAATCGAAAGACAAAAGAGTTTTGAACTCAAAACTAAGGATTTTCCAAAGTTAAAACCCTAAGTCAAATAATTGACTTAGGGTGAAAGAAAGAGATAAAAAAGTGTAATGTGTGATGGAACAAGATGATATGTTATACCATTGATGATTCATTCATCAATCGATTCATAAGACTTAAGTGAATCAAGATGTATTTCATTACTTGAAAGACAAGTACCCTCTAACTTAGAAAGGATCTAAGACTTAACTAGAGGATTCTCAATCCTTCTTCATAAGACATTTAGGACTTGAGAAATATATCATAAGACACGAACACAAACATGAAACATTTTGGTTTGGAACAGTAGTTCGATGACAGGCCAGTAAGTCGGACCCGAGGACATCGTCTAACTGTATAGTCTTGTGATGATTCGATCTTGGAGGGATCACGAGATTTATCCAGTGCATAAAAGTTTAAAACACTTAAAATGTGTGAAGATCCTAAGGAAAAGAACATTGGTGAATCTTGAAGTTTATCCACTGGATAAAAGTTTAAAACACTTAAAATGTGTAAAGATCCTAAGGAAGAGAACCTTGGTGAATCTTTAAGTTTATCCGGTGGATAGAGATTGCTTTATCGCATCTGCTTTGTGTAAGCATTGGCATTATGTTGCATGAGTCTATAAGGCCTTGAGCTTACACCTTGGTGTGGGTGCGAATCTTACGGTGACGATCTTAAATGGTCTTGAGGATGTCAGGGTTGGAGATTCCATAAGTGACCAGTTGGTGATTCTTCTGTGTCGTGGTATTCCGTGCACTGCTGTGACATCTTTGACTAGATGTCGTACTTTTCATGTTTGATGTAGAGTGTTTCCGTAAAAGCCAGATGCGTCCATGTTACAAATGTTGTAGCATCTTGCCCAAGGCTGACATAGACGGAACATGTCCTCCCATTCACTCTCTTCGACGTTTGTTAGCTCCATGGAGTAGGGGTCAGAGTTTTACCCTTGTGGCATATGGCATTGAGTCATGTACATCGCATTGTATTGCATGACTTTTGATGGATACATTTACGTGTTATACATTATTATCCTGTGTTGACGATGTCTTATGCTGCTGATTGAATAATATGGGATATTGAGATGTATGATATGCATGACTAGTATTTGTTGTATTGCGTGTCGTACCGTTTTTACTTCTATCATGTGTTGTGTTGATGAATGGGAACCTCACCTCATTACTTTGTATTGTATCATCGTATGCTTCTCTGGTTGTCTCTCGAGACTGTCGTGATACCGAGATTTCACCCGATGCTTCAGATACATCTCTCTATTGAGCCTCCCAGTGGTTCCAGCGTTTGGATATCAAGTCATGATGGACTTCTAGCATAGTACATGGGAAGAGCCACACTCACCATCCGCGGGATTCTTAGATGAAGGGTTCTTGACCGCTCCGCCGCTTGTCTTCATGTCGTCTGCTATCAAGGTTGTAGTCGTAGTGGAATGCTAGATGGACTTTTCCACCGATGCGTTCAGTGCCTCCTCCCTCTTGGGGATAGGCCGCTTTTTGGCAGAGTTGCGTCTGAGGCAACTTTTGCTATGTGTTCCATAGGAATGCCAGTAGTAGTCCCTGCTAGGATTCCTGTTAGGTCTCGTTTCATGGGTCCTGGTTGGAAGGCGATGAGTGAAGATACTAGGAGGGAGGTGATCTATCTATGCCTCCCTACTTTTTTCGCTTGTCTCTCCTTAAGGGAGAAGTCTGCGAAAGCATTCAGCGGTTGATCCGAGGGATGTCTTTCCGTGTAGTCTATTGTCGGCCAGTGTAGAGTGTCAGAGTGTCTGTACTTTCGCTTATCTTTTGTGGAGTTGCGTCTCCAAGTATCTTATGTTTAGGAGCTGCGTCTCCAATCCTTTGTGTTAAGTCTCTATCTTTCTGTTTTATTTCTGTAGTCGGGTTGAGTTTTATGTAAAACCTTTATGAACTCGTGACCTTATATTGTGAAATGTTTCTATTTACTTTACACGCATAAACGGTTACAAACTTTTATAATTATGTCTTGTGAAATGGAAAAATTTACTCTCTCTTTCTTAAATGATTTTAATTAACCCATTTTTTGGCCTTATAGTTTTATAAAATGTTCGTTATGTGATGCCCTCGGAAGGGGTGTTACACCTCCTTTTCCACAATGATAGTCTCTTTACCAAAGCATCGACCACCGGTTGCCATGTTGACAGTTTCTTTGATTTAGCACCAATCGGTACGGCAAGGTATTTAAATGGCAGACCACCTTGTTTACAATTAAGGAAGACCGAATCTGCACTAAGAATCCTTGTTCCACATTGATACCTATAATTCAACTTTTATTAAAATTTACCTTGAGTCTGGATGCGAGTTCAAAACACCTTAGGCCGAACTTCATTACCCACATATTCTCCCAATCTCCCAACTCGCCTCTCCCACAAGAAGAGTATTATCTGCATATTGTAGAACTGAGAGCATGGCCCCACCCTTTCCAACTTCGAACCCCTTAAACCTTCCTAACTGCGTACCATTCCTCATCAAACCACCAAGGCCTTATGCTACCAAGAGAAAAAGAAAGGGGGCCAAGGGGTCACCTTGTTTCAATCCCTTCCTAATTTTTATTTCATCCGTCGGACTTCCATTCAAAAGCACTGATAGGTTGCCACTGAAAACACACGCCCTAATCCATGACCTCCATTTCTCACACATTCAAAATCTACCCATCATGTAGTCCAAGAATTGCCAATTCACTGATTCGTATGCCTTTTCGAAGTCCACCTTTAGGATCAAGCATTTCTTCCTAGATTTCTTCGCACAGTCCACCTCTTCATTGATAGCCACAACACCATCCAAAATATTCCTTTTTGCAATGAAGGTTGATTGATTAGAGGCAATGATGGAATTCATAACCTTACTCAACCTTGTTGTTAGAATCTTGGCTACAATTTTATAGAACCCTGTTGTTGAAGAATCCATTGCCAATCTAAAAGGAGAACATGATGAAAAGGAGTCATTAGGATCTCTAAGTTTTTGGTATATTTCTGCTTTTTGACCAGAATTTTGCAAAAACAATTTTCCAAAACCAGTTCCGTTGCCATGTGCTCGTTTTGGCATTGTAGACGAATTCCCTGGAAAGTCGATGAGATGAGGTAACTACGAATTTCTTGATAGCATATTAGCACCATATGATCCTTTCAAAAAACCAAGTGGAGTTACCTTTGCTCGCCAACATGCTCATCCGGATGAACAATTTGTTGTAACTACTGTGGCTTTATCTGATTTTCCAAAAGGTACTAAATTCTATTTTCGACTGTTTCATTTTTTTCTTCAGTCTCTTTTCTTTTTTCCCTTGATAGCAAAACCTTTGGTTGAGCCTCTAACATGTAAAAAAGACAAAAACGTTGTGTTGGCAGAAAGTGGTGAAGACAAGGATGAAGTTATTCCCAAGAAGAAGAAAACTTCTAAGAAGGGACCCCGTTGTTCTAAACCACCAATTCCCCAGTCGAAGGAACAAACATTAACAAGAGTAGCCCGCAAAAGAAAAGAAAAACGGTCGGTTTATGAGGTTTATCCTAAGAAATCCAAACCCGATAAGAGCCCATCCATTTCTGAAACTTTAACAAAGGCTAAGTTAAATCTTTCCCTTTTCGTTGATTTATACTTAGTCTGATTTCAAACTAATCAAACTTATCATTTTCGGATTCGACGCCTTCAAAGTCTCCAGCCTTGGTTACTGACTTATCCAATACTTCTCAGGCATGTGTTTCATAGGTTAGGTTCCTTGACGAAGGTTTAAATAGAAAAACTCTCTTTTGTCTGACTCAAATTTTCTATTTTGCAGGACCAAAATCTAAATTCTCCAATTTCTGTGTCGAAGAAAACGTCTGTTGATGAAGACCTACTGTCTTCAGATTCTAGTGTCTAATTACTCTTTTTATGGAAATACTTAGACATGACATGTCCAGACTTTCCACAGAATGTACAAGCAGGTTTGACATTATTATAAACAAGTTTAGTAGACTGTATTAAGGATTTGATAGATGCTTTTATGATGCATCTGATTGATGAATCCAATCATCAAGAGAGTGTCCCTAACAACCAAGAAGCTTTGTCAGATTGTCACCACCATTAACAAATCCGGTAAGATCAAAAGTGAGCTCTTCTACCATTTGTTGAAGCTTTAACACTTCTTCAGATTGTAGAGTCTCAGTTAAGATGTTAGCCTTAGGCTTTTAAGCCTTTAGCTCATTGTTCTCTTTTGCCAATTTTTCATACTCTTGGATTTTCTGTTCATGCTCTATTAAGAGCTTAATATATTGTCTCTCGAGTGCATTGAAAGCCTTAGACAAATATTTGGATTCTTCAATAAGTTTATCATAAGCATCACACAAGTCCTCAAGTTCAGAGATTACCTCTTTATCACTGTCTACATCTGCCATAAGACAGAAGTTGACTTCTTCTTCTTAACTCCCTCCCGAGCTTCCATCAATGTGCTTCCTAGTAGCCATCATTCCTATTTTTTTTTTTTTTGAAGAACTTCTTTTGCGGTTGCCTTTTCAATTGAGGGCATTCTGCTTTAATATGTCTTGGCTTCTTGCACTCATAGTAGACGATTGGACTTTTATCAGAAGGTCCACTTTCCTTGAAGCTCTCGTCTTAATTGAAGCGTCTAAAGGGTCTATCCCTTTTGAAACTTTTCTTCTTCCAAAGTTTCTTCATTTTCTTTATGAGGAGAGACATTTCATCATCTCCATCTGAATCCTTATCAACTGAATCTTCTATTTCTTCTAATGACTTTTCTACTGTAAGTGCTTTGGTTGGAGTGGCTTTGTTGGCCTTATTTCCAGCCTTTAGAGCAATGGACTTCTCCTTTTTGTTGGGATTATCTTCATTCAGCTTTTGCTCATGAATCAGAAGAGTGCCAAGAAGTTCATCCATTCTCATGGTTGATAGATCATTGGCTTGGGAAATGGCTCAACAAGAGGTCTCCAAGGTGTTGGGAAACTTCTTAGGATTTTTTCAACCTTCGCAGCAGTTGTGTAGGTTTTGCCAAGAGACTTCAAACTGTTAGTGATTATCTGAAATTTTCCATTCATCTGAGCTATGGTTTCTCCCTTTTCCATTGTAAACAACTCATACTTTCTTACAAGCATACTTATCTTGGATTCTTTGACCCTGGTGGTTCCTTCATGTATAACAGCTAAGACATCGATCCCAAATCTCCTCTGCCAAGCCAGAAGCATGAACCTTCTCAATTTTTTCAGGCTTAAGGCACACATCAATGCATACCTTGCTTTGTGGTTCAAGTCTCACTTTGTCTTCTAAGATGGTGTCCATTGAGCTCTTAGAATAGCTTCACCAATATCATCAAGAGGGTTGTAAGGCCCATTAGTGATCAGCTCCCAGAGATATGATTTTGTTGACATGATAAACCATTATAATCTTTCTTTCCAATACAAATATTTTTCTCCATTGAAGAATGAAGGTCTGATCATGAAGCTTCCTTCCATCATAGGAAGACTTTTGTTGGTGCTTACTTTAGCAGTTATTTTAGTTTTTATCTGAATCATTCATCTACACTTGTTAGGTGTTCAACCTAGAGGCCAAACTCTGATACCAACTAAAATAAACAAACGTAAACACGAGAAGGGAGGTAACAGAAGATCTTTTCAAAATAGAGAGGAGTAGACGCTTGAAAAAACTCACAGACGCGTTGATGCATCTGAAGGTTTTCTTAACTTGTCAGAGACAAGTGTTTCGAAAGGAGATGTTTAAACCAACCTTTAACAAAAGAAATATTTGTTTAAGAAATACAGTTTAACCTATGGTTAGTTGCAAGATAAATAATAAAACAATATTTAAAGGTAAAAGGATAGAGAAAATCATACTCAAAGATTTTCCGAGTTCACCCTTAACCTTGGGCTACGTCCAGTCCTTGGCTTCACCGGTATTTTCATTGATCAGGTTACAAACTCAAGTGTTCTTTGATCACCTTGCCTCTCCAGGCTTAACTTAACAACAAGTATTCTTTTCTCACCTAGTCTCTTCTGCCTCTAACACTCAAAAAGAGTAAGGTATAAATTGTTTGAATTACAAATAGAAAGTCTTTGAGAAAACACTCAAAGAGTGAAAAAACATGAAGGTTTGAAAGATTGCTTAATAATTCTGTATTGAATACAAACGATTGAAGAAAAGAATAAGGAATGAAGGAATGAAGAATTAATTGTACAGAGTAATTGCAAGCTTTGAATGTGTGTTCACTATTGCAGCAGTTTTTCAAAGTCTTCTTTATATAGGCTTCAAGTAATTAATCCATTAAGAGACATTCTCTATGAGAGAGTTGCTTTTGTTCAAACAAACTGAATCTCCATTAATGTAATAGAGTCGTTCTGAATATGCATTAAGTGGTGATGAACGTTGAACTTAGCATTTACAGAGGAGTTCTCACTTTTTGTTGAAAAGCAGAGCCATCCGAGTTACAGCTGGGCTGCTTTTGTACTTGTGCAATGCATATCTCTTTCTGTGCTAAATTGACGTCTAGCAGTTGAAAATCATTTTTTTGTTTTACTTCATAAAGGTGTTATAAGATTACTTTATCACAGGTAGCATGTACAACTGTCCACTTCCCTAGACGCATGAGATAGACTTGGATCTTCTTAAATCTTGAGTTGTCTAACTTATTAGACACTTGGTGGAAGACGCATGATGTTTTAAGTCTTTGTGCAAACGTTTGGCCATTAGTCTTCATTAGACGCTTGACTAGGCAGACACTTGGTTTGTTGTGTGTTATGAACATGCGTTGCTTGGAAAGAGTGATTACTGTATAATGAATTAATAGATCTGCACACTAAGTAGATTTATTAGTATACTTCATAAGGTTCGTTTAAATCATTCTGCAAATGTTTGGGTTCGTCAAAACTTAGGGGTAATAAGCTATAACAAACGCTTGGAGACTCAACATCCTTCTCGAGTCTCAACAAAAGTCTCATCTTCTTTCTCGTTTGTCCTTATTATGTTCATAACGTACACCTTCTCCAATGTTATATGAAGGAAGTGAATCTTCTTCTGCCATCGCAAAAGTTGCCACCATCGAACCTCTCATATCATCTCCCTTAAGGTTGTAGAAGCCATTATTATAAAAATGAAAATTGAATCTAAAGATTGTTGGTGGCAATGGCTTTGTATCAAAGAGAAAAGAAAAAAAAAGATGCCGCTCTTCAAGGCGTGTAGTACCTACATTGAGCTTTAGGTTCAATTCGCCTCACCAGCTTCAATCTCACTGGACGCAAGAGGATAACAATGAATTCCCTGCAAGATTCAATGAAGAGCCCTTGATTCGGTTTGCACACCCGCAATCAAGTCTAACACTAATGATATTTTATAGAGTAATAGTTTCCTCAATTATCTTTGCACATAATAGAAGTAAGGAAATGATTTGGAGATGCAAAAACTCAGCGAAATTCGACTAAAAATCTGCATGAAGAATGACTTTATTTATAAACCTTCTCATGCCCTTTGATGAGGAAGAACTACCTTTCATAGAAGGGATGTAACCTTTTCATGAATGCATCCTTTGATGAAATGACGACTATATTCATAAAGAACAAACCATATGAAAAGATATGATTGTCCAAAAGGACACAACTCTTGGAATAAAGTCAAAATCCAAGTTTCGCACAATTTTGCGTTGCTGGTGCTAGACGCCAAAGGGCCAGTGCTGGGTGCCTATCCTTACCCAAAAAATTTGCTTCTCAGCAAGTACAACACTGGACGCAACTCCCCATGCACTGGCCGTCGTTTGCATGGCCTGAACCTCTTTGTCTTTCCAATTTTTAGTGTTATGAGACTTCTCTATTTTTAAAATCTTTCACATTTTTATGTCTAGGCTTTTGTTTCTTTTCAACTTCTGTGTGTGACATATTAATTTTTTTAAAGAAAAACTATATACGTGTTGGGTCTTACAAATCAATTTCTGAACACTTTTATACTTTAGAGTTTTACTGAAATTTAATATATTTGTTACTTGTAATATTCACTCTTATATTAGACTTTCATCAAATTTTACACTAATATTGTGAAAGGACTTCAAATCATAATTAAAAAATCCACAATAAAAATCAATTAAATTAAATATAACTTATTTTGTATTTATTTTATATTATTTTGAGATCCTCGGTATCTTGCACATTTTACAGGTTGAAATATTAGTATATATATATGAAATAAAATACCAGAAACAAAATAATATTGTTATATTACACAACTTAAAGTCTGCGAACAAGGGTTAATGTATGAATAACAAATAAGAGTATTTAGTATTTACGGGTCGATTTGATTCAGATGCGCATAAAAAAATCCGAACCAATAAAAAACAATTGAATCGGTTTTGTTTGGATTGGATCCGAAAAATATTAAAATATATTAAATATTAAAATATATATAAATATTTATATTTAAATATCAAATATTTAAATATTAAAGTATATATAAATTTTAAAATATTATTAAAAAATATTAGAATATAGTAATCGGATAAATTCCAAAATCCTTAAATCTGAGAACTGAACTGATTATCATAGGGTTTTGTTCGGTTTGGTTCAGCTTGGATCCGAACACCAAAAAATCCTAACTAATTTAATTACTTTAGTTCGGATCTTTGGGTCATCGGATCAATCTGAACCAATGAACACCCCTACATCTGAGTCACTTTATCATCTTTGGACCCGAATTTCCTGTTGTTGTTGCTATACCCTACAGTCATTATAATCACAACATAATTTTCTATGAATCGTACACCGTTTCATGAAAACTGTTCACGATCTCCGTTTAAATAAAAACGATATAGGGAGAGAAAAAAGAGAGAGGAAAGAATGGGTAAACAGAGAACAAGGTTGAAAAATGAGAGGATTGTTTAGTTGTTTGGTACGAGAGAAAATGAAAAGAAAGAAAACTAAAACTTTTCTCTTCTCTTGTTTGGTTGGGTAGAAAGTGAAAGAAAAGAAAAAAAATATATTTATGAAATGACATAAATATCCTCACATAATAATATATAAAATAAATAAAAGAATGAATTTTTTGTTATTTTCACAAAAAAAATTATTATTTCCTCAGTTTTCGTGTTTTCCTCCTAAATATCGAAAAAGAAAACTTGAAGTGGGTCCCACCATTTTTCTTTTCTCTTCCCTTAATTTTCGTTCCATTTCAAATAAAAGAAAAATCACTTTTCTTCTGACTTTCTTTATTTTTTTTCTTTATGATCAACCTCAAATCTGTGCATTTTATAGGTGGTATTTGGGTCTAATTTCAATGCATTTTAAGATAAACATTAGTGTATTTCACCTTTTTACTTAAGTTTTGACAGAATTGACGTTCGGAGGCAGATTTATGGACTTTTGAAGAAAAGAGAAAGTTTTAGAGCTTAAATTGGTAGAATACTGAAGTTCTAAGGTTAGCATGGCCGTGGCATGCGAGAGCAAGCCCGTGCCAACACTCTAAAGCCATCCATCCAAACAAGGCCTTACGAAAATACTTGGAGCTGACCTCTGGAGACTTAGCACAGACGTGCGACACGAGAGTACGTTCGTGCCACATTAAACAAATTAAGGGCTGACTCAGTGAAGAAAGGTCTGACAGAAGCTAGCACGACCCCAATCGCAAAGAGCACGTCCGTGCTGTAGCCCGTGCACTAGAACGTTGTTCTACGAAGTTAGTAAGCCCTGGCATAATTGAGCACGACCTGATATGCTGAAGAGCACGGCCGTGCCAAGGGAAGAGTGTGACACCCACTACCCCGCATAAAATAAAATAAAAAATAAAATAAAAAATAAAATCATACATGTCTTAAAAAAATATAATAATGAAAATAAAAATATTTTCTCAAGGGTAATGTGCATCACATCATCTATAACTCAAACGTAGGAATCTGAAATAATCAAAATCCTTTAAAAACAAACTGCGGAAAACATAAATAATAAACATATCCCAAATCCCAATGTCACATATCAGAGTTGGTATACATATACCGATAATACATCGGAATAAACTAAACAACTGAACGTAAATCCTAACTACTATTACTAAGAGAGATCTCCACGGGATCACTCCTCGTCAGCATGCTCACCCTCCTTTGCACATGCAACATCATATGCACAAGAACAACAATGGTAGGGGTGAGAAATACGATCATAAATATATGTAAACGGAATGGAATAGTAATTAAGATGACATACAACATACATCAACCAACACATGTATAATCAATGCATATATATATACCAAAGATGCATGTCAATGCGAATGCAACATCACTACTCCGTATGCATGTGGCCAACAACTCTAACTCTGGAAAGACGATTAGGAGTACATGTCTGGTTATCAACGTGGATGATATGCCAGACCATGGGCCATCCCCGAACACTCTCACTAATCCTGATAACGTATAGTGGCTAGTCAGGGTACTCAAGCTTATCCTTTAGGTCATTCCGACAATAGGTAGCTAGCCCATGTCACCTGAAATTTCCCTACCCAATGTACCCGCAAGGCCGGGATAACACCCATCGTGGCCTCCGCTATCGCGATTCATCGTTTGCTTTCCACCCAACATATCAACGTCAACGTATGATGCATGCTATGCTCAACAACATGCAAACACATGTCCAACCATCCACCATCATACCATTACATGGCTATCAACTTTGACCAACAAGCATCAAAGATGATTTATCAACATCAAACTTGACCAATAAGCATCAAGAATGATTTAATCAACAACATCGGCAACAGTGCGTCGTTACCAATAACATCATCGTCTTACTAACTGTTCTCTTTGTTAAGTCTTAACTTAACATTACCTTTATTAAACATTATACTTAATCTTATTATCTAAACCCTCAATCCATATTTTATTAAGATTATAACTTAACCTTAATATTTATACCGCAAGTCATATATTTATTAAGATTATAACTTAATCTTAATATTTAAACCACAATTCATATCCTATTAATATATTTATTAAGATTATAACTTAATCTTAATATCTAAACCACAATTCATATCTTATTAAGATTATAACAAGCCTACATAACACTATCCATCAAGCATAAGGGGTCAAAACTGCTTCTGGGAACGTGAGAATCGATTTCCAATTCTCTGGAATCGATTTCTCAAGTCTTCAAATCGATTTCCAATCTCTGGAAATCGATTTCAACATGTTCAAATCGATTTCCCCAATCGATTTTGAATAAGGAAAATCGATTCTAGAAATCGATTTCTACAAGGCCAAATCGATTTTCACACCTTGGAAATCGATTCTTGGTCGATTCAAATCGATTTCCATGTGCTGGAAATCGATTTCTGGGTGTCAGATCACACAACAGCGGGTTTTCTCCGCTATCGGACCAGTTTACGTTCTCTAATTGGCATATCATTCGAGTCTAAGCTATTTATCACCAATTTGATTAGTCCAACACTCATAAATCATAACCTAAGGGTTCTAAAACTAATCCTTGGTCATCAATCTCACATTGCCTATTTGTTTTCTCCCTATAGCTATGTTCTTATAGCATAAGGTTAACAAAACACCATATCATGGCATAAACAGCATGTTCATCATCATCAATTCATCAACAATCATATAAATCAGGAAATCATAGTCATAAACATGTTATAACATCAAATTATTCACCAATCAATACTCATATAGCTAGAAAACAGCATAACAACATTCATAGGCATATGCAGACATACATAGGGGTCATGGGTTAACCCCTTCATCTTAACCTATCCCAAAACCCATATATTCATGACCAATTTTCTCCCCCCATACCTGGTATGACGATTCACAGCCTAAGGGAAAGAGAACAGAGCCAAGATCTGCTACGGTTCCTTCTTACGGGTTCAACACTTGATCACGATCGCAACACTGGAAAGCAGAGTCGATCTTTAAGTTAAGGATTGAAAGGGAAAACAAATCTAGGATTAGAAACTCACCTTGGTTTCTAACTTAGGAGATTAACTCTAGTAGTAGGGATAGACTAGCCAAACAACGGCGTGTTCTTGACGAAGAACACCAAAGCAGGATTCGTCCTTTGGGTTTTCTAGAGCAAGAGATCAATTAGAGCTCTTAGGGATGAGAAGAGGTAAAAGTGTGTACAATAGGGTGTGGATACTAGGTTTAGGTCATACGCTATGTATATATAACTGTTAGGGACGTTTTAGGATGAATGGGTCGTACACAGCATAGCCCGATAATCCAAACGCGTACACAAGCTCTGACACGCATGGGAATCGATTCCACAACCATGGAAATCGATTTTCCATTGGCCAAATCGATTTTCTTATAAAAGAAATCGATTTTTCCCTTTAAACAATCGATTTCCACTTTCTGGAAATCGATTTCTTCACCTGGAAATCAATTTCCCAAATCGATTTCCCAATGAATTTTTGGCATCGACACTTGAATAAAACTTGTAGATAATTCTCTAAGCTTTCCAATGCATCCAGGATCACCTCGATCGGATATCTAGAACTCAAGTTATGGCCAAAACCGTGAAACAGGTTATTTAGACTCGGATGGATCGATTATTCTAAAGGCTGAACTATTACAACTATGAACTTATGCACCAAAAACAAGCAAAAACAACATATGCAAGCATCTATAAGCAAGTATTAACACATATGTAAACAGAAGGGAAAAAGCAGGGTGTTACAAAGAGCACGCCCGTGTTGATGGTACAGAAGACCAGAATCAAGGCCTGGTCCACATTTTATGCTATAAATAGAGGCCCTCTGTGCCACTCTAGAGACATCTTTGAATTTTTCATTCTTTCATCTCTTTTATTTCTTTGAGTACTATACTCTTGTTTTAGTTTTTAGTTTTCATTTTTGATTTCTAGAGTATGATTTGGCACCTGGAGATTAAGTTGGAGACAACTTCTCCCTTTTCAATTATTCAAGAAGTGTTTTCCACTTTTAATTTTGGTTTTCCCTATTACTATGAGTAGCTAAATTCACCACTAGAGTTGTGGTGGATCTTGTATTAGTAGACACCTTTTTCGTTATGTCTTAGCTTTAATTCAATTATATTTGGTTTCAAAGTTGTTATTTGAATAGTGTTATTCTATTGTTCTTCATCCCATACTAGGATTGCGCACCCTTTGTATGCTCGTAATCAATTGATTGATATTTTGGCTATCAAGCTAAATTAAATTGATAGACCTATAGGATAACCGAGGTTTAATATCTAGATTTGCAAAAACGTGATCTTTTCCTTTCAATCATTTAACTTCTTTATGCTTAATGATTTCTAATCATTTAAACTCTTTGCGTGACAACCATTAGGTTTATTTAGGGAAAAGAATATTAATTGGCTGACAAACAATTAATAGTTTTCGTAGAGGAATTGGTATTCAAAAAGCAACCGCGAAACTGAATAGAATTAGGATTTGGGGGGTATCGAAAACACAAGTGAAACCACAGGTCTAGGATATTTAATCTTGATTTCCAAACTCTCTTTTTATTCTTCTTTCATCATCTTTTACCATTGCTCTATTATTATATATTTACATTCTAGTTCTTGATTAGTCTTAATAGCATAAGGATTTCCGTATTCCAGTACTTACTTTATCACTTAGTTATCAAAATTAATCTCTTGGGTATGATGTATGAACTTTCGTCCTATATTACTTCTGTGACAGGATACACTGCCCTTAAGTGTGTTTTGAACACAACAAGTTTTTCGCTACGTTGTCGGGTATTAATTTTTGATATTTTGTGATTTTAGTAATATTGGAAGAAAAGAAATTCTAGTTAATTTAGACATTTATTTTTCTTTTTATTTTCTCTCTTTGTATGCTAACGCATTCTAAAGATCTTGATCTAGTTTTTGACAGGAAAGTTGAAAGGACTTTCCAAAGGTTGCAGAGACAAGCAAGAGAGGAGAACACCATGGGGGAAAGATTGACGCTATTAGACTACTTTACCCCCTTTGTTGAAGTGATAGATAGGATCGCCAACCTTGCGATGGATGCCAACATGCTTTGAGATCAAGCCTGCCTTGCTCTCTATGATCTAAAACTCTGGATTATTTGGGGGGTTGCCAACTGAGGGCCCCAACTGCCATCTGAAAAAGTTCCTCAGGATCACGGATCTTTTTAAACACAATGGAGCTTCAACAGATGCGATCAGACTCAGATTGTTTCCATTCTCATTGTCCGACAAAGCGGATCAGTGGCTCTCTTTTTTCCCATCTGATTCTATCACTACTTGGGATCAATTAACACGGAAATTTTTGGCCAAATATTTTCTGGCTTCTAAATCTGCTAAGTTTAGAGCTGATATTTTGAATTTTGTGCAATATGGCCAATAATCTCTCTATGAGGCATGGGAGAGATATCAAGAATCAATCCGGAGGTGTCCATATCATGGTTTCACTATCCCCATTCTGGTGCAGTATAGACAATGCTTGTGGGGGCCCAAGCCTTGATCCAGGAGATGGCAGCCAATCACTACTAGTGGCCACTTAGAGACAGACATACCATCAAGAAGCCAATCGATGTGTACGAGGTAACTGCCACAGAGGCTATGGAGACCAAGGTTGATGTTCTAATAAAACAGATGGAAACACCGATGCAAGTCCAAGCATAGATTATGACACAAGCCAGTGCCCCAGTGTCCCCATTCCGATGTAACCATTGCGGTCTGACAGGCCATGAGAGTAAGGACTGCCAATCGGGCAATTCTTCTTCTCCACCAATTGAGGAAGCTAAATTCATGAGTAATGCCAATTAAAATCAGAATAATTCTTACAATCCTGGTTGGAGGAGTCATCCGAATTACTCCAGGGGAGGTCAATAGAATGGTCAAGGTTCAAATTCAAATGCCTATAGACCACCCCACTTGAAGAACCAAGGCGCAAAACCAGAAAATAGGAATCCCGATCTTCATAAATTGATAGCAGAATACATAAAAGAAACTGATAGCAAATTTCAAGCCATAGTCACAGATAACTGCTCTTACCACTTTGCTCTCAAAAAGGCCTCAAGGAACATTGCTTACCCAGACTGAGCCAAACCCACGGGAGCATGTCAATGCAATCTCGCTTCAGCAGGCAGAAAGAGGGAACTCTACTTCCATGGGAGAAAAGAATATTGCTGAAGAAGACAAGTCAGAAGGAGTTCACGGCCGTGCAACACTTATGGCACGATCGTGCCATCTGCCCGGTAAGCAGAATCAGGTAACAGTCACTAGTGAGGTACAATTTTCTCTTCCAACTCTTCTTACTGAGAATAATAGCATACAAAATGATGAATTCTTGAGAACCAGTATGAAATTGTATATTAAATCACCTCCTGATAAAAATGAGCATCTTCCAAAATAATATGGGGTAGTACAAATTAATGAGGAATGCTCTGCTGTTATTTTGAATAAATTACCTCATAAAATTAAAGACCCAGGGAGCTTTGTTGTTCCCTGTTCCATTGAGAATGCTCATTTTGATAAAGCACTATGCGATTTAGGCGCTAGTATAAATCTAATGCCTCGTGTCAAAAAGGCTTGGTTTATAGGAACCTTAGAGCACCAAATTCTCATTGCAGCTAGCGGACAGAACCATTACCCACCCTCGAGGAACAATAGAAGACGTGTTAGTAAAGGTGGGGAGATTCTCATACCCAGTAGACTTTGTAATATTGGACATGAAGGAGGATGAGGAGGTCCCTATCATTTTGGGACGACTTTTCTTGGCCACCAGTGCTGCTAAAATAAAAGTCAAAAAAGACACCTTAACCTTAAGCCACAAGGGTGAAGAAGTTGTCTTCAAGATTTGCCCAAGACCACCGTGATCAAGTGCTCTACACAGGTCGTCAAGCTCATGACGTAAAATAAGCACTACGCAAGAGGCAACATGTATTTTATTTTATTCTATTTTTTGTTATTTTGAAGAAAAAAAAATTTGGAAAAAGAAATAAGTGTGGGAAGTTTTACAAAAAATTTTGAAGTGTGCCCTATTTTTGAACTAAAATTTTTTAAGAAATAGGAGGGCACGACTGTGCTCCCTGTTAGCACTGCTATGCCACTCGCACAACTGTTCAGAATATAAGAAAGGAGCAGAGCACGGGCAGAGCACTGCTCTTGTTCACCTAGTGCTCCCCCTGTTGTGCATATTCCTCATATTTTTTGCAACCTTCCTTGCTTAGTTCACTTCTCCAAGGTAAAAATCTCACTTCTTGCTCTTTAATTTCTATGATTTGATATTATGTTAGGTTAGGTTTAAGGTTGTTTTATTCTCTTTTTTGATTTTATGCATATTAGCTGCTGTTTTGTTGCTTTTTGGTAATGATTGCTATTAGGAACTGTTAGTTTAGAGTTAATATAGATTTTTGCATGTTTTGGCTGTGTTTTATGGGGTATATTGAGTTATGCGTGTGGCACAGGCAATAGCACGACTGTGCTGTTCCAAGAACAGGCTGTGCTACTCATATTTTTTGGTTTTTGTATGTGCAAGGGCACTAGCACTGCCGTGCTGTTCTAAGAACAGGTCGTGCTGTTCATATATTTTTAAATTCTGAAAACTGCACTCAGCACGACCGTGCCCCTTTAATTTCTGGAAAATAATTTCTGCACGGTCGTGCCACGCGTTAGTACGACCGTGCCAAACCCATAATGCTTAAACTGAATTATTTTGTTTGGAATTCAAACCATTTGTCCTATACATATGCTAATTATGCTAAATGCTTATGTTTTGCATATTATTATGGTTACTCTTGGCACTAATGATTGATTTTTGGCCTATACAGGATTATGGCACCCAAACATCCTAGGATTTCCTGTGCCTCATCCTCTACCCCACCTATTCCTCCTGCTTCAGCACAAAACAAAGAAAAATATGAACAGCTACAAACCTTTGATTGGCATCCAACCCGATTCTTGGTACCAACATATCTTGCCGACTTTGGGATACAGCACGAGGTAAACTCTTATTTACAGATGAATTGGGTGGGAACGGGTTGCAGAAGTTAGATGTCCTACAGTTTAGAAGCCAACCCTTGAGTTCTTGGCCACTTGCATAGAGATCAGAGCTGATCCAGAGATCAGTGTGCGCTTTCAGCTATTAGGACAATGACATGAAATCTATTTGTCCGAGTTCAATGTTGCCCTGGGATTTGAGATAGAAGAAGCCATCCAGGAAGATGATTATGTTTGGGGTTTGACTGAGATCCCTCTCGAGTTTAAGAGGGAATTTTTTGGTATACACTCACTGATAAACATCATTATAACCCCAATCGCTCAAGAGCTAGCAAACTACGTCGTCCAGCTGTCAGAACAGTTCACAGATGGTTATTGCAGTCCATAAATGGGAGAGCCAAAAGTGAGGGGTCGGTGTCCCGGAGCGACTTATTTCTTCTTTGGTGTATGATGGACGATGATGGACACTGCGGCAATGCCGGCATCATGCTCCTTCGTGAGACGACCCGTCGTCCCATAAAAGAACCTAAGATATGAACTAAGCCTTAAACCGTTTAATAAACGTTAGCACACTTTATTAAGACGAAGCGAAGCGGAAAGATTAAAAATGTAAACAAGACAATGCTAAAGCACGCATACATTAGAATCACACAGTTCAAACATAGAGGATACATACATGCATCGGTTGCCCCGTCAATAGGGCTACAGTAGTAATGTATACATACGGAGTACATCGGTATAGACTATAAGCAAAATACATCAAGCGATAAGAAAACTCTCATGCTAGCCACACTTCTGGTGCAAAGCTCAAAACCTCTCGAGGCTGGGGTTTGTGGCTCATCCACCGGCATCAGGCTCGTAAGGAGTGTCATCCAACTCCTCAGCGACGGTTTCCTCCACAGGGTCTTACCATAAAATAAATGAAACACATAGAGAAAAAACAAGGAGATAAGAAACATGCATCATCAAACATAGGAGAGGGGCAATAGTAAAGCATATATATCAATGTAGCACGCAACACAGAGAAAACATACAACACACCAACAACCATCTCTTGAGTCATACAACACAATCATCTCAAAAGTCATTCTCTCAAATCAAACCTCTACGAAGGATACTAACCCCTATATGCATGTCGGTATTCCTATACGCATGTAGGCCGATTTCAGCATGTCCCTAATTGGACATCCCCGTCGGGATTAATAACATCATGTCCCCAATTGGACATCCTTGTAAGGATCAATAACAGCACGTCCCCAATTGAACATCCCGCCTCGAGATCGGTGGAACACATCTCTCCCCATTTGGGCATCCCCCATTGGGATCAAATATGCTATGATATGCAACAAACATCCATCACAGGTTGATACCGGAACCTCACACCTAAGCACTCGGTCATAGCCACAATGCATTGCATCGACATCGACATCAACATCAACATCAACATCACGACGCCTTGTGTCCACGAGTCACAGCTCGATGGTCAGGACCACGATGGTATCTGCCCGAACAACATCACAATCTCACCATACTCTCATCAGTAATCATCCAGCCAATCACAAGAATAAAATATCACAACAATAAGTATGCAAATATAGATATCATTACGATGACAGATAAACAGATAATCACATAGGCAGTTCAACATAACAGATCAACAGATAATCATATAGGCAGTTCAATATAACAGATCAACAGATAATCACATAAGCAGTTCAACATATGAACCACAACAATCACATCGTCAAGAATATCATCTTAGCGGTGATAACCCAAAGGTACCTACACCTAGGGTCCATGTACTTTGTCCAGGGCTCAACCTCTAGTAGGGTTTAAAGTTCCCCTACAAATGCATACATTCTATACTACGCTTGCCTTCCCGAAGATAACAGTTCTTTCCCCCACCCGAAATTGCTACGAACTGCTACACACGCGCCTTCTCGTACAAGCTGCCGAACGCAACTCTGCAACCGGCAACTGTACCCGCTTAGAACAATCCAACATCGTCTGATCCTTCACAACAAATCAAAGTCCAACATTAACAAATTAGCCTTCCTTGCATCACAAGGTATAGGTTCGGCCATGGTTATCCAAAATGGATTAGAGATGTCTAAAAATTTCTAACTTTTGGATGAATAATCCTTAAGCATACATAACATTAAATCAAGTCTCTTTACACAAAAACTTCAAGTAAAACTCATGACTACCAAAAGTCGTGGTTTCGGTCTCTCTTAGGAAAAAGGGCTAGACATGTTATTTGATTACATGCTCTTGGATAGTGATAGAGGATGATAAGACTAGATCATAGAAATTGATTTCACATTAAAAGGATTTTTCTATCTAGAGATTTTTTAATATTGAACTTAGAAACTTGAACACATTGATCATGGCTTGAAAAAAAAAGAAATAAGTGAAGAACATGAAGCTCATTGATCAAAGAGAGTACTCATACCTCTTGGATGATGAAAATGGCAAAGATTCAACACTTTCTTCACAATATTTGTTAAGTCTTCACCTTGAGAAAATGAGAGAAAGTTGAGAGAAAGTGAAGTTTCTGAGAGAAAATGGGTAATGGCCTCATGAAGGGTCATTTTTGGCGTGGGGATCAAGGGACAAAAGGGTCCAAAATTTTTTTACTTAAGGGGCAAAATAGTAATTTTCCCTAGGGACAAAATGGTCTTTTCATCAGTTTGAATGCGTTTTAGATATTTTCATTTTCACCATGACTTGGGTGAGTCACCGACACGCCTTCCTAGGAGATTTGACCTGATGTGACTTTAATTTTATTCGTTAGCGGGTCCCAATAAATCCGTATTCAACTCCATTAATTACCTGATTTAAGTTTTACGCCCGAATAAAGCGTAATATTTTTTTTTTTTAATTTTCAAAATCGCCAATATTGTTGGAAATCAAATGTAAAACCTAACTGTTTCGTTGGCGAGTCAAAATTAGGTTTTATGATCAGTAAAATCTTACTGTCAGTGAAAACGCAGAACAGGGTCTGTCTGAATTTTCGACCCAAAATTTAACCTCAGCTCTCTACGATAGTGTAGAGGGTGAATATGATCTTGGTTTATTCAAAATCATTTTCTAAATCTCAGATAAAATATAAACTTATCTATATAAATTACCGATCTTAGAAAGCAGTGACAATCGGAGAGTTACATTACTACCCCTTGAAAAGAATTTTGTTTTCGAAATTCGACGTACCTTTTAGAACAGACTCGGATATTGTTTTTGCATGTCCTCTTCTCTTTCCCAGGTAGCATATCTTGTTGTAGCATCCCATATGACCTTGACTAAGGGAATCTGCTTCCCGCGGAGTTCTTTCCCCTTCTTGTCCTCAATTCGTACAGGCATTGCTTCATATTCCAAGTTCTCTCTTATCTGAATTGATTCAGGCTCTATCACGTGTGATGGATCAGGATAGTATTTTCTGAGTTGGGAAACATGGAAAACGTTGTGAATATTGGACAGGTAGGGAGGTAAAGCAATTTGGTAGGCAACTGGACTAATTTGGCGAAGAATTTGAAATGATCCAATGAATCTAGGTGTAAGCTTTCTGGATTTGATTGTCCTGCCAATTCCAGTTCTTGGAGTGAATCTCATAAAGACATGATCGCCTTCCTAGAACACCAAGGGTCTCCTCCTCTGGTCACTGTAGCTCTTCTGTCGATCCCGTGCAACTTTCATCATTTCTCGAATCTTCTTAACTTCTTCCATTGTTCGCTGAACTATCTCTGGGCCTATCAACTGATTCTCTCCGGTTTCATACCAACAGAGCGGTGTTCTACACTTTTGTCCATACAGTGCCTCGTATGGCGCCATGCCAATACTCGAGTGGGAACTATTGTTGTACGTGAATTCAATCAGTGGAAGGAATTCGTCCCAACTTCTTGTGTTTTCCAAAATACTTGCTCTTAAAAGATCCTCCAAACATTGAATTGTCCTTTCAGACTAATCATCCGCCTACGGATGATAGGCTGAATTCATCCTTAGCTTCGTTCCCAAAGTACTATTTTAACTCTGCCAAAATTTGGAAGTAAATCTCAGATCCCTGTCCAAAATTATACTCGAAGGTACTCCATGCAATCTTACCACTTCCTTGATGTAAATCTGGTTTAATTTTTTCAAAGAATACCGCGGGTTGATCGGCAAGAAATGAGCACATTTTGTAAGCCTGTCAACGATTACCCAAATTACATCGCACCTCCTTTGCGTCCTTGGAAGTTTGGAAACAAAATCCATTACAATGCTATCCCATTTCCATTCTGGGACTTCCAGTGATTGCAATAACCCTGATGGTTTCTGGTGTTCAATCTTTGCCTTTTGACACACCAAACAGGATTGGACATACTCTGCTATTTCCCTCTTCATCCCTGGCCACAAAAACATTTCCTTTAGATCTTGATACATCATTGTAGCCCCAGGATGAAAACTTAGCTTGCTCTTATGTGCCTTTTCCAAGATCATGTTTCTAACTTCGCTATCCTTAGGCACATATTTCCTGTCCCTAAACCTCAGAATTCGGTCAGCAACTCTCTTAAACTCTGAAGTCCTTCTTACTTCTACCATCTGGTTCCTTTCCTGTAGGTACTGATCTTCTCCTTGATTCTTCCAGATCAAGTTCAGAAAATCACTAATGATGGTGACCATTCCTAAACTTATCTTATCCTTACACCACTCCGTGTCCAAATTCAGATCTCTGAACTGCTCTAACAACTCCAACTCTTTCACCATCAGGGCCGACATATGCAATGATTTCCGACTCAATGCATATGCTACCACGTTGGCCTTTCCTGGGTGGTACTATAGATCAAATTCATAATCCTTTATGAATTCCATCCATCTGCTCTGCCGCATGTTCAATTCCTTTTGGTCGAACAAATAATTTAAAATTTTATGGTCGCTAAACACACTGAATTTAACGCCATAGAGATAGTCTCCATATCTTTCGGGATGGCAAAGTGGGTCAACCCGTCCCGCCCCGCCATTAACCCACCTTAAACGGGGCGAGGCGGGCCAACCCGTTTTAGTCGTGTGGGTTGAACCCCCTAACCCACCCCGCCTAATGGTGGGTTGGCGGGTTGGCCCGCCAAACACATGAAACCTTAAATTGGGTTGGGGGGTCGGCGGGTTGGCGGGTTGACCCGCTATAAAAATAAAAAAATAAAAAATCATATAACATTTCTTTTTTTAAGCAATCTTCAAAGCCTTTCTTAAATTATTATTAAAAAATGGAATAATATTATCTTATAGCATACAATTCGTGTTATAAAAGTAAAGATATTATTTTTTTTAGTATGAAATAATTCCAAGTAACAATTAAATTAAATAATATTAAATAAATAATAAATTAACAAAAAAAAATTTTTAATATGGCGGGTTGGCGGGCCAACCAACCCGCCATCGACCCATTTTTGGGTGGGTTAAGCGGGTCTGGTCAAAGTTGAGTGGGTTGGTGGGTTGAGGACCCTAACCCACCCCGCCAAATTTTGGCAGGTTGGCGGGTTGACCCGCGGGTCACAACCCACTTTGCCACCCCTACGTATCTTCAATACAAACACTATTGCGGCCAACTCTAGGTCATAGGTTGGGTAATTCCGTTCATGCACTTTTAACTGTCTGGAAGCGTAGGCTACTACTTTCCTCTCTTGCATGAGCACGCAACCCAAACCTTAATACGATACATCACAATACACGTCGAATGATGTTGATGGATCTTGGAAACTAGCCTCGCACTCCTCTGTCCATTCAAACGCTCTTCCCTTTATCGTCAATTGCGTCAGAGGTAACGCAATCTTCGAGAATCCCTCGATAAACCTCCTGTAGTAAACTGCTAGCCCGATAATGCTTCTGATCTCGCTTACCGTCTTAGGCCTTTCCCACTTAACCACAGCTTCTACTTTTGCAAGATCTACTGCTATACCAGCCTTGTTGATCACATGTCCAAGGAATTGTACCTCTTCCAGCCAGAACTCGCACGTAGACAACTTGGCATAGAGTTGTCTGTCCTTAAGAACTTGAAGTACAACCCTCAAATGCTCTTGATGCTCTTCCTTGTCTGAGGAGTAGATAAGGATGTCATCGATGAAAACAACGACAAACTTATCAAGGTACGGTCTGAAGATTCTATTCATATAGTCCATGAACACTGCAGGAGCCTTAGTCACACCAAATGGCATAACTAGATACTCCTAGTGTCCGTACCGACTCCTAAAAACTATCTTCGGTGTATCATCATCCTTCACTCTTATCTGATGATATCCGGATCTTAGATTGATCTTTGAGAACACCGTTGCTCCCCTCACTTGGTCCATAAGATCGTCAATCTTAGGCAACGAGTATTTATTCTTGATCGTTACTTTGTTGAGCTGTCGATAGTTCACACACAACCTTGAATAACACGGGTGCTCCCCACGGTTAAACACTTGGTCTTATAAACTGCTTCTTTAGCATGTCGTCCAGTTGCTTCCTCAGCTCTGTCAACTCTGTTGGGGACATTCGATAGGGTGTTATCGAAATCAGTCCGGATCCAAGTACAAGATCGATGGTGAACTCTATCTCCCTCTTGGGTGATAATCTTGGCACATCAACCGAGAAAATGTCAGGAAACTCACACATTACTAAAAGTGAAACAGGGAAACACAAGAACGGGGGTTGAATTGTGTTTCTTAAACCTTTTTGAAATTTTTTTCAAAAAAACGTTTTAAGCAAACAAGATGTATAAACAAATCAAATCGAAAACAAGTTTTTGACAAACGTTAAGAAACTTTGTTTTCAATCCCCAAGTTAGTAAATAAATAAACTTCACAAGATAGAGATAGAGAGATTCATACAGAGATGTATCCTGGTTCACTCTTTCAAATCGAAAAGCTACGTCCAGTCCCTTCCTCCAGAAGGTTTTTCTACTAAATCACTTAGCACTTTTCACAAGTTGTTTCCTAGTCACTCCAGGCTTTACAACTCCAAGTATTCTACACCTCTCCAGGCCCCAAGTATTCTTTTACAGACAAGCCTCTTCAGGCTCAACCAATCCTAAGATTTTGAGAAGGATTTTGAGCTTTTTACAAACTCACTAAGTGTGAGAGTATTACAAAATATAACTCTTTGAATCTGTTTGTAACTTTACAAAGAAAGAATATGAAAGTTTACAGATCTTTGACTAGAGAGTAGTGATTGCTTGAAAGCTTTTTGTTGCGAATGAATTCTCTCTTGTATGTATATGTGTGTATCTCTACTTATTTATTCAAATGATTGTCTTTTAAATAGTCTTGACTATCTTCCGCATTTCAAATGGTAGAAAACTTGTCCGTTTAGACTCAGTTAGATATCCGTTAGACACATGTCCATTTGCTAGCTGTTTTCTGTACATAGTTGTCCTTTCTTTGTGAGAGCAAAGAGTCAAGCTTGCTTTTGATAGAATAGCAGTGATAGCAGCTTGCAACAGGTTGAATTACAGCAGACTGTCCTTTGGATTTTGGCTGTCATGCTTTCTGCTTTACGTGGCTCGACGTGTACCACGTTGTACCTTGTTTTGTCTTTATGGAAAGATATTTTTCTTTTGTAATCTAGTTAAGACTTTTGAAAATTGTGCCACGTCATCTGCAAACCAAAGTTTGTGGACGCACAAGTAATATAAAAGATTGGACGCAAAATATACTTTGTGACATCTGGACGCAAGACTGTTATCCTTTAAGAATAAAGCCCAAGGATTCTTTGGACGCAGACAGCTTTGAGAGCTATGCTATACCATTGGACATAGAGAATGCTTTTGAGCTTATTGTCCAGTACGAGCTAGATGTAACTTTGGACATTGAAGCTTAGTGCACTTTCGAGAACATATCTGAAGTCAGAGACAAAGAAAAGGTCTTTTGACCTTATGGATTAGTAGCAACTGATCTTCAATTATTTTCATAAGCTTATAATAATTTTGTTAATCATTAAAACTTTGAGGGGTCATAAACCATTCCTATTTTGGTTCTAACAATCTCCCCCTTTTTTATGATGATAAACATTATTATAAAGTGTGTTTGAAAAAGATTTTCTGGTGGGCAAAAGCTCCCCCTAAGATTATAGATAACATAACTTAGAACATAATATGATCAAAGCATTATTATAAAAAGTCTAACACATAATAGAGAGATTCAGTATGCATAGGAAAGCGTTTATATATTTCCACATTTCCATATAAAACCTTTAATCACACATTTCCATATTCTCCCCCTGTTTGTCATTAGACAAAAATGAATTGGGAGGATAAACATCATAGTTAGCTAAGAAAAAAAGAAAAGACTCAAGGGGATGGTGGAGACGAAGGAGGAATGTGAGGAAAGATTCGGTGGAGATAGTGCAACAATTGATCCATCCTTTGATTCACCTCTTGAGTCATTCTTGCAGAAACTCGTTCAACCAAGTAGTTAGCAATGTCCTAAGAAAGTCCAGGAGGTAGAGGAACTATTGAAGTTTGAGCAGGGTGAGCTTCTTCAGCAGCAGAAGTGTTGACTTCATCATCTTCATCATCAAGATGCAGTTCCGCAGTGTGATCTGACACAGTGGAGTCATGATCAAGACGATCTGTGCTCTGGATAGAGCTTGCTTCTGCTTGAGTACCAGTAGACTCAGCACAACAATCTTCAGCAGACTGAGAGAAGTGAAGAGATGCTTGGCCAAAATCCTGGGTTACAACTTCAAGAACTTCTTCATTTTCTCTAGTTACTGGAATCTCTGAAGTAGTAGCTTCCTCATGTGAGTGCCATGGTAACAGGAGAATAGGAGGAGGAGAAGATGATGATTCCGGGACCTGTGTATGAGAGGTAGAGGGTAGATCTTCACTAAATCCTCTGTGTTCATTAGAGGATAAGGCGACGGGCGACAAGGGTGGTGGAGGTGTAGGATCGGAAGATTGAGTCTGTGTAGGTGTTGGTGGTAAGGGTGGTGATATGAGTTGTGTATTTAGTTATAGTGAAGGAGTGGTGGAGGAGGAAATGGTTTGAGTTAGATCTGTGATTTTAGGTCTGGGTGGCTTTCTAGCTACAGTTTTAAATCTCATCCTTCTAAGTGCTGGAGGTAAGGTCGGAGAAGGGCTAGGGTTGGTGGTTGGAGTAGTAGATGGGGCTTTAGGTGTGATAGAGGGTATAGAAGAGGTAGCAGGGTTGGGTAGGTTGGAAGGGGAGGTGTCTTGATTTTCTTGGCAAGAATAAGGGCAATTGGAACATCATCCTCATCGTCTTCCTCATCTTCTTCCTCTACGAGAAGCTTCTTTTTTTTTTTATATATGGGCCTAGATGGACCAGCTTCTTGAGCCATAGGTTGCTGTTGAGCTTGTGAGGACGCACTGGCGTGAGCTTGCTGTTTAGCTGTTGAGCCAAAATTTGCTTTAAGCAAAGGTCCATCAACCTCTTCCACATAAGGTCCGACAACACCATTAAGCTTAATGAAGGTTTCTCCATTAATGGTGTAAGCAATGCCTTCCAGATTTGATTTTACCTCATATTCGTCAAAAACATCATGAGTTGCATCCTGAGATTGTTCAAACAATCCTTCCAACGAGGATGAATAAGAAGAGACCTGAGGTTTATTAGTAACATTTGGAATCTGTTTCTTCCTTCTTTGTCTGCTTTGAAGAGCTTCCTTACGTTGAGATTGTGCAATGTTGGACTGAGCTTCGTCAAAAGCAATAACAAATTTAAGTTGCATCTTAGAGAGGTTTGCTCTTCCAAAATGTGGGCAGCCTATGGTCTGGTAGATATGCCTTATGCTTGGGTGGACCTTACTTAGCATCCGATAAATTCCTTGATTCTCAAAGACTCGAGAAAGAAGAATTGCATAAGTGATTGTCTTAACAGAGGCAACATCTATGCAATTTTCTTTGAAACGATCAAGAGAATGGAGGGAAGATTTATCTTCATGCTATAAAGGAGATGAGTAAGAAGAAAAGCATGCACCTCAGAGACAAAGTCCTTAGACCTAGCTTTATGTAGAATAGCCTTGTTCAAAATCTGATTCAGAATCCTTGCTTCGTCCTTCATAATAGTAGCACGAAAGAGAGCATTAGGGTGAGCATCAAGATGTTTGAGAAAGTTGAAAACGTTATCTTTTCCCCTAAATTTGTTGTGCCATGATTTGGAGAAGGCTGCTGCAAAAGACATACACCCAATTGCAAACGCAATGCTTACTTTGGAGACGACGACCTTTTGTGTCCCCAAAACGTAACCAGAGATATGACCTTCCTTTTCCAAGTGAGCAGTCCTCTAGAATACAATGAGGAGTCTCGGATAGACTTCTGGACAGTTTGTGAAGAAGTGATCCCATCCTGCTCCCACAATGTAGATTCTGATATCTGCTCCCAGTCTAGCTAATAGATTCAAGTCTATCTGATGTTCAATGTTGGTCTTATAATTATCTGGAACATCACGAGTTGGATGACCCAAAGGTGATAAGCCTTCTTGAGGGACGTTACTGCTACCTTCACCGGCTGAACGGAGATTTTTTTTTTTTCATTTTCAGAAGAGAGAGCTTTGAAGAAGGTGAACAGTTGAAGGAAGGAGAGGAAGAAGGATTTCAGAGAATGAGATGTTTGATGTAATTTTTAACTCATGGGTCAAGCTTATAAAGAGAGAAGTGAGGGTAATCAAACGTCAGAAAGTAACCGTAGTTAAAGAGTCATGATGACTTGTAATTACCGAGGGTGGCTATTTAAGAAGGAAGTAACAGACGCACGACATTTGAATGACTAACGAGTGCTGACTCAGCATAGGAAAGTGTGGATGCCAGAGAGACATTTCCAAAAAGAATTTATTAAATAATTCATGATATTCAAATTATTCAACATTTATTGCAATAAATCATATAAGCATGTCATGAGAGAAGTGCAACAATTGGACGTAAACATATTGGATGCAAGCGTTTTTCGGACGCAAGGTCATTCAACCTAGTGCATGTTGAGCATTTTTTTTTATGAAATAAAACCTATCATCTGCAAGAGGTTTTATAAAGATATCTGCCCACTGATGGTCAGTATCAATAAATTTTATATCAAACACACCTTTTTGAATGTAATCTCTATTAAAGTGATGATTGATTTCTATATGTTTATCACAATAGATTGGAATCTTACTTTCATGAATGTTGTAGTCTTCCAGCTGATGTTTAATCCACAAGAGTTGTGAACAACAACTTGCGGCAGAAATATATTCAGCTTCAGCAGTTGATAGAGCTATGGTGCTTTGTCTCTTGCTTGACCTTGATATAAGATTTGTTCCAAGATAGTGACAACCACCACTTGTGCTTTTTAGTTCAATTCTATCTCCAGCATAGTCAGCATCACAGTATCCCAATAATCTGTACTCATTTGATTTTTCATACAATAAACCCAAATTAGAAGAACCTTTCAAATATCTAAAGATTCTTTTGACAACTGCTAGATGATTTTCACAGGGATCAGCTTGAAAACGCGCACAAAGACGTACACTAAACATTATGTCAGGTCTGGACGCAGTAAGATATAAGAGAGATCCAATCAAACCTCTGTATACCTTTTGATCTACCTTTTTCTCTTTGTTGTCTTTGGTTAGAATGGACGTTGGATGCATAGGTGTGCTCATTGGCTTACTATCGTCCATTTGAAATTTCTATAGAAGATCTTTAGTGTATTTAGTCTGATGAATGTACACACCTTTTGAGGTTTGTCTCACTTGTTGACCCAAAAAGAATTTGAGTTCTCCCATCATGCTCATTTCGAATTCTTTAGTCATGAGTTCAGAAAATTCCTTGCATAGAGAATCGTTAGTTGACCCAAAAATAATATCATCAACATAAATTTGGACTATTATGAAATTGTCTTTATTTGTTTTCCTAAACAAGGTAATATCTACTTTTCCTATACAGAAACCATTTTCCATAAGGAAAGAGCTGAGTTTCTCATACCAAGCTCTGGGAGCTTGTTTAAGTCCATATAAAGCTTTCTGATGCTTATATATATATACTCAGGATGGGAATGATCTTCAAACCCTGGAGGTTGAGTTACATAGACTTCTTCATTAATTATTCCATTTAGAAAAGCACTTTTAACATCCATTTGACATAATGTTATTCTATGGTGAGCGGCAAAAGATAGTAAAATACGTATTGCTTCTAATCTAGCAACAAGAGCAAAAGTTTCAGTATAATCAATACCTTCTTCTTGAGAGTAACCATGTGCTACTAACCTTGCTTTGTTTCTCACAACTTTTCCATCTTCATCCATTTTATTTCTGAATACCCATTTCGTTCCAATTATGACGAATACCATTTTCTCCACAGAATAGTTGGAAGTTTTCATTTTCAAACTCTCCTCCATGATCACTTCGGACTGAGTTTATAGATATACCTTTCTCATTTTGGATTCTTTTACAGAATATTGAGAATACTTCAAAAGACTCATCTTTATGAGCTAGGAACATTACCCATGTCCATCTAGAATAGTCATCAATAACGACAAACTCATATTTCTTTCCACTTAGGGAGGCAGTCTTTGTTGGACCAAACAAATCTAAATGTAGCAATTCTAAAGGTCTGGATGTAGAAACAATATTCTTTGAATTAAAAGAATTTTTAACTTGTTTCCTCATTTGACACGGATCACAGAGAACATCTGATTTATAGGCAAGCTTTGGTAATCCTCTTACGAGGTTATGCCTTTGTAGCTTTGAGATTAATCTCAAGCTTCCATGACCAAGTCTCTTGTGCCAAATCCATTGTTTATCATTTACAGTCATCAGACATGATACATTTTGATTAGTGAGGTCCTCCAAGTCAATTTTATGTACATTGTTTTGCCTCTGACAAGTGAATAGGGTTGACCCATTAGCATACTTGACTACACATTTATCTTTGTTGAAAGAAACCACAAATCCATTGTCACACAATTGGCTTATGCTAAACAGATTGTGTTTTAATCCTTCAACTAACAATACATTATTTATAGAGGGAGAATTGTTCTTACCAATACCCACAATCTTTCCCTTTTGATTGCCTCTGAAGACAACTGACCCTTCAGATTTTGGCTTTAGGTCTATTAAAATGGACTTTTCTCCCGTCATGTGACGTGAGCATCCACTGTCCAGGTACCATAATTTTTGTCTTCTTCCTGTTGTTAAGCAAGTTTGCAACAGAGATTATCATGCTCTTAGGTACCCAGATAGACTTGGGTCATTTTTGATTAGTTGCAGGCAGTTTAATAGTCCTAACATTTTTCTTGTGTATGCATTTGGACGTAAAGTGTCCATTATTGCCACAAACAGAGCACTACATCACTCTATTTGTCTCAGTTTTCTTGTAAGAGATTTTTAGATTCTCCTTTTCATAGCCTGTACCAGTTTTATCACGAGGAGATCTATATCTTAGAATTAAATTGATTTTCTTTGATCCATCAGTAAATTTTGATAAACTATCAGTTAAACATGCAACTTTATGCTTAAGTTTCTCAACTTCACAAGATGCACTAGACTTAGAACTTGAGATTTCAGTTCGACTGATTATCTCTTCTTTTAGCTTTCCATTCTCAGTTTTGACTTTGTCAAAGTCTTTATTGAGTTTGGTGAGTTTTCTTTTAAGTGCCTTATATTCTGAATAAATAATGCATGATTCATTTAATAATTTGTCATATGCTTCTTTGGAATAGTCAGATATTTTTACCTCATCCTCATATGTTTCTGCCTCAGAAGAAACACTTGCCATGAGACACATATCTGTTGCTTGTGGGGATGCAGGTGGAGATCGTTCAAGGATATCCATTAAGTTCACCATTCCCCAAACAATTGTTTCTTCAGTCAGGGTTTCTCTTCTTGCTCGATGTATACTTCGAAATAGAAAAGCACTTGCCTCACAGTCTAGAACAACTCTTCTTCTTTCTTATGTGGTGCAATTTTCTAGAGATTTCATAGTGTATTCCCCATTGTTGATGACGATAGGACAGAAGGTTTCATCAGTGAGAGACTTCCAGTGTTCCTCCGAACCTTGTGTTGTGACAAAGGACTTGAAGCTTTCTCTCCATACTTCATATTCTGAAGATTGATAGATTGGTGGTCCTTCAGGGCGAGTAGGTGGCCTTCTCATGTGGAGGGCGTCAAGCATGTCAAGCATTATTTTTGCAATATCACAATACATTACAATATTGACAATTCTATCGTCCAAAGCACAAGTAAGAGTGTAGACAGGTGTTGCATTGATTCTTGCTCTTCTTTCTTCTTCTTCAGAACACTCAGCCCTTGATTTAACCATACATTCACCATTGATAACAGTAGTAAAACAAAAGCTATCATCAGTGTATGCTCTCCATAGATCATCAACATTTAGCCCGAAGTTGAATCTCATGAATAGTTCCCACCACATAGCATAGTCACCTATTCCATAGAAAATAGGTGGTCTGTTTATAGAGAGACCACTAAATTCCCTTAAAGGACCAACTTCAGGATATAGTGTTATTGAAGAGGTAGATTGGTCCTCTTCTTCAGATGATTCTTCAGAAGGATAGTTTTCAGACCAGAGACATAGGTTTGCCTCTTCTTCATTTTCTTCTTCTTTAGAAGAGTCAAGGTCTTCCCATGTTGCCATGAGATTCTTACTTTTCTTGTTGAAGAACTTTTTCTTATATTTCAGCTGAGGGCACTCGCCTTGAAGTGACCAGGTTTCTTGCACTCATAACAAACCATTGGATTTTTATCCTTGGTTTCACCATGATCTTTGAAATTTTTCTTTGCAAAGGGCCTTTTTCTCATGTTTTTCTTTTTCAGAATGCATTCAAGTTTCTTTGATATGAGAGATAGTTCATCATCATCGGATTCTTCTTCTTCATCTTGATCATTTTCATCACTGGACTCATCTGCTTTGAAAGCTTTTGAGCTGCTGGCTTTTTGAGCTTTTAAGGCAATGGTCTTGCCTTTCTTGGTGGGGTTATCCTTATTAAGCTCCTGCTCATGGACTTGAAGAGTTCCTACAAGATCATCCAAGGTCAAGGTTGACAGATCCTTGACTTGAGTGATTACAGTGATGAGAGGTCTCCATTCCTTAGGTAAACTTCTGAGGATCTTTGTAACATTTTATTTTGCTGTGTAAACCTTCCTAAGAGACTTGAGATTGTTTATTATAGTTTGGAAATGACCCATCATATCAACAATGGTTTCTCCATTCTCCATTGTAAACATTTCATATTGACTCATGAGTATTATGATCTTTGAGTCTTTCGCTTTAGATATTCCTTCATGAACATTAGATAGAGTATCCCAGATTTGTTTTGCTGAGTCACACGCATGAATCTTTTGGAACTCATCTGGACTAAGAGTGCACATCGGAGTGTATCTCGCTTTATAGTTTTGCTCCATCTTACTTCATTCATCATCTATCCATTGAGTTTGATCTTTTTCAGTGCCATCAAGATTGTTGACGATGTGAGGTCCATTCATGATTAATGGCCAAAGAGCAGAGCTGGTTCTCAAGGTGAATCCTTTGAATCTTTCTTTCCAGTAGAGGTAGTGAGTACCATTAAAGAATGGTAGCCTAGTCAAGGAGGTACCTTCAATAACAGGTTGACTCTCGCTGGGCATCCCTTGTCCTGCCATCAAGCTTTGAGTCGATCTTTTCCTCAAGCACGGCTAAATGCTCAACCCAGAGGTTGAGCTCTGATACCAACTGAAAGTGAAACAGGGAAACACAAGAAGGGGGGTTGAGCTCTGATACCAACTTAAACCTTATTGAAAACATTTTCAAAAAAATGTTTTAAGCAAGCAGGATGTATAAACAAATCAAATCGAAAACAAGTTTTTGACAAACGTTAAGAAACTTTGTTTTCAATCCCCAAGTTAGTAAATAAATAAAATTGACAAGATAGAGATAGAGAGATTCACATAGAGATGTGTCCTGGTTCACTCTTTCAAATCGAAGAGCTACGTCCAGGCCCCAAGTATTCTTTTACAGACAAGTCTCTTCAGGCTCAACCAATCCTAAGAGTTTGAGAAGGATTTTGAGCTTTTTACAAACTCATTAAGTGTGAGAGTATTACAAGATATAACTCTTTGAATCTGTTTGTAACTTTACAAAGAAAGAATATGAAAGTTTACATATCTTTGACTAGAGAGTAGTGATTGCTTGAAAGCTTTTTGTTGCGAATGAATTCTCTCTTGTATATATATGTGTGTATCTCTACTTGTTTGTTCAAATGATGGTCTTTTAAATAGTCTTGACTATCTTCCGGATTTCAAACGATAGAAAACTTGTCCGTTTAGACTCAGTTAGATATCCGTTAGACATGTCCATTTGCTAGCTATTTTCTGTTCATAGTTGTCCTTTCTTTGTGAGAGCAAAGAGGCATGCTTGCTTTTGATAGAATAGCAGTGATAGCGGCTTGCGGCAGGTTGAATTAGAGCAGACTGTCCTTTGGATTTTGGCTGTCATGCGTTCTGCATTACGTGGGTCGACGTGTACAACGTTGTACCTTGTTTTGTCTTTATGGAAAGATATTTTTCTTTTGTAATCCAGTTAAGACTTTTGAAAATTGTGCCACGTCATCTGCAAACCAAAGTTTGTGGACGCACAAGTAATATAAAACATTGGACGCATAATATACTTTGTGACATCTGGACGCAAGACCATTATCCTTTAAGAATAAAGCCCAAGGATTCTTTGGACGCAGATAGCTTTGAGAGCTATACTATACCATTGGACGCAGAGAATGCTTTTGAGCTTATCGTCCAGTATGAGCTAGATGTAACTTTGGATGTTGAAGCTTAGTGCTCTTTCGAGAATATATCTGAAGTCAGAGACAAAGAAAAGGTCTTTTGACCTTATGGATTAGTAGCAACTAATCTTCAATTATTTTCATAAGCATATAATAATTTTGTCAATCATTAAAACTTTGAGGGGTCATAAACCATTCATGTTTTGGTTCTAACAACTACCGGTACGACATCTAGACTCGGAGCCTCCTTAGCTTCCAAAGAAAACAGCACCATGCACTCGCCTGATTGTACGCCTCCCGAAATACCATCACTGGTAGGCAATGATCCAGATTGCTCGGAAAAACAGAGGGTTTTATTTAAACTGTCTAGTACAACATGGCCGACCGAAAGCCAGTCCATGCCTAGAATAACATCAATGTGCTGCATAGGCAAACAGACTATATCTACCAGGAAAGATCGGTTCTATATAACGACCGAGCATTGTAAACAGACAAATAGGGTTGTCAGGGAGTTACCCGTAGGTGTAGAAACAGTCAAATCATATGGTAAAGATGAAACAGGCAAATTCAAATGATCCATACATGCTAATGATATAAAAGAGTGTGTAGCCCCTGAATCAAATAAAACATATAAGTGTCTCCCAGCAACTAGGCACTTACCTTGTATCAGATCGGGACATTGAGAGGCTTTAGATCCTCTCACGGCGAACACTTTTCTTGTCGTCTGTGGCCTGTCCTGCTGGCCCCCCACGGGTTGCCTTGTCCCCGTATCTTGAATTCTTCTGCCAGTATCCCCTGCTCAAAATTCGTTGGTATAGTTTCCCCACTTGCTACAATGGAAACAGTTGACATTCGGTGCTTGAGGACAATCCTTCATTAGAAGCGGTCCGCCGCATTGAAAACACGTGGAAAATCCTGGTTGTCTTTGACTGGTATTCCCTTTTCCAGAAGTTGTTGTTTGTTGACTTGGACGACTGTAAGGCTTCGACCTTGGTTGGAACTTTCCTCCGCGACCTTTCTAACCAAAACTCCTGACTGGTCCACTGCTTCTCACTTGAGCTTGCGTAACTCCCTCTTGATCGTGCCCTTCTAGTACTATGCATTTTTCTATCAGCTCTGGGAATGATCGGATGCTCAATGGGAGCATAGCCCTCTTCAGCTCGGGCCTTAACCCGTCTTCAAACCTTCTGCACACCCAGTCTTAATCCGGGTACACTTGGTAGAATTGAGAGAATCTCAGCAGCACCTCGAACTTCATGGCGTATTCTCCCACCGACCGTTGTTCCTGCTTCAGGTTCAGGAACTCCTTCTCTTTCTCTTGACGGACACTCTTTTGGAAATATTTTTCTAAGAAGCTCTCTCTGAATATCTCCAACGTTAACATCCCTCTATCCATCTCTAGTAGTCTCTGCTTGTTCTTCCACCATGCTTCTGCTGCTCCGACCAACATGAAAGCAGCGTATGTGACTTTCCTGTCCACTCTGCAATTGAGAGAGACAAAGACCTTCTCGATCTCTTGCAGCAATAATTCAACAGCTTCCGGATTGTATTCTCATCGCTTCGTTATGATCTCCGCTACCTCCAGTTCCCGAGGTATCACCATTATGGTTGAAGTCCCCGGTTCGAACTAGTGTTCCTCTTCCTCTACCACGTCCTCTAGCCATTCCTTCATGGCAAAGGAAACATTAGCTTCGATTCATAAGACATACAATATTAATCAACAGATATATATATTATATGTCTTATGAATAAAACAGTTATCACACTCGATCACTTGCGCATCAGACGCTCTACCCCCTTTTCTAACACAATCGATATCCAATGGGGATCCAACTTATCAAGCCAGTACACTTTCTAGACCACATAGTCTGATATTAGAATCGAACTGCTCTAATACCACTAAATGAGACAACCCGTCGTCCCATCAAAGAACCTAAGATATTAACTAAGCCTTGAACCGTATTATAAACGTTAGCGCGCTTTATGAAAAGACGAAGCGGAGCGGAAAGATTAAAAACGTAAACAAGACTATGCTGAAGCATGAATACATCAGAGTAACGCAGTTCAAACATAAAGGATACATACATGCATCGGTTGCCCCGTCAATGGGGCTACAGTAGTAGTGTATACATACGAAGTACATCGGTACAGACTATAAGCAAAATACATCAAGAGATAAGAAAGCTCTCATGCTAGCCACACTTCTAGTACAAAGCTCAAAACCTCTCGAGGCTGGGGTTTGTGACTCATCCACCGGCATCAGGCTCATAAGGAATGTCATCCAACTCCTCAGCGACTAGTTCCTCCACAGGGACTTCCCATAAAATAAAAGAAACATATAGAGAAAAGACAAGGAGATAAGAAACATGAATCATCAAACATGAGAGAGAGGCAATAGTATAACATATATATACATGTAGCACGCAACACAGAAAATATACAACACACCAACAACCATCTCTTGAGTCAAACAACACAATCATCTCAAAAGTCATTCTCTCATATCAAAACTCTACGAGGGATACTAACCCCTATATGCACGTCGGCATCCCTATATGCATGTCGGACGAATTCATCACGTCCCCAGTTGGACATCCCCGTCGGGATTAATAACATCACATACCCAATTGGACATCCTCGTAAGTATCAATAACATCACGTCCCCAATTGGACATCCCGCCTTGGGATCGATGGTACACATCTCGCCCCCATTTGGGCATCCCCCATTAGGAACAAATATGCTATGATATGCAACAAACATTCATCACAGGTTGATACCAGAACCTCACACCTAAGCACTCGACCACAGCCACGATGCATTGCATCGACATCAACATCAACATCACGTCGGCTTGCGTCCATGAGTCACAGCTCCATGGTCAGGACCACGACGGTATCAACCCGAACAACATCATAATCTCACCATACTCTCATCAGCAATCATCCAACCAATCACAAGAATAAAATATCACAACAATAAGTATACATATATCGATATCATCACGTTGATAGATAAATAGATAATCACATAGGCAATTCAACATAACAGATCAACCGATAATCACATAGGCAATTTCAACATAACAGATCAACAGATAATCATATAAGCAGTTCAACATATCAACCTCAACAACCACATCGTCTAGAGTATCATCTTAGCGGTGATAGCCTAAAGGTACCTACATCTAGGGTCCAGATAATTTGTCCAGGGCTAAACCTCTAGTAGGGTTTAAGGTTCCCCGACACATGCATACATTCTATACAACGCTTGAATTCCCGATGATAACAATTCTTTCCCTCAACCGAAATTGCTACGAACAGCTACACACACTCCTTCCCGTACAAGCTTCCGGACACAGCTTCGCAACTAGCAACCATACACGCTTAGAACAATCCAACACCGTCTGATCCTTCACAACAAATAAAAGTCTAACATTAACAAACTACCCTTCCTTGCATGACAAGGTATAGGGTCGGCCATGGTGATCCAAAATGGGTTAGAGATGTCTAACAATTTCTAACTTTTGGATGAATGATCCTTAAGCATACATAACACTAAATCAAGTCTCTTTACACAAAAACTTGAAGTAAAACTCTTGACTTCCAAAAGTCATGGTTTCGGCCTCTCTTAGGAAAAAGGGCTAGGCATGTTATTTGATTACATGCTCTTGGATAGTGATAGAGGATGATAAGACTAGATCATAGAAATTGATTTCACATTAAAAAGGATTTTTCTATGGTTTTTTATAGATTTTTGAATATTGAACTTAGAAACTTGAACACATTGATCATGGCTTGAAAAACAAGAAATAAGTGAAGAACATTCATACATCTTGGATGATGAAAATGGGTAGAGATTCAACACTTTCTTCACAAAATTTGTTTAGTCTTCACCTTGAGAAAATGAGAGAAAGTTGAAAGAGAGGTAAGTTTATGGGAGAAAATGGGTAATGGCCCCATGAAGGGTCATTTTAGGCGTGGGGATCATGGGACAAAAGGATCCAAAATTGTTTACTTAAGGGGCAAAAAAGTCATTTCACCTAGGAACAAAATTGGAATTAAAACAAAAGGTTAAGGGCATAATGGTCCTTTCACATCCAAAGTCACAAAATATCTAGATATTTTGTTGGATGTCAAGATTATGGTGATGAGTCATGAGGCAAAAATGTAATTTCATCAGTTCCTAGGGGCAAAACGGTCTTTTCTCAGTGTGAACGGGTTTAAGATATTTTCGATTTCATCATGACTTGGGTGAGTCACTGGCACGCCTTCCTAGGTGAGTTGATCTGATGTGACTTCAAGTTTATCCGTTTGCGGGTCCCGATAAATCCGTATTCAGCTTTGTTAATTACCCGATTTAGGTTTTATGCCCGAATAAAGCGTAAGATCTTTTTTTTTTTTTGAAAATTTTCAAAATCGCCAATATTGTTGGAAATGAAATATAAAACCTAACTGTTTCATTCACGAGTCAAAATTAGGTTTTCTAATAAGCAAAATCTTACTATAAGTGAAAACGTAGACCGGCTTCCATCTGAATTTTCGACCCAAAATTTAACCACAGCTTTCTACGATAGTGTAGAGGGTGTTGCAGTTTGCACCCATATAAACTTAGGAAGGAGACTGCAGTTCGGAAACAAAGGCTACATCCTTATTGGCTCATTCATTTCTAGGTTAGCTCAGCATTATGGCTATATGCCTGGTCCGACCACGACTCAGATTTCCATAGCAGGCCTGGGGTTGCAGACTTTAGCTGCCATTGGGGTACTACACTGCGATACTCTCGGTAACTACACTCTTAATGAATGGGAGTATCTTGATATTGAGGGAGCAAGCATAACAGAAGAGGATCCGATTCATCCAGGGCAGGGACGGATTTCCGGGCCCCCGGAGTCAGCAAAGTAGTCTCAGTCAGACTTTCATAGACTAACGGCACGGATAAATCGACTTGAGCTACACATGACTCAGCATTTTGATGCACAGCAGGCCTCCCTGGCCACCTTTTTACAACTACTTCAAGCTCATTTTCCTCCTCACCTCAGCGATCCCCTGCTTTAATACTTTAAGCGTCTGTGCTATTTTATCAGGGGTTATGTTGTAAAATTTTCTGTTCTCTTTTTCCTCTCCACTTCTGTTTTCATTATTAAATATGTATGCATTGAGGACATTGCATAAGTTAAGTGTGGGAAGGGAAAATATATTCATATTTTTCGATTCTACTGCATCCAATTATTTGGCTTAAAACTTTTAAAATTAAGGAAACCCCTTACAAAAATTTTTGTGAAAAATTGCTTGATAGTCTCATTAGTGCGATTGAAAAAGTTAGTCTTTTGAAAACTGATAATTGACAGATAAATTTTTTGATTTAAAACTTTTTCATTAGACTTAACTTCTAAATGTGAAATTTGAGCTTTTATGAGGTTAAGTGACATTGCCAAATATTATGATATTAACTCTTTTTCTTTGATGAGTTGATTCTCAGGTAATATATATTCTAGAACTTGCCCTGGGACCATCTCAAGGCAAACTTGACTTATGCATGTGGAACTCTGGTTGGGACACTCTTAGGTATTCTTTCTGGCATCCATGTTTTGTTAAAACACTTCTCCCCTAGTTGCCTAATTTTGAGCATTTATGAAAATTCTCTTCTTTGATCCTTAATCTGAAAAATTAAAATTATTTTTGGTGACCTCTTGGAAGTATAATGGAGCAACATGAGAAATGTATGGTGATGGATCCCTTTCCAAAAATAAAAATGTTAAAAATAGCTGGCAGTGAAAAGAAAAATATATTGCCTCTTTCCTCTCAAAAAAAGAAAAAGAAAAAGAAAAGAAAAATATGAATATAGAAAAATATTAGAGAGAAGGCAAGAAAAAAGAGCCGATAGCTAAGGAAAGAAAGGAAAAGTTGAAGAAAAAAAGTAGTAGATCCTTAAAAAAAAAAAAAAAAATATTTTGTGAAGAAGGTGCCAATGCACTTTTTGTTCTTTTATACTTCTAAGGGTCATTACTTTGTTTATTGATATAGCCCTTTGATTATTTCTTTTCTTTCTCTACCTCACCTAACGTATAACCTTGGCCCATTACAACCCATGAAAAACCTCAACCTTCTTTTACATGCATGTGGTTCTTATTGTGGAGATTTGGTCGATGAACAAGCTTATGATAATGTATTTATTTGAGAATCTTGAGTGCTTATATGCCTTTGTCCAATACACTGAGAGATTGTGAGTAGAGCGACCTTTGGTCTTTTGAAAAAGTTTGATTTCAAAGAATTTAAAAGTTCCAATTGGGTTAACTCTTGCCATTCTTTTGAAAATTATACTTGTTTGACTATCCTTGCAATTTTGAAAATTCTTTTTGTTTTGGGTTCCCTTGATTTAAAGTCTGAAAATTCTTTTGAAAATTATTTTTAAGCTAGATAAATTACTTGAGGACAAGCAATGTTTAAGTGTGGGAAGTTTGATGAACTTCAATTCTGTGCATTTTATAGGGGGTATTTGGGTCGAATTTCGATTCATTTTAAGATAAATATTATTGTATTTCACCATTTTACTTAAGTTTTGACAGAATTGACGTTCGGAGGCAGCATTATGGACTTTTGAAAAAAAGAGAAGGTTTTAGAGCTTAAATTGGTAGAATACTGAAGTTCTGAGGTAAGCACAGCCGTGCCATGCGAGAGCACGCCCGTGCCAACCCTCCAAAGCTATCCATACAAACAAAGCCTTACGAAAATACTTGAAGCTGACCTCTAGAGACTTAGCACGGTCATGCCACACGAGGGCATGCCCGTGCCACATTGAACAAAGGGCTTACTCAGTGAAGAAAGGCCTGATAGAAGCTAGCACGACCCCAATCGGAAAGAGCACGGCCGTGCCAGATGAAGAGCATGCCAATGCTGCAGCCCATGCACTAGAACGTTGTTCTATGAAGTTAGTAAGCCCTGACGTATTTGAGCACGGATTGATATGCTGAAGAGCACGGTCATGCCAAGTGAAGAGCACGATCGTACCAAGGGAAGAGCACGCCCGTGCTGATGGTGCAGAAGACCGGAATCAAGGCCCGGTCCACATTTTGTGTTATAAATAGAAGCCTTCTGTGCCATTCTAGAGACATCTTTGAATCTTTCATTCTTTCATCTCTTTTATTTCTTTGAGTACTATACTCTTGGTTTAGTTTTTAGTTTGTAGTTTTGATTTCTAGAGTAGGATTTCGCATCTGGAGATTAAGTTGGAGATAACTTCTCCCTCTTCAATTATCCAGGATGCGTTTTCCATCGTTAATTTTGGTTTTCTCTATTACTATGAGTAGCTAAATTCACCACTAGAGTTGTGGTGGATCTTGTGTTAGTAGAAAACTTTTTCGCTATGTCTTAGCTTTAATTGAATTCTATTTGGTTTCAAAGTTGTTATTTGAATAATGTTATTCTGTTGTTCTTCATCCCATACTAGGATTGCGTATCCTTTGTATGCTCTTAATCAATTAATTGATATTTTGGCTATCAAGCCAAATTAAATTGGTAGACCTATAGGATAACTGAGGTTTAATATCTAGATTTACGAAAACGTGATTTATTCCTTGTCGAGAAAAATAGAGAAATAATCATTAATCTCTTTTTCCCCCACCTGTGCAGATAAATAGGCACAACAAAAATATTCTTCCACAGTATAATATCAATGGCAGAAAATAAATATCAATAACACCAGAATTTTAACGTGGAAAACTCCCTATAGTAGGGATAAAAATCACGGGACCAAGTCCAGCAAAAACTTCCACTAAAAATATTAATGGGTACACAGAGTCTTCCTAACAATACTAGGGAACACCAAATCAGCAACATATCACCCAATGGGTGGATACAACCAAGCAACAAGAGAGAAACTCCACAAAAGTGGGTATCACAAACTAACCCAAAGAGAAGGCAAAACAATAAACTAGCAGTACTAAAATGTAGCCCTCAATACCAGGAACAACATATTAAAATTTCATCAAGAACGGAAGCAATTTACTCATCTGATGTAGAGAACAAAGTCCCTGCCCAATTTCTTCTCTTCTCCTCGGCGCCGTTTTTCAGTACTCTCTTTGTTACTATTTTTCTTTCTCACTTACGAGAAGCACACTCACACACCGCATTGTTCACATACTTTTCTTTTATTTGACTTTTCAATTTTTCTTTTTTTTTTTTCTTTTTGATTTTTACTTTTATCTTGTGGGTCCCACTTAGGAGGGAATCCACCCAACAAATCTCCCCCTTCCCGACTCAAGTGGGAAGATACTGCTCAACCATGCCTGCCTTCTTTCTGCAGCAAATCAACTTTGTCATAGGCAAAGTCTTTGTCATCATATCTGAACCATTCTCATCAATATGGATCTTTTCAAGTGAAAATGCCTTCATCTCCAGCGCCTCTCGTATCCAATGATACCGCCCCTCAATGTGCTTCGACCTGGAATGAAAAGTTGGGTTCTTGCTAAGATGTATTGCACTCTAACTGTCACAAAATAATACAAACTTCTCTTGGTTAAGACCCAACTCTTGTAGGAATTTTGCATGCACAAATGTTCTTTAGAAGCTTCAATAATGGCAATATATTCAGCCTCAGTAGTGGATAAGGCAACACATTTCTGTAATTTTGATTGCCAAGACACTGCTCCCCCTGCAAAGGTCATCATGTATCCAGAAGTAGATTTTCTAGTATCAGAATCACCCGCCAAATCTGTATCTATGTATCCATCTAACACAGGTTGACCACCCCCAAAGCATAAACATACTCTAAAAGTGCCTCTGAGATATCTGAAAATCCACTTCACTGCTTGTCAATGGTCTTTACCAGGATTAGAGAGAAAACGACTAACAACTCCGACGGCATAAGCAATATCTGGCCTTGTGCATACCATAGCATACATCAAACTACCAACTGCAGATGCATACGGAAACTTCTTCATCTCTTCTTTGTCTTTCTCACTTGTAGGGCATTGTTGAGAACTAAACTTGAAATGACTTGCAAGTGGAGCACTAACAGGTTTAGAAATGCTCATGTTAAACTTCTCTAAAACCTTCTCAATGTACCTTTGCTGAGACAACCACAATTTACCATTCTTCCTGTCACGAGTAATTCTCATGCCAAGGATTTACTTTGCAGGCCCCAAGTCCTTCATAGCAAAGTACTTGCTCAAATCCTTCTTTAGACTTTCAATCTGCTTAGTGTCATGACCAACAATCAACATGTCATCAACATATAGCAAGAGGATAATAAAATCATCATCAGGGAATTTCTTCACAAACACACAATGATCAGAAGTAGTTTTACTGTAACCATGTTTATCTATGAAAGCATCAAATTTCTTGTACCATTGCCTTGGTGCTTGCTTAAGTCCATACAAACTTTTCTTCAATTTGCACACAAGCTGCTCTTTCCCTTTGGCCTGGAAGCCCTCAGGCTGCTCCATATAAATTTCCTCCTCCAAATCACCATGAAGGAATGCTGTCTTCACATCAAGTTGTTCAACCTCTAGGTTCAAGCTAGCTGCTAATCCAAGCACAACTCGAATAGAGGACATCTTCACCACAGGTGAGAAAATTTTGTCAAAGTCAATACCCTTCTTCTGACCAAAGCCTTTCACAACCAATCTTTCTTTGTATCTTGGCTGGGAGCTATTCTCTTCTGCTTTCAACTTGAATACCCATTGAGTAAATACTCAATTCGGTCCCTAAAATTATAGGGTTGTATCAACTTAGTCCCCCACATTATCAATATTCCAAAATGATCCCTGGAATTACAGAAAGTTAATCAAATTCGTCCCTCCGTTGGTATTTGCATGGACTCTAGTGACATTAAGTTGATAATGTCAGGGATGCATATGAAACTAAGTGAATAATGTCAGGTATGCATTTGCTATATTTTGCAATTCCAAGGATCATTTTAGAATATTGATAATATGGGGGACTAAGATGATCTGACCCTGCAATTTCAGGGACGAAATTAGGTATTTATTCAATAACCATTTGTTCTTCAGTGCTTTCTTGCCCTTAGGTAACTTCACCAACTCAAATGTGTGATTCTCATGCAAGGAATTCATTTCTTCTTGCATGGCCTTCAACCACTCTTCCCTGTGCACATTGACAATGGCCTCTTGGTAATCTTCTGGTTCTCCACTATCAGATCAGTGATTATCACATACTCATGCGGAGGATATCTATGGGAAGCATAACGCTCTCTAGTAGATCTTCTCAACTGAGGCTCAACTGGTGGCTCAAGTGGAGCCTATTCAACTCGCTCGTCATGGCGAAGTGTCGGGTCATTAGTTACATTCTCATCATCTACCTATATATCTCCCCCATCAACAAAAGTTCTAATAGGAGGTTCAGGCACAACATTAATGTAACTTCTAGCAATTGGTTTCTGTTTCTCAATTTTTTCAAAATCTTCAATGGTTTGGTCTTTAAGAAATATCACATCTCAGCTTCTGATAATTTTCTTGTTAATAGGATCCCATAGTCTATAACCAAACTCTTCATGACCATAACCCAAGAAGACACACTATTTGGATTTCCCATCAAGCTTGGACCTCTCATCTCTTGGAATGTGAACAAAAGCCCTGCAGCCAAACACTCTCAAATAACTGTAAGAGACTTCTTTCCCTGTCCATACTCTGTCTGGAACATCACCTTCTAGTGGCACAGAAGGAGAAAGGTTGATCAAATCCGCTGCAATTCTCATTGCTTCACCCCAAAAAACTATGGATAATTTGGCATGAGAGAGTATACACCTGATTCTGTCATTAATGGTACAGTTCATTCTCTCTGCAACTCCACTATGTTGAGGCGTCTTCGGAATTGTCTTCTCAAGCCTGATTCCATTCTCTTTGCAATACTCTTCAAACGGACCCCTATACTCACCACCATTATCTGATCGGATACATTTCAACTTTCTTCCTTTTTCTCTTTCAACACTTGCATGAAAGTGCTTGATGACACTGAGTACCTGGTCTTTAGATTTCAAAGCAAAAGCCCACACTTTTCTAGAATGGTCATCAATAAAAAGTAACAAAATATGTAGCACTACCAAGAGATTTACAATCCATAGTGCAAACATCAGTGTGAACTAAATCTAGAACATTTGGCCTCCTATGAGGACCAGAACTATAAAATGAAACTCTATGTTGTTTTCCAGCAAAACAATGAGTGCAAGTATTTAAAGGTGTACCTTTCATAGGAAGAGAATTTTTCTTGGAAAGAATGTCGAGTCCTTTCTCACTCAAGTGGCCAAGACGCATATGCCATAAATCAATAGATGCATCTTCAACTGCATTCACCTCCTCCTTGCATAACTTTCCAGCATCCTATAGAGAGTAGTAAAGCTTTCTTCCTTTGCCACCACTAACGACCCTTTGGTGAGCTTGCATATGCCACCACCAAAGTAAGTGTGATAGCTCTCATTGTCCAAGGCTTTAACCGAAATCAAGTTGAGACGGATATCAGGAACATGTCTAACATTCTTCAACTATAGCTTGCACCCGATGCTAGTTTCAACCCAAACATCTCCCATACCAACAATTTTACATATCCCTTCATTTCCCATCTTCACTGTGCCAAAATCACCAACAGCATAAGACGAAAAGAAATTATGCCGAGGAGTGACATGATACGAGGCTCCAGAATCAATAATCCAACTGGAATCATGGCATGCAAGATTTATAGAACTATCATCATATATAATGTAAACATCACTATCAGATGCAACTGCAGTGATATCTTTATCATTTTTCTTGTCTTTGTCTTCATCTCTTTCCCTTGACTTCTCTCTCTTGAGGAACCTGCAATGTCTTTTAATGTGTCCCACCTTGCCACAGTGATAACATGTCACTTCTTTTCTAGTCCTTGACTTGCTTCTTGACTTGCTACGACTGTCAGATTTTTCATGCTTCTGAAAACTTCTTGTTTAGCTTCTCCCCCGTGACTCTGTAACTAGTGCTTCTGACTGAGTGGAGGTTGTCGCGACCGGAATCGCAAAGGAAACTGCGAAAAATAGAGAATTTTAGAAAAACAAGTAGAGTCGCCACCAATTTTATTTAATTAGGGAAAAAATTGGAAAACCTTTAAAAATGGTTTTTGAAACCAAAACCGAGTTCGGAAGCCGATTGCGCATAGAGAAGGATGGAGACTTAACCCCACTGCACCCCTAATACACCCGTTAAACGGTTACCCAAATTAATTGTGCAAATTATTTGCGAATTTTAATGTATTTATTTTACCCCAAAAATATTTACAAGACATAAAATGATAATGAAAAAATGAATTTAATAATAATAATAATAAATGATTTGCAGTGCTAAGCAAGGTTGAACATGGCACGTAAATCCATAGAGCGACCCCGAACCTAAGGGATTGAACATGATACTTTCCATAGAGCAATCACAAAGAAAAGCAAAAATCCAATTATTTTAGTTAGTTGTAAAATAAAATAAAAATAATAAAAGGATGAACATGTGTTAAGTGAGATTGAACATGACACATAAGTTCATAGGGCAACCTCAAATCTATAGGACAGAACATGACACAAGTTGATAGAGCATTCCTAAACTAAAATGGGTTCCTTTAATTATTACCAAAGAAATTTTGTAAACATGAAACGAAATGCTCTGCCATTATTGTTCTAAAAATGGATGACTGTTAGAGGCTAACATGTTGAAGACTATGCTCAATTGAATCCAAAAATGCAACACTCAGCAAAATATATTATGCAACCATCCCAATGTTATCCTTGTGAAGCTTATGGAACGAAAGCTGGCAAGCTGCTTGCTCCCTTTGAATGTAAAAGCAAGATGTCATATCACCCAAGAATTAGACTACTACTGTAACATCACTACAGAAAGGCTAAATTGTTCCAAGGGAAAGAAAAAAAAAACACGTCTCGCCATACAAAACAAAATCATATGTGACATCACCATGTGATGGCTATATAATTAAGCAATTCGTTTATGCATTTTTCACCAGTAGTCAAAATAAAAGGACAGAAAGCCTAACAACAGCATATCATTGCAGCAGCGCACATAGTCATGACAAACTAGTATACAATGCCAGTGAATTTCACAAATTTTCAGAAGAGAAAAAGCAAAGATCTTACCAAACCGAAAAAAACAGCTTCTGTTGTGTTAAAATGGAATTTTAATAACTTAACATATCAAAATCAAGCAAGCAGAAAGCTCGGCATCAACAGGAGCAAAATTTGAACTGTGTAATGACTCATGCATTTTATCAAACAACAAACAAGCGATCATGACTGGCACTACGAGGCAGTAAGCAATATCACAAAATTAAATTGAAAATTAACAAATTCAAGGTGCAAAAAAGAGAAAAAAAAAAACAGAGAAAGGAAGTAAATAAAATTATGGGACATCATATGAAAACTCAAAGCAGGAGATGATTTTCATTCCATATTATTGCAGCATAACAGTGTCAGATAAAGAAAAAAAATGAATAAAAATGGAGGTCACCAAATGGAGGCCCTCAGTTACAATATCAACTCTATCCCCAAAATAAAATAACCCACTAAGGAAAATGGTACAAGCAGATTTCTATCAAAAACCTCAACAGATCCCAGGAACATACATCCCTTTGTGTTAGATCCCCTTTTTCGTTCCCTCTTTGCACCTCTCTCCCCCCTCTGTTTTTCGAATTTTGTGACTGTCTCTCTTTCCCCTTCCCTTCTTGTTGCTGGCCCCCCTGTATTTCCACTTTTGTGACTGCCTCCCTCTCCCGGTCCCCCCTGGCTGTCCCTTTTTTCTGGTTTCTGCTTCCTTCTTTATAGAGATATTTCTCCCTCATTGCTTTGATTCCCTCTCCTGCAAATCAGCGAAAATAGCAATTAAAATCCCTAATTTGAATCGAAAATGGAAGGGAATAACGCATACCTTGCGTGATTGAGATCCAGTGATGCGAGTGAGAAGGGAAAGAAGCGAGATTCACGTTGTTGATGGAGGTTTGCGGCTGCTAGGGTTACTTTTGGGTGAGGGAGGAGATAGACGGGTTATGGAGATAGACGGGTTATCGAGGAGATAGACGGGTTATGGAGGAGATAGACGGGTTATGGAGATAGACGGGTTATGGAGGAGAGAGACGGGATATGGAGATAGACGGGTTATGGAGGAGATAGACGGGTTATGGGAGGAGATAGACGGGTTATGGAAGGAGATAGACGGGTTATGTTATGGGAGGAGATAGACGGGTTATGGAGCAGACGGGTTATGGAGCAGACGGGTATGGGCTGAAACTTGGTTTATTGGCCCAAAGACATTTTTTCTTCTTATTTTTTATTTTTATTTTTTTATTTTTATTATTATTATTATTATTTTTTTTTTTTTAGTATTATAAACAAGACACAACTTAAAAATAACAAAATGTTTCATTTTTATTCGTTCATTTACAAAACAAATTGCATTAACAAGAAATTAAAATATTTTTGTGATTTTTTATTTTATCATTTTTGGACTTTTATGAAGAAATAAAATAAAACTCCACTCTTTTTCGGATTTTTCTCAAAATTCAACATATTTTTTATGATTTTAATTTTTTCAATTTTTTGGTATTTTTCGGTAAATTTAAGTGAAAAGCAAAAGGAACCCGGTCAAAATGGGTGTTCACAGTTGCCCCTCTTTACTTGTCGCTTCCTATAAGACATGAAGGGTCGTGACCCTTCATGTGATCATAGTAAGGGACGAGTAAAGAAAAAGAACACGCATTTTGTCCGGGAATGCATGCCACTATACAAAAGGATTAAATGCAAACGATGTAGACACAAAAGCAAATGACAGATACTTAAAATGCGATGGGCCTCTAATCCCTAAAATTAAATGACGGAAATTTAAAAGTGCGATAGGCCTCTGATCCCAAAAGGTAAATTGCAGGAATTTAAAATTACGATGGGCCTCTGATCCCGAAAAGATAAATTGCAGGAATTTAAAATTGCGATGGGTCTCTGATCCTGAAAACTAAAAGTGCATGGGCCTCTGATCCCGAAAATGAAAGATAGAAATTTAAAAAGTGCAGTGGGCCTCTGATCCCGAAAACGTAAATTGCAGGAATTTAAATTGCGATGGGCCTCTGATCCCGAAAGTAAATGATAGAAAATTAAAAGTGCAATGGGCCTCTGATCCCAAAAATAAATTGCGATGAGCCTCGGAGCTCTAAAATTAAATGACAGTGGGCCTCTGATCCAAAAAATAAATGCCAATGAGCCTCTGAGCTCGAAAATTAAATGACAATGGGTCTTTGATCCCAAAATTATTTGACAGTGAGCCTCTGAACTCGAAAATTAAATTACAATGGGCCTCTGATCCCAAAAATAAAATGACAATGAGCCTCTGAGCTCAAAAATTAAATGACAGTGAGCTTCAGAGCTCGAAAATTGAATGAAAGTGGGCCTCTGATCCCAAAATTAAATGATAGTGAGCCTCTGAGCTCAAAAAATTAAATGACAGTGGGCCTCTGATCCCAAAATTAAATGACAATGAGCCTCTGAGCTCGAAAATTAAATGACAGTGGGCCTCTGATCCCGAAATTAAATTACAATGAGCCTCTGAGCTTGAAAATTAAACGCAACGAGCCTCCTAGCTCGAAAGAGAATGCAGGAGCCTTCTAGTTCGAAAAAGAATTATGTAATTGGCCTTGAGTCGAAAATTTTTTATGAGTTGGGCCATAACTCGAGAATTTTATACGGTGGGCCTTGAGCCGAAAAAATTTAAGAATCGGGCCTTTACCCGAGAATTTGATGTGGTGGATCCAAAACTTATGAGGTAGACCTTGAGCCGAAAAACTTTATGACTTGGGCCACAAGCTGAACAATTTTCATGAAAGCGGCCTTCAGCCAAAGGACTTATGAATTAGGCTATGAGCCATGAAATTTATGAAATAGGCTTGAGCAGAAAAACATTTTGATTTGGGCCATGAGCTGAAAACATTTTGAAGTAGGCCTTAAGACAACTTTTACGGTGTGTCTGTAAACCGAAAAGGAGAATTAGGTCAGGAGCCTTTAAACAAAAAGTAATAGGCCTTGCGCCACAAAAGTCATCAGAATTACACTTTTTTATTTTTTCTTATATATATTTTTTATTACTTCAAAGACAACTGGACACAGACTCGCAATTTTTGAAAACAAAGTCACAACTTGGAGTCAATTTGACTTGGACCCACGATTTTTCTTTCTCTCTTTTTTTTTTTTTCTTGCATTTTTCTTAAACGTATATGCTGGCGGGCCAACTGGACACCGACTTACAAGAGGGATACTTAGATTTTGGTCATTTGCAATGGCGGGCCAACTCGACACCGACTTGCAAAAGGGAAATTAAGAGCGTGCAGAGTAAACATGCAGATAAACTGAACCTTGTAGATTCTTTTCGCTATGAGTCGAAAATCATTAGTAAGAGGCCTTGAGCCAAAAAGAATTTTATGACCTGGGCCATGAGCTCAAAAATATTTACGAAATGGGTCTTGAACCAAAAGACTTATGAATTGAGCCATGAGCCAAAAATTCATGAAGTAGGCCTTGAGCAATTTTTTTTATTATTTTTTTTATTTTACACAATAGGCCTTGAGCCCAAAACCTTTGCAGTTGGCCTTTGAGACAAAAAAAAAAAAACTTTATCAACTTTGGAGTCAATTTGACTCAGACCCACGGTTCTTTTCTTTCTTTTCTTTTATTTAATTTCTTTCTTACATTTTTCTTAAAACATTTGCACTAGCGGGCCAACTGGACACCGACTTGCAAGAGAGAAACTTAGATTTTTTTTGTTATTTCCAATGGCGGGCCAATTGGACACCGACTCACAAGGGAAAAACTTAGATTTTTTGTTCATTTGCAATGGCGGGCCAACTTGGCACCGACTCGCTAAAGAGAAACTTAGATTTTGGTCATTTGCAATGGCGGGCCAACTCGGCACCGACTTACAAAAGGGAAACAAAGAGTTTGAAGAGTAACCTTGCAGATAAATTGAACCAGGTGCTTCTCGATAAGCGTCGACCAATCAAACCCTTTATTCAGTTATCTCGGGGTCTTGCTGAATCTATGTGAAACCACATTCCTTTTGCCTTGGGATGTAACATCTTAAACACCACTTGTCTTCATCAAGCTACCTTATAATCTTGATTCCTTCATGAGAATATCATCTACCATCTCCACTTAAGATCTTTGAGCTTCTTGTGGCTTGAATGATTCCTGGGGAGATTGCCATTAGATTGTTGAACCATACTGTTGAACCTATGTTCTCTTATCTTGAAGCATTACCTAATGGACATCCATGGATCGACAAATGACTCATGAAGGAGATTGGTTAAAAGAGCTTCCTTGAGGACTTTGAAGGCTTGAGTGCAATGAATGAATAACCATACAAGGCGGGACAACAAAGAAATCAAATCAAGAATTACTGATCATGTGACCCTTTGAAGGGTAAAATAAAATTGCCCCAGTGTTGGGCGAAATTGAACAAAGGGGAATTTGCCCTAGTCCAAGACCAACTCGAATTTGAAAATTTACCCTGGTTGGGCAAATTGATCAATAAAGAAAATTTGCCCCAGTTTATGGTGAAATTGAACAACACAGGATTTTACCTCAATGTAAGGCTGAATTAGACAACGCAGAAATTTGCCCCAGTGTAGGGCTTGCTTAAACATCGCGGAAAATTGCCTTAGTGTAGAGCAAAATTAACAATGCGAAAATATGCCCCAGTGTAGGGCCACATTCAACCAATAGATCTGCCCCAGTAGAGGGTTGGATTCAACTATGGAGAAGGTTGTCCCTGCGTAAAACCCTCTTTTTTTCCTCTTCCTTTTTGTTTGCCCTAACTTTTGCTTAGACCGCCTTTGCGGGTTTTCGGTCCAGCAGGCTTTTCTTTTTTTCTTTTTTTTTTTTCATGGAGCAAAGACAAATACTTCAAAAAGGTGTAATTACTTTGTCTTTGTCTCAAGAGTAAGATTTGTGAAAATAAGAGTAACCCCTCATTGATCCGAATGGACTTTTAAAGGTTGAAACGTGGCCAAGGTTAAGGGTTTAAGAAAAGAAAGGTATAAGAGGCTCAAACAAGTGGTTAAAGGTGAATGAGACTCAGGATTTCTTACAAAGGTAAGATTACTTTCGCATCATCAAGGACATTACTTGCTTTATCTTGAACCCAAAAAGTACTTCCTTTTTTTCTTTTTTGATCATTTCTTCTCCCTTTTTTGTTTCATCCTTCAATTTTTTCTTTTTTAGTATCTCCTCCATCCTTATCATCCTTTTTCTTTTCTTCTCTTTTTTTTTTTTTTTTTTTTTTTGGGCATCTCTTTCACATTTCCCTCCTTTCCTTCACGCGTTGTTGGTTCAATCAACTTTTAATTAATGCCAACCCCTAGCGTAGGGGTGATCCTGGTCTCAGGTTATTTGAAAGAATTTGTAAGGCCCAACAGGGGTAACAAGGGAAAATGATTTTTTATGAAGGGTAGAGAAAGATGGCCAATCCTCATTTCAAATCCAGATTACTCATCTCACATAAAAATTAATCTTGAGACAAAATTAATACACGGTAAAAACCACACCCTCATTTATTTGCTCCCATTTATTTTCTTTTTTTTTTTCTTTTCATTATTTTCTCTTCCTTTTTTTTTTTTCTTTTTTTTGAAGAGGGGATTTGAAACTTCTTCCAGTGCCTATACATGTTCATCACAATCATGAAAGGACACAAACTTCTATTTGAAGATAGAGGACATAAAAACCATCCATGCAAGTCCATTACCATAAAGCTTCAGAATAAGTCAAACACAGGAACAATACGATCCAGCAATCTTTATGTGGCAATTATAGCTCATCAACATCTTCTGGCTTTACCCAATCATATGGTTTGTAGCTATTTCCTCTTAGATGACATAGGTGAGCTATAGGATTGTGCCACCCCAAGCATCAATTGTGTTAAGATTGTATGATCCTTCTTACTTTTCCAACATTTTGATTCAAACTTTTCTGATGGGCCTGCAAGTCCTCAACATGTCTTCAATCTTAGTTTGCCCTTCTGCTATCTTGCTCATTTATTTTCTTATTTCCTCCACCTCAAGACTCGAAGTTCTTTTAACTTTTTGTCCATCTACTTCTATTTTTGGTGTTATGAACCAAGGTTTGATTGGCATCAACTTTCTTTGAAAGCACAATGGTTCAATTTATCCACATTAAAAGGATGAACTTACTCTTCTTTTTCCTATCTTTTTTCTATTTTTTTTTTTAAGTAAATAACAATTGGAAAAAAAAAATTTTAAGGGAAAGACCGCCTTCTTCACACTTATGAAATCTTTTTATCAAGGAAAGTCCGCCTTTTATAACGAGAAATTTTCATCCCATGCCCAACTCTAGGGGCACGTCCCCCTTAGGTTGTGCGTGGTTGATGACAGATCAATGGGAGCATTTTCCCCTCAGTGGTTTGCATCGCTTGTTTCCACCAAAGTTTCCACCTCATTGACCTTCACGTAATTCTAATATTCATCTTTGAGTTGCTTGCATTATTAACTCTCTTCTCAAAGATGCATTTTCATTTCTTGCTATGCGGATGATAATGGAGTCTCTTCTTCACAAAAATAATCACCTAACATATTCAAAAAACAATGCAACAAGGAAAGGGGTCCTTATAGGGTCATAAACCCAAAGGATATGGATAATCTTCTAATGAATGGCCTCCTTATGATCTATTCCAGTAGATCCTCCGACCCCGAAGAGAAATTTTTCACTGAAATACTATGGATCCCAATTACCCCTTTTCTCTTTTTCTTCTTTTTATAAGATCCAAAATAGAAGATAAGCAAGGAGAAAAAGAAAAAGAGTAACAAGAGAGAAGAGGAAAGAGTATGCTCCCATTTGTCCTAAAAGGAACAACCTATACAAGGGTCTTAGGGTCATGACTCTAAGTGGGATAGCCACTAAGTCGATCTATCAGTGCAGACATCAAGGTGGGTCTAAACTTCTAAAGGTCGTGGTCCCCAGATTGTCCCTGTCTCGAAAGGCAGGGAGCTGGCTCATGATCCTAGCCACAAGTAGGGATAAACCCTTACAGGATGACTAGTCCATGATACCAGTAACAATCTGAGTGGTGAATCAGCAAATATCAGAGGGGCACAAGGCCTTTCAATGACAATGTTGAGACACCTCCTATTCCTTGGGTTTCCACAAGCTCAGGTATACAGCTGAAAAGTGTGTGCAGTAAGTGACGGTGACGTGTGTGGAGGGACCGTGCATACAATCTTAAAAACTTAAAAAACATATCTGGAAAACAAAGCTACCCATATATACAGGAAACAGAATCAAGGTCACTTTCCCTAGGGTTGAAATAGCAAGAAAAAGGATCAAAAGTCATCTACCCTAAGGCTGAAGTAAAAAAAAAAAAAAAAAAAATCATGTATAAAGCACACAATAAAAATAAATAAATAAACAAATCGAACCCAAACAGAATAAGGCTAAATAAGTTCAAACAACAAAAACATGGTATTTTTCATCTTTCTTTTTTCTTACTACTGTCTCTTTCTTTTTTTTTAAAAAAAAAAAAAGCAAAACAAGCCAAAAAAATGGGGGTAAAATAAATAAGTTAAAAAATAAAGAAAAATTGCACAACTAATTTTAATGGGCTTGACTCTCTAAAAACGTCCCTAGTGGAGTCGCCATCTGTCGCGACCGGAATCGCAAAGGAAACTGCGAAAAATAGAGAATTTTAGAAAAACAAGTAGAGTCGCCACCAATTTTATTTAATTAGGGAAAAAATTGGAAAACCTTTAAAAATGGTTTTTGAAACCAAAACCGAGTTCGGAAGCCGATTGCTTATAGAGAAGGATGGAGACTTAACCCCACTGCACCCCTAATACACCCGTTAAACGGTTACCCAAATTAATTTTGCAAATTATTTGCGAATTTTAATGTATTTATTTTACCCCAAAAATATTTACAAGACATAAAATGATAATGAAAAAATGAATTTAATAATAATAATAATAAATGATTTGCAGTGCTAAGCAAGGTTGAACATGGCACGTAAATCCATAGAGCGACCCCGAACCTAAGGGATTGAACATGATACTTTCCATAGAGCAATCACAAAATAAAGCAAAAATCCAATTATTTTAGTTAGTTGTAAAATAAAATAAAAATAATAAAAGGATGAACATGTGTTAAGTGAGATTGAACATGACACATAAGTTCATAGGGCAACCTCAAATCTATAGGACAGAACATGACACAAGTTGATAGAGCATTCCTAAACTAAAATGGGTTCCTTTAATTATTACCAAAGAAATTTTGTAAACATAAAACGAAATGCTCCGCCATTATTGTTCTAAAAATGGATGACTGTTAGAGGCTAACATGTTGAAGACTATGCTCAATTGAATCCAAAAATGCAACACTCAGCAAAATATATTATGCAACCATCCCAATGTTATCCTTGTGAAGCTTATGGAACGAAAGCTGGCAAGCTGCTTGCTCCCTTTGAATGTAAAAGCAAGATGTCATATCACCCAAGAATTAGACTACTACTGTAACATCACTACAGAAAGGCTAAATTGTTCCAAGGGAAAGAAAAAAAAACACGTCTCGCCATACAAAACAAAATCATATGTGACATCACCATGTGATGGCTATATAATTAAGCAATTCGTTTATGCATTTTTCACCAGTAGTCAAAATAAAAGGACAGAAAGCCTAACAACAGCATATCATTGCAGCAGCGCACATAGTCATGACAAACTAGTATACAATGCCAGTGAATTTCACAAATTTTCAGAAGAGAAAAAGCAAAGATCTTACCAAACCGAAAAGAACAGCTTCTGTTGTGTTAAAATGGAATTTTAATAACTTAACATATCAAAATCAAGCAAGCAGAAAGCTCGGCATCAACAGGAGCAAAATTTGAACTGTGTAATGACTCATGCATTTTATCAAACAACAAACAAGCGATCATGACTGGCACTACGAGGCAGTAAGCAATATCACAAAATTAAATTGAAAATTAACAAATTCAAGGTGCAAAAAAGAGAAGAAAAAAAAAAACAGAGAAAGGAAGCAAATAAAATTATGGGACATCGTATGAAAACTCAAAGCAGGAGATGATTTTCATTCCATATTATTGCAGCATAACAGTGTCAGATAAAGAAAAAAAATGAATAAAAATGGAGGTCACCAAATGGAGGCCCTCAGTTACAATATCAAATCTATCCCCAAAATAAAAGAACCTACTAAGGAAAATGGTCCAAGCAGATTTCTATCAAAAACCTCAACAGATCCCAGGAACATACATCCCTTTGTGTTAGATCCCCTTTTTCGTTCCCTCTTTGCACCTCTCTCCCCCCTCTGTTTTTCGAATTTTGTGACTGTCTCTCTTTCCCCTTCCCTTCTTGTTGCTTGCCCCCCTGTATTTCCACTTTTGTGACTGACTCCCTCTCCCGGTCCCCCCTGGCTATCCCTTTTTTCTGGTTTCTGCTTCCTTCTTTATAGAGATATTTCTCCCTCATTGCTTTGATTCCCTCTCCTGCAAATCAGCGAAAATAGCAATTAAAATCCCTAATTTGAATCGAAAATGGAAGGGAATAACGCATACCTTGTGTGATTGAGATCCAGTGATGCGAGTGAGAAGGGAAAGAAGCGAGATTCACGTTGTTGATGGAGGTTTGCGGCTGCTAGGGTTACTTTTGGGTGAGGGAGGAGATAGACGGGTTATGGAGATAGACGGGTTATGGAGGAGATAGACGGGTTATGGAGATAGACGGGTTATGGAGGAGATAGACGGGTTATGGGAGGAGATAGACGGGTTATGTTATGGGAGGAGATAGACGGGTTATGGGAGGAGATAGACGGGTTATGTTATGGGAGGAGATAGACGGGTTATGGAGCAGACGGGTTATGGAGGAAGGGTATGGGCTGAAACTTGGTTTATTGGCCCAAAGACATTTTTTCTTCTTATTTTTTATTTTTATTTTTTTATTTTTATTATTATTATTATTATTTTTTTTTTTAGTATTATAAACAAGACACAACTTAAAAATAACAAAATGTTTCATTTTTATTCGTTCATTTACAAAACAAATTGCATTAACAAGAAATTAAAATATTTTTGTGATTTTTTATTTTATCATTTTTGGACTTTTATGAAGAAATAAAATAAAACTCCACTCTTTTTCGGATTTTTCTCAAAATTCAACATATTTTTTATGATTTTAATTTTTTCAATTTTTTGGTATTTTTCGGTAAATTTAAGTGAAAAGCAAAAGGAACCCGGTCAAAATGGGTGTTCACAGTTGCCCCTCTTTACTTGTCGCTTCCTATAAGACATGAAGGGTCGTGACCCTTCATGTGATCATAGTAAGGGACGAGTAAAGAAAAAGAACACGCATTTTGTCCGGGAATGCATGCCACTATACAAAAGGATTAAATGCAAACGATGTAGACACAAAAGCAAATGACAGATACTTAAAATGCGATGGGCCTCTAATCCCTAAAATTAAATGACGGAAATTTAAAAGTGCGATAGGCCTCTGATCCCAAAAGGTAAATTGCAGGAATTTAAAATTACGAAGAGTTTGAAGCTTATGGAACGAAAGCTGGCAAGCTGCTTGCTCCCTTTGAATGTAAAAGCAAGATGTCATATCACCCAAGAATTAGACTACTACTGTAACATCACTACAGAAAGGCTAAATTGTTCCAAGGGAAAGAAAAAAAACACGTCTCGCCATACAAAACAAAATCATATGTGACATCACCATGTGATGGCTATATAATTAAGCAATTCGTTTATGCATTTTTCACCAGTAGTCAAAATAAAAGGACAGAAAGCCTAACAACAGCATATCATTGCAGCAGCGCACATAGTCATGACAAACTAGTATACAATGCCAGTGAATTTCACAAATTTTCAGAAGAGAAAAAGCAAAGATCTTACCAAACCGAAAAAAACAGCTTCTGTTGTGTTAAAATGGAATTTTAATAACTTAACATATCAAAATCAAGCAAGCAGAAAGCTTGGCATCAACAGGAGCAAAATTTGAACTGTGTAATGACTCATGCATTTTTTCAAACAACAAACAAGCGATCATGACTGGCACTACGAGGCAGTAAGCAATATCACAAAATTAAATTGAAAATTAACAAATTCAAGGTGCAAAAAAGAGAAAAAAAAAACAGAGAAAGGAAGTAAATAAAATTATGGGACATCATATGAAAACTCAAAGCAGGAGATGATTTTCATTCCATATTATTGCAGCATAACAGTGTCAAATAAAGAAAAAAAATGAATAAAAATGGAGGTCACCAAATGGAGGCCCTCAGTTACAATATCAACTCTATCCCCAAAATTAAAGAACCCACTAAGGAAAATGGTACAAGCAGATTTCTATCAAAAACCTCAACAGATCCCAGGAACATACATCCCTTTGTGTTAGATCCCCTTTTCGTTCCCTCTTTGCACCTCTCTCCCCCCTCTGTTTTTCGAATTTTGTGACTGTCTCTCTTTCCCCTTCCCTTCTTGTTGCTGGCCCCCCTGTATTTCCACTTTTGTGACTGCCTCCCTCTCCCGGTCCCCCCTGGCTGTCCCTTTTTTCTGGTTTCTGCTTCCTTCTTTATAGAGATATTTCTCCCTCATTGCTTTGATTCCCTCTCCTGCAAATCAGCGAAAATAGCAATTAAAATCCCTAATTTGAATCGAAAATGGAAGGGAATAACGCATACCTTGCGTGATTGAGATCCAGTGATGCGAGTGAGAAGGGAAAGAAGCGAGATTCACGTTGTTGATGGAGGTTTGCGGCTGCTAGGGTTACTTTTGGGTGAGGGAGGAGATAGACGGGTTATGGAGATAGACGGGTTATGGAGGAGATAGACGGGTTATGGAGGAGAGAGACGGGTTATGGAGATAGACGGGTTATGGAGATAGATGGGTTATGGAGGAGATAGACGGGTTATGGAGGAGATAGACGGGTTATGTTATGGGAGGAGATAGACGGGTTATGTTATGGGATAGACGGGTTATGGGAGGAGATAGACGGGTTATGTTATGGGAGGAGATAGACGGGTTATGGAGCAGACGGGTTATGGAGGAAGGGTATGGGCTGAAACTTGGTTTATTGGCCCAAAGACATTTTTTCTTCTTATTTTTTATTTTATTTTTTTATTTTTATTATTATTATTATTATTATTATTATTTTTTTTTTAGTATTATAAACAAGACACAACTTAAAAATAACAAAATGTTTCATTTTTATTCGTTCATTTACAAAACAAATTGCATTAACAAGAAATTAAAATATTTTTGTGATTTTTTATTTTATCATTTTTGGACTTTTATGAAGAAATAAAATAAAACTCCACTCTTTTTCGGATTTTTCTCAAAATTCAACATATTTTTTATGATTTTAATTTTTTCAATTTTTTGGTATTTTTCGGTAAATTTAAGTGAAAAGCAAAAGGAACCCGGTCAAAATGGGGTGTTCACAAAGGTACCAATCAAACCACACTCCTTCCTTCTTGCTTCTTCATTTAACATGCTCTCTTTTACAATTGACATTGTCAACTTCCCATTTGGAGTTGAATTAGTCAGTGTCACAACTAGGACTTCCCAGCTGTCAAGCAAGGAACTGAGCAGCAACAAAGCTTGCAACTCATCATCTAATTTAATATCTGCGGCTGTTAACTGATTCACAGTGTTCTGAAAAACACTCATATGCTCTGCCACTGAACCCCCTTCTTGTATTTCATATTCACCAGCTTCCGGATCAAACATGCTTTATTTTGCACATTCTTCCGCTCATACAGGTCAGCCAATATCTTCCACATTTTCTGGGCATCTGTTTTTGTGTCTACATGAGGATATACACTTAGGTCCAACCACTGCCTAATCAATGCAACTGCCTTTCTGTTCATCTTCTTCCATTCACTTTCAGATTTATCACTGGGTCAAGCAGTGTCCCCCTCAACAGGATCATACAAGTTTTTGCTGTATAACATGTCTTCCATGAGAGTCTTTCAAAGTGTATAATTTGTAGAATTCAGCTTAATCATATTTGGCCCTTGATTTTCCTCCATTTAAATGCACAAGTTAGAACAACCTCAGCTCTAGATACTACTTTGTTGGGAAAAATAGAAAAATAATCACCAATCTCTTTTTCCCCCATCTGTGCAGATAAATAGGCACAACAAAAATATTCTTCCACAATATAATATCAATAACAGAAAATAAATATCAATAACACCAGAATTTTAACGTGGAAAACTCCCTAGAGTAGGGATAAAAACCACGGGACCAAGTCCAGCAAAAACTTCCACTAAAAATATTAATGGGTACACAGAGTCTTCCTAGCAACACTAGGGAGCACCAAATCAGCAACACATCACCCAATGGGTGGATACAACCAAGCAACAAGAGAGAAACTCCATAAAAGTGAGTATCACAAACTAACCCAAAGAGAAGACAAAACAATAAACTAGCAGTACTAAAATATAGCCCTCAACACCAGGAACAACATACTAAAATTTCATTAAGAATGGAAGCAATTTACTCATCTGATATAGAACACAAAGTCCCTGCCCAATTTCTTCTTGACGCCGTTCTTTCACTACTGTCTCTGTTGCTATTTTTCTTTCTCACTTACGAGAAGCACACTCACACACCTCATTGTTCACATGCTTTTCTTTTATTTGACTTTTCAATTTTTCTTTTTTTTCCTTTTTACTTTTTACTTTTATCTTGTGGGTCCCACTTAGGAGGTAATCTACCCAACATTCCTTTTAATCATTCAACTTCTTTATGCTTAATGATTTCTAATCATTTAAACTCTTTGCCCGACAACCATTGGATTTATTTGGGGAAAAGAATATTAATTGCCTGAAAAACAATTAATAGTTTTCGTAGATGGATTGGTATTCAAAAAGCAACCGCGAAACTGAATAGAATTAGGATTTGAGGGATATCGAAAGCACAAGTGAAACCATGGCTCTAGGCTCTTTAATCTTGATTTCTAAACTCTCTTTTTATTCTTCTTTCATCATCTTTTTACCATTGCTCTATTATTATTATTATTTTAAATTCTAGTTCTTGATTAGTCTAAACAGCATAAGGATTTCTCTATTCCAGTACTTGCTTTATCACTTAGTGATCAAAATTAATCTCTTGGATACGATATCTGGACTTCCGTTCTATATTACTTCTGTGATAGGGTACATGGCCCTTAAGTGTGTTTTGAACGCAACACTTTACTTCCGCTTTTCGTAAAACCAAACGATGCATACGAGAATATATAGCAAGTCACTTGTCACTTTACAACTTGGTGATGTTCTTTTCGTCCACGCTCTCACCGTCGAAGGCAACACTTTACGTCCTAATTACTGCTGTGCAGCCAAATAAACTAATTTCTTTAGAGTCATGCTAACCAGTAACATTAAATGTCTATGGAAAATAGAAAAAGTAGTGGATTAATAAAATCATTAAATACATATCAGAAATAGTCATTACCAATGTAATTTGACTTTATTTAAATGACAAAATTACCCATCACTGTATTTTACTCTCTACATTCTCTTCAATGATGTGGCCCTCGCATCTTTTCTTCTATCAAAACAATTCCCTTCCTGATGCTACAACTACTTGGAGGACCTTTTGTTTTGGAAATTGGAGGACAATGAACAACATCTTGTGAACAAACTTTATTGTTGCAATCTACAACTACTTGCTCCTCAATGACAACGTTGACTTGGAGCTCTACTTCATCATTGTCATGTGATGCTTGAAGCCGCCATCGTCATGGCAAGTAGTTAGAAGGGATTTCATGACAATCTTTATGAAGAAAAATACTGAGAATATGCCAACATAATATCCCCCAAAACTCAAAGTGCTTACAACTACATGTAGTTGTTTTACCATCCCAAAAGACCACATGTTTTCTACTATTTGCATCTTTATAATACCACAACATAAATACATTACCATTTTCATGATGAACTGAATATTCGATGGACCTTTCAAACTCCTCTTGAAACTTCTGAAAAGCAAATCGTGTGAGAATACTATGAGCTTGCTCTTGTAAGGGTGACAACAACTTCATATTAAATCTTTTGCACTTTTCTAACATTATATCATGCACTTCTTTGTGCTTAATGTCATTAATTGCTATATCAAGCTGAAACTTATTTAAATGAATTAATACATTGGTTTAAAAAGAATGAGTATTACTGTACCTGCAAATACATCATACTTAATTACCTGCTTTGTAAAGTCTCTTAAACTTGTGTGAGAATTGATGAATCTTCTAATAAATACATTAATACTCTCTGATCTCTGCCGGTTGTTGTTATCCCCCCAAAGAAACAATCATGAAGATGAGCGAGTGCCCAATAATTCTTGATTTCATACAATACTTTCACATGGTTATTTGACTGCAAGTTATACTTGGCAACAACTTCTGGCCATTGACGCTCAAATTCTTCACATGTCTCCAATTTATACAACTCATAATTATCAGCACACCATTTTGGATATTTCTCACAAAGTACAACATTAAACCAACAACTAAACTTGAAATTAATGTGCCATACGCAGAAACTATGTTTTGTTGATGGCAATTCTTTTGAGATTGCTTCTGCCATCCATGGATCTTGATCTGCCAATATAGTCTTCGGTGGCTTCTTCATCAAAGATATGAAAGTCTATAGAAAATAACCAATTATTAAAAGTTTCTTTAATTAAAAATGAGAAGTATATGTAGATCGGAAAAGAACAAATTATAATAAAATTATATAAAGAAAAAAATTATGTAAGCTTAGAAGTTACCTTCATTAACCAATGAAACGCAGATGCTGTTTCATTTCATTGGAGTGCACATCCAAAAAGTATAGTCTTTCCATGGCTATTCATACCCACAAAAATTCCAAATGGCATTTCATAAGAATTGACCTTGTATGTTGTATCAAACACAACAACATCCCCATAATTTTGGTACCAATCAAAACAAGAAGTGGGTGACCAAAAAATATGCTCTAACTTTCTTTCTTCATCGAGTGTATATGCATACTGAAATTTAGAACAACTTTTTTTGTGTCCTCACAATACTTAAGAAGATTAATAACATCACTTCTTTCAACTTTTTTCTTGACTTTCAAAAATAGATTGCGGATGTCCTTTTCAATAAATGGAAGATAACCATGCTTCACATTTTTCTCAAGTTCTATGACACATGTTAATTGTGTAACTGAAAGCCCACCTTCTTTTAACAAGAAAATGCGCTCATAATCATCTTCTTAGATAGTTTGATGAGCCGGTAAAAAGCGCACCTCTGATTGGATTAGTAAAACATGGTTATATTCAGCAATAAACTTTGTAACCCACCACTCACTTGGAAATATATCATGAGACTTCTGCAATGTAATTCGTAAATGAGCTTTACATTCACATTTTGATGATTCCCTTTTATTTAATAAATATACCTTTTCGAATTGGGAACCCATGTTGATATGCATATCTCTTATAAAAGGCAAATGTTTCTTCCTCACTAAGAAAAATTTGACCAACAAAAGGTACTATATTTATCTCCTTTAAATTAATATCTTTATCAGCCTCTTCTAAAAATTCATTCACCCCAAGATTCTGACTTGAATTTCTGATTTGATCGACTTCTAAAATTTCTTCCATCTCAACAATATGACCAAAAGGTATAATGTTTGTTTCTTCCATGTTTCCAAATTGTTGTCCAATTATTTCTGAATAACCATTCTCTGAAAATATATCTTCTACAGGATATTCATTCAAATCAATTGTTCTTTGATTGTTGCTCATATCTCTGCTACTAACATCATCCATTGTGCTATTTATCATTTATAAATAAAAACAACAAATAAAAATATATATTATAAAACTCCATTGCAAGTAAGGTGCGAAGAATTATAAAAGTCTATAACTACTAATAAAAGCACCAAAAGAAAAAAAAAATAATAGAATTTCTACGATAAAAGTGAAGAGCACCGAGAGAAAAAAACACAATAGAAAAAACAAATAAAAATAAAGATATTTATATTATAAAACTCTATAATAACTACTAAGAGCACCAAAAGAAAAAATAAATAGAATTACTATGATAAAAGGTACCTATTAGTTACTGCTGCCTTTCAACACTTGGGGAGAAGGCTCCCTTTTGTCCTTGCTTTGAGTCGCATCAATTGGTTTTACATTTCCATTTTGTAAAAATGCTGGCACAAAGATACTTGTTGGGGAGGTAAAAAGGAGTAAAGATCCTCTTCATTTCTCAAAGGAAATGAAAGATTCTATTACTATAGTTTTGGACGTATAAAACACATAAAAGCCTAATAAATGCCACTATTTTAGAAATAAATATCTTTATACACCTTAGACTATAATAATGGAGCCCTTCATTTCTTTTGAGAAATGGATAGGATCTTTACTCGATAAAAAGACGTACAGGAAACACATTGAGTTACTGGAGGCGCGCACACAATGTATTATTAGGTAAGGGTACTTTTGTCTTCACCGGTTTTGTCTTTCTTAGTTTAATTGCTACACTTAATTATCGAGTAAATATTTAATTTGATGTCTGAAATTATAGGGTCATATCAATTTAGTCCCCATATTATCAATATTCCAACATGATTCTTGAAATTGTAAAAATGTAGCAAATGCATCTCTGATATTATTTACTTAGTTTTAATTGCATTTCTGACATTACCAACTTAATATCATTATAGTCCATATAAATATCAACAGAGAGACGAATCTGATTAACTTTTTGTAATTCCAGCGATCATTTTGAAATATGGATAATGTGAGGACTAAATTGATACGATCCTATAATTTCAGGAACTAAATTAAATATACTTTTTAATTGTCATTTGTTCTAAAATAAAGTAAGTGGGACCATCTATCATTTATTACTCTTTAACCAGTGTCCTCATCCATTTCTTTATTCCTAATTTGCCGTATGTCCATCCAACTGCCACTCCTCAATTTCTCCCACGAGTTTATACAGATTTTGACACATATTACTATTTTTCAAGGAGAATTCTATGGGCCATGATCTTATTGGAATTTCTCAGTGATTAGCGAGGAAGTGAATTTGAATTCTGTGATATCCGAGGATAACTTTATTTTGTTTAGGTGATCCAATTAGATTGTGAGAATCATTTGACTGGACTTATTAACATGACTCATTTAATTGAGATAATATATTCTGATTGGACAGAATAATTTTTATTCCAAAATTATTAAAAATATCAGAAAATGCATCATTTTCAAACATTTTATATGGAACCTTTCCCCCCGTCAAAAGTGGTCCACTGGTCCGTGACCTGGTATAGGAAGGAAAATATAAGTTAAAATTGGAAGTAAAATGATGAAACTGAAATTTGTAGTCTTCAAATTAATGTTTTAAATAGATCAATTATTTTTTTAGTCCTCGATTAGGAGTATCTTGTCGGAAGCAGGAACTAATTTCCTACAGGGGAGTGAATGACATCTGAAGGCGAAAAATCTCTTTCCAATAGAAATTTGCTCTATACGTAAGAGTTAGGATTTGAACCTCAACCACTTGATTAAGAGACACAAATTCATTACCACTTGTACCAACCTCCGTTTGATATACTTGGACGAAATATACATCATAACCTTTTTAAACTTGAGAATTGCAATGTGGTTTGGCAGTGATCAATTACTATTAGAACAAATTTGTTTAAACTTAATGATAAAAAATCTTTTTAAAATGTACATATACTGTACTCCAAAAATGTGTTAGAAAATTTTTTTTGACTGGCAGGATAATCGAAAGAATAGAACCACTTGCAATTTATTTTACCTCACACCTCTTGGCATTTATTTAGGCGAGAAAAATAAGGTATACATATATAAAAATGAAATCAATTAACTATAATCAAATTATGAAAATAATATGTGTAAAAATAGGTTAATAATACAATGTGTGTTGATCCAAATAAAATGAGTTTGGATTCCTTAATCACAAGGTCTTAGGTTTAGGGTTTATCTCTGAATTTATGTCTATGAACAAGAAGATCACTTTTGATGGAAGATACTACATGAAACAGAAAAAATGTAGGTTAATAACGTTGATGTGAGTCATTTTCTTGGCAATGCGATATCGCCGGCAATAAAGAATAAACAATTCTGGACCAACAAAAGCCGCGTGTGGCTACGAGGCCATGCCATACCTACAGCCTACAGGAAGACACTCACGCACAAAATGTGAGGTGGGTAGGCTAACAAGTAACAAGCCTCAAAACCCCTTCCTTTCCAGAAATTATTAACAGATAATATTGAAGTAGGATATTTATATTTTTATGTAAACAACGCAAATGTACAATATCAGTTTTAATTATTAAAATGAGTTAAATTAAAAGATGAATTCTCTGATATATTTAGGTGATCCAATCAATTAGTGAGAATTATTTGAAATGATCCGCTGTCATGATCCATTTAATTAAAGTAGCGTAGTCTGATTGGACATATTAACTTTTACTCTTCTGTTTAGTAGGTATCAAAGAATTCACGAAATTTAAAACTTAATTATCCATCACATATAATTTAGTTTCTAAATTTAATTTAATTATTATATAAATTAAAGCATCTTCAATAGTGCAACTCATTGAAATTGCTTAACTCCTCTTTTTATAGGTTCTGTCATGTCACATTATAAACTTTTTGTTACTTTAAGCAACTCTCTACTCCAATGGTACAACTCTCTAATTTAAGAAACTTTTTACTCCAATGCTTATAGCTGGATATCGTGTCACCGGTGCTCCAACAGGGATACTGTATAAGAACCGATTCTTATTTTTTAGAGAAATGCTAACGACACACTCTTTACACTCTCTTTCCAACACACTTTCTTCTATTAGTTGAAATTCATGTGGGTCCTACAGAATTTAAGTGGGATCCACATGAATTAGTAGGACCCATTTGAATTTTAACCTATAGAAAAGAGTGTGTTGGTAGGAGAGTGTTAGAGAGTATGTTAGTAGCACTCTTCTATTTTTTAAGTAACTCTTATTCGAGATACTCTTATCTTCTTTTTTTTTTTTTTTTTTTTGACAAATTTGAGATGCTCTTATCTTAATCTCTAAAAATTTTTAAATTTTGTATTAATTAATTTTTTTAAAATATCAATATTAATTTAATCCTTAAAAAGGATAGAGTTGGCACGAGTTTTTTTTTTTTATTTTACTAAAGTTGATACGAGTTTTAAAAATTCATAAATTACATGGTATAATAATTGAATTCATAGACTAAATAATAAATCTATCACAAAAAAAAGACTAAATAATAAATGAAAATAATTTTAAGGATTAATTTAACAACTTACCTTTATTGGAAAATTTAAGTAAGAGATAATAACAATACATATAACTAAAGTAGTATATGTTCATTCACCAAAAAAAGTAGTATATTTTTAATGCTTTAGATTAAATTAAATCTTTATACTCTAAAAAAAAGCACATTTTTATAATCTTTTATACACCATTGACTACGTTAGTTATTAGTTATCTTTTCTCAATTTAATTGTATTTAAATGATATAGTTTTTTTTTTGACTGATTTAAATGATATAGTTGAAGCCGTATATATATATAATAAACATTAATTACAAAATTTGCAAAATAATGTTGCCATGGCATTCTTTATATAATTTTATTTTGATTTATATTATTTCAGTTAATATCGTATATTTGTAGTTATTATTTGGTACCATTAATAAAAAATTTATAGATTTTTAATCATTGTAAAAATAATGACATATAAAGAAAGATGTATAGAAACCAACCAATGATAGAAAGAATATGTTATCAGTCCCTCGTTGAGTAAATATGGAAGCTCAATGTGATACTTAAGTCAGAGGCTCTCCCACCTGATGGATAGTCATTTGTGTTGATCTCTCCTCATGAACTTCAGTCATTATAATTGGTGTTTTTATTGAGAATTGAGTAATGGAAAGGACTACCTATAAGCTGATTAAGATATACCAAATATTGATGAAATCGCCAAAAGGGAAGGGCTATCACCTACTCAATGTCGATAGAGTAAAGTCGCTCTGGACGTCGGTTCTAAAAGGGATGACAATGTTATGAGTCTCACATTGAATAAATATAAACACTCAATATGGTACTTAAGCCATAATATCTTTCTATCTAATGAATTAGTCTTTTGAGTTAAGTTTTTGAAAGGGGCTTAACTAATAATATAATACCTCTTACGCTTACACCATATAATAATTCCTTTTCATATATAAATAGAATAATAATTCTTAAATAACATTTTTGATGTCAAAAGTGACATTTATGGTTTTCTTTTAGATATGAAAATGGAGTTGTATTAGAAGTATAAAAAATAAATGAGAAAGTGTAACAACTATATATAATGTGTAAAAAGGTTCTCAAATTCTAATGATCAAATAACAAATCTCTATAAATAAAGTACCTTCAAGAGTTTAATTAGTATTTATTCACAAGATAAATCTTTTTACATTCCAACTACTTATAAGTTGTCACATCATTAAAATATTTAATTTTTATCATAATTATTTTGAAAAATCACATATAAAATAGTTTATAGGCTAAAATATATTTTTGGTCCTTTATGTTTTGGTCAAAATTCATTTGATCATTTATCTTTTAAAAGATTCATTTTGGTTCTTTATCTCTCTAATGTTACACAAAATAGTCCTTTTCGCCAGGTCTATTACTTATGTCGTTAATAATAACTTACGTGACAGTTAAGTGACAATCTGGACAAGTGATGTGTCACGCCCTCCACTCTGATCAATTAGGTGGAGCCACATGGCACTCTCCTTCTTTTTCTTCTTCCCCAAATTAAACCCTAGAAAATTTAGATGTGCAAAATGGTTTTTTCTTGTGCTTGGTTCTAGAAGCTTCTTCAATTGAAGTTTCTTCTTTTGAACCATATCAATACCCAGCAACAAAGATGGAGTAGCAGCGGCAGACATGAGTGATGCAGAAGGGCAGACGACGACGATGTTGTGGGGTAAGGCCACGACGGAGCTCGACTGAGGCGGTGCGAGCAAAGGTTGATAGTGGCTGGGTTCGCGGTTGTTGTGAGCGAATCTGGTGGGAGAGGCAGATGGAGTCGTGGGTGCACGATAGAGCTCACGGCTTGGTTAGGCGGTACATGGACGGACAGCTGAATGACACGGTGGAGCACGATGGAGGAGGTTCGGACAAGGCTCCTTATGTCTCTCTGTTTGGATTTTGGTTCAGGTTTTGACTTGGGAATGGAATCGCCGAATCGGGCTCTTACTGCTGCTGATTTTTTCATTATTGGTGTGTTGTTTGTTGTTGTGGGGTTTATATGGTTTAAATGGACCTTTGTTGATCTTTTTCCAGTGCGATGGTTTCAAATAAAAACGTCAGCTGATAGTAATCGAGTTAACGGTTATGTCAACTGATAGTAACAGAGTTTGTAAGGAAGATGATAGAAAGGATCAATTTGTGTTACGTTAAAGAGTTAAAAGACAAAAATGAATATTTTATATGATAAAAGATTAAAATGAATTTTGATAAAAAAAAATAAAGAATGAAAAATATATTTTAATCTAACAACACAATAAAAAACTTTACCATACATTTTTTTTTTCTTACCAAAAAAAAATTATAAAAAAGAGTAGCTCAACCTTGGTTCCGTTGTTGTCCTGCTTCCTACGGTACAATAACACATTTCTTCAAGACAACCATCCATCACCACTCACTCCACTCTCCAGAGTCTCCACCTTCTACTCCTCTCTCTATCTCTCTAACTTTCTCTCTGAAAGAGAGAAGAAAGTTCAGCGCACGGTTTCGCGATGGACGCGGCATCGCAGCTCGTCTACTGCGGAATCGACCCCTTCCGTCGCTGCTCTCCTTCCCACCCTTCACCTTCCCGGAACAACTTCTTCCCGGTTCGCCACCGGTCCAACCGGGTTTTTGCCGTATCTGCCGAACCCAAACCCAAACCCACTCAGACCGCTCCGTATCTGCCGGCTAACACCGGCAACGGTTCACCTCGGTCTCCGCCGAGCCCAGCAGTTAACGGCGTCTCCACGGTAACCGTCCTGATCCCAAACCTGTGGTTGAAATTCAGCGGTTCGTTCGTTTTTGATTTGTTTGTTGAATTGTAGTTCATATTATAACATGGCGTGTTTTGATTGGAGGACAGAGAATCGGAGATGTTTCGAAGGAGATTAAGAGGGTGAGGGCGCAGATGGAAGAGGACGAACAGTTGGCGAGTCTCATGAGAGGCCTTCGGGGGCAGAATTTGAGGGATTCGCTGTTTGCTGAGGATGATGTTCAGCTACGTCTTGTTGAGGTCTTCAATTGAATTTGAAACTCTAATGTTCTGTAAATTTCAGATGATATATGCATTAACATTATTCCTTAGCATCCACATACACACACACATATACTCATAAATCAGTGTAAAGTTTTTTATCCCTCAATCAATAAAAAATCATGATAGGGATGACTTATAAGATTAGATAAGAGTCAAACATTTGATGTGTCAATTTATGGTTGACAATGTAGAAAACCGTGCATACCAATTATATATATATATATAAAGAGATCGATTCATAGGGTAAATTATTTTTCACTTACACTCACTTTCAATTCCATCCAACGGTCTAAATTATTACTAAAGTTAAAATCACAATCATCGTTGGATGAAAATAAGATCAACATCTAGAAATGAGTGTAAGTGAGAAGTGGTTTACAGTGGTGTAAACGGATCCTCCTTTTATATATACAAACACACACACACACACACACACACACACATATATATATATATATATATATATATATTTGTATATATATGAGACATATCTAATGAGAGGAGTGATTATTGTGAGCGGGGAGTGAAGTGGATGTTATTTGAATGATCAAAATTGGACCATGGTGTTTAATTTTTAATAGGAAACAAAAGGATACTGGATTGGATTCAAATATAATTTGGTATTTTGTATTTTGTGTAGGTAGATGAAAGTTGTGAGTTTTTGCCTTTGGTGTATGATCCTGCCAGCATTTCTGCATATTGGGGAAAACGTCCACGTGCCGTTGCAACACGAATTGTGCAGTTACTATCTGTTGCTGGAGGTTTTCTTTCACGTATTGCCTGGGATGTGATCAACAAGAAGGTTAAGGAGGTAATTCTTCAATATGCTGACAGACTGGGCAGCTTACCCGCGTTCTTGAGTTTTATTATTTTTAAATTTTATTTTTTTTTTGCTTTTTGTTTCTTGTTTTTAGTTTCTCTGCTTTGGAGGATTTGTCATAATAAATATCTTTATGTCAAAAAATAAAAACCAATTCAGAAGTGTGATTGATTTATGTGGTTGTTACTCACTCATGATACACTTGCTGTGTTATTAAATAAGTTAATTTTCATAATTGTGTATAGAAGTTTTCTAGTTTCGTATTGAAAGGATTAGAGCTTGTGCTTGTGTAATGCATAAGTTTATATAAGCTTCTTGTGGAATGTGTACCGGTTTCTTTATATTTCATAGCCATTATTTAAAAAGCAATTTTTTATATTATATTGTGGTTATTCTTTTTTGCTCTTTCCATAACCAGAATGAAGTTGCTAGGGCCATTGAATTACGCGAAATTGTGACATCTTTGGGTCCAGCATACATAAAACTTGGGCAAGCATTGAGCATTCGACCTGATATACTGTCACCTGCAGCGATGACAGAGCTGCAGAAGCTTTGTGATAAAGTAAGCTTGTTGCTCCTTCTTCCCTTCTCCCTTTTCTTGCTTTCTCTCTTCTGCATATGCCATTGTTTCCATTTTGACATGAATCAGACCTGTCATAGACAGCACCGCATAGGGAGAATAGTGAGTCAGAAACAAAAAATAAAACTTGATTTGTTGAATATTTAAAAAAAATACTTAATTTGTTAGACAAGTGTGATTTATTTCTTTAGTCACTTCGAGCAGCATGAAAAACAAGACATTTATTCTTTATCTCAGAAATAAAGAAACATAGTTGGACAGGTTGCATATTTAATATTTATGTTCTAATTTCTGAAACTACTTACTGCATTACTTCGATTTACCTTATTTAGTTAGAAACAAGAGAAGAATTGAGTCTGATGTACTGTGAATATTGAAAATCATTAGCAGTCACACAATCACATTTTGATTTCTGATCTTGTAAATTATTCCTTTTGCTGAGGTTCCTTTGTTTTTTTTTTTTTGGTGGGGGGATTACATAAAATGTGAAGGTTCCTTCATTTCCAGATGATTTGGCTATGGCTCTGATTGAGGAGGAGCTTGGACAGCCATGGCAAAATATCTATTCTGAACTATCATCTTCTCCCATCGCTGCTGGTAGCTCTCCAGACAACCAGTTAGATCTATTACTTTCTTAGTAGAAAAGTATAGTCTCTCTTTGCTGGTTTTTTAATTAATTAATCAACAGGTATTTATTTTTCTGTGAAACCTATGCAGCATCTCTTGGACAGGTTTATAAGGGATGCCTTAAGGAAAATGGGGATTTGGTGGCTGTTAAAGTGCAAAGACCTTTTGTTCTTGAGACAGTTACTGTTGATTTGTTCATTATTAGGAACCTGGGTTTGGCTCTTCGAAAGTTTCCTCAGGCAAGTTAAATTCTTGTGAGGAGATACTTGAAGTCATATCTGTTTATTGAATTAATATGACCCTTGAAGTGGTAACATTAGATACTAAATCAGTTACTCATTGACCACCTCTCAACCCAACTGCTTTTCAACTAAATATTTTTTAGGTCTCCATAGATGTGGTCGGGTTGGTTGATGAGTGGGCTGCTCGATTCTTTGAGGAATTGGACTATGTGAATGAAGGTGAAAATGGAAACCGTTTTGCTGAAATGATGAGGAAAGACCTACCACAGGCTAGTCTGTCTGATCACTTTTAATTAGTTTATCTTTTTTGACCTCCTTTGAAATCATGCATAAAGCATGTTTGGTCTTCTCACAATCTGGGTTTGGTTTTATTCAACTAGAATGCCTGAGCAAAATACTCATATTGCCTCTTCTAGAATATTTTTGCTTTCAACTGTTTCCAGGTTAAGTTGTACGATGACCTAAAAAATGATGATAAAATAATTTTAAGGAAAGCATGTCTATTAATGTTTGATAGGGAGAATAGTTATTTATTTGTCATATTTTCCTTTAGTATTTTGGACTGGTTATGGATGTGGAATGTGGATATAGATACATGAATGCATAGTAGAATAGTGATTTTTGAGTTTGTACTTTGTAGAATTTAGAAAACCCTTCGATATTATATTTTCACCGTGTGTGCAGTCTAAATAAGGTGGTGCTTTATTTGATGGTATGTAAATTGAAAGCAAAGAAACAAGGCTGAGTCTTATCATAATGGGATTATATTGCCTTTTATGAGCGCTTCATTTCTACCAATGGCCAAGGCACAAGTTGCATATGCCTAATGAGCAAAATACTCATATTGCCTCTTCTAGAATATTTTTGCTTTCAACTGTTTCCAGGTTAAGTTGTACGATGACCTAAAAAATGATAAAATAATTTTAAGGAAAGCATGTCTATTAATGTTTGATAGGGAGAATAGTTATTTATTTGTCATATTTTCCTTTAATATGTTGGACTGGTTATGGATGTGGAATGTGGATATAGATATTAGATACATGAATGCATAGTAGAATAGTGATTTTTGAGTTTGTACTTTGTAGAATTTAGAAAACCCTTCGATATTATATTTTCACCGTGTGTTTCAGTCTAAATCAGGTGGTGCTTTATTTGATGGCATGTAAATTGAAAGCGAAGAACAAGGCTGAGTCTTATCATAATGGGATTATATTGCCTTTTATGAGCGCTTCATTTCTACCAATGGCCAAGGCACAAGTTGCATATGCCTAATGTGTATATGATCAGACTGAGAATATCAGGCTACATTTTCTAGCCATGAAGTTACAAACTTACAAATTTATTGCAATTAATAAATGTTTAGCTTAAAAACAATTGTTTATATATTACATCGTTTTCATCAATATCTGCAAATAGTGCTGATGACATTCAAAGAAACAAGTTAATAAAAATCTGTCTGGATAACATGTTTGTCAAAACTTTGTTTATTATCTGAGAATTGTACCTAGTTAATAATTATATGAATGGTCATGAGGAGAATTTCCTTGCTTCTTCTGACAGTTTTGGTTTCAGGTTGTCATACCTAGAACCTACCATAAATATACATCAAGGAGGGTTCTTACTACAGAATGGATTGAAGGAGAGAAGCTGTCACAGAGCACCGAGAGTGATGTTGGAGAACTGGTTAATGTTGGAGTCATCTGCTATCTAAAACAGGTAGTTTTTGTGTTTTGTTTTGAACCCTTTAAGATGGCATTAGAATCGGCAAGGGCTAACATTTTTTTAATGAAATCATTGCATATTATCCATGTTATGTATTGAGTGTTTTTACTGGCAATCAGTTGTTTATACAACATTTCTAATTTTTTAACTACCATTGTATAGTCTAATAAAACACATGATGGTATACCCAAACTTTGGTCCAAATGTATATGGTATTGATTGTGGTCATTGCAAGACTGCCAGATAGTATGGTCTTTTATGAAAAGATTGATGTATAATAATAAGTACATTCTCACTAACCTTTTCTTATATAAATTTATTTTCATTTTGTTTCAGCTGCTTGATACTGGATTCTTTCATGCTGATCCACACCCGGGGAATTTAATCCGCACTCCTGATGGAAAACTTGCTATACTTGACTTTGGTAAAAATCAATTTTGTTATAGCATGTAGTGAAATACTGTATTGATTATTTTACCCTCGTGATTATAGACATAAATATAGCTTTTTCTTTTTTGTTAGATTTACTGTCCCAATTTTGGTAATATTTGTTGGCAAATGAAGTATTTAGGAAAATATGATTAATTTCTTCATATATCAGAATTTAACTACAAGGAGGATTTTTTTTTTCTAGCACTGTTTATCTTCATGTTTTTCTTTCTTAATTTTCCTTTTTTATCCTGAATTGAAAATATCCACTAGATTTAAAATCCAGACCAGGCAATGAATGCAAATTTTTTTTTGCTCGGATACTATTGGATTGGTTGAACTAGTTAAAGCAATGGTCAGATAAGATTTAGAATAATGGCTTCAAAAATTATTTTTGAGATGAAATCCTGAAAGATTCTTTGTATGTACAAGCAAAAGTAATATCTTCTTATTTATTGATGAAATACTTGCTAAACTATAAATTTATTCTAATTGAATAAAATAATTATTAATGTGTATTCAAAGCTGGAAGCATTTCAACAAACAAAAGGTGCTGAAAGCATAATATATTTAGTTAATGATGTTTTGATATTTTATGGTATTTTTATAAATTAGTTACAATATAATTTAAGGATGGGAACAGTGAGAATCATAATGGTAATATTTTTTTTTTTCCACTATACATCTCCAAATAATACAAGAATGCTTTCATTAGTTTATGATGGAACTTCAATCATCTTGTGGTTTACCGGTACAAAACCACTTATCTTATTGGAAACTGAATTTGCGGTTTTTCTTTTAACCTGTTCTTTTTTCTCCTTATATGAATATAGTAGCTATACTATAATATTGGAATCATGTATAAACTTTTGCATGTTGTTTGGCGTATCTTTAAACAAGTAGACAAGTGTGCTTTGTTATTTGCAACTGTGGCTAGGTAGTTGCTGTTTTCTTGATTCTACTCTTGTTTAACTTTAAGTACTTAAGTATTTATTTCGATATCCTAATCATTGTGATAAATGATGGAAGTCTTTTGTTGCACCCAGGGCTTGTTACAAAATTGACTGATGATCAAAAGTATGGAATGATTGAAGCAATTTCTCATCTCATCCATCGAGATTATCCAGCCATAGTTAAAGACTTTGTTAAACTTGATTTCATTCCAGATGGTGTTAATTTGGAGCCTATCTTGCCAGTTCTAGCCAAGGTCTTTGACCAGGCCTTAGAAGGTGGAGGAGCAAAAAGCATCAATTTTCAGGAGCTGGCATCTGATTTGGCTCAAATTACCTTTGATTATCCTTTTAGGATACCCCCATACTTTGCCCTTATAATTAGGGCTATCGGGGTTTTGGAAGGGATAGCTTTAGTTGGAAATCCTGATTTTGCCATTGTTGATGAGGCCTATCCATATATTGCACAGGTATAATATTCTGTGGTTTTTGATGATATTGGCTTATATTCTTTACTTGTGGGCACATATCAGTTTTGATTTCTCTGGATTCATAGCTGCGTATTTGCATGAAAATAGAGTTCTACTCGAAGCCGATAGGCTTACTTAATTGGTTTTGACTTTAATGAACATAATCAGGGACTACACAATAGGCATATTCAGCAATATTTTGTTGGGCTATCATGGTTAGATTGTATGATGCAATGGATCCAGTGGCATTTGGATTGGACAGAAAAATTTTCTGTTCAGTGTCTGGAAATAATGTGTACATTGTTTAAATTTGAAGTGTTCCAGTTTTAGAGGAGGGCATATGAGGGGAATAACAACTTCAGTTGTCTCAAACTCTTCATCTGATTTTTTTTTTTACCACCATCATTCTTGACAAGTTCGATAGTTATTATCACTGACACAAAAGGTTGCATTTAAACTGTATAAGTAATAGCCTTGAACACTGAATCACTAGGATTTTGCATTACCGCACAGGTAACTGGCTTGTGCAATTACTCTATTTAGATTCTTGTGAGTAATCTAAGTTGATGTTAATCACATTCACTGATAGAGGCTTGTCACGGATGAGTCCCCGCGGCTAAGGAATGCTCTACAATACACAATATATGGGAAATCTGGAGTTTTTGATGCAGAAAGATTTATTGATGTCATGCAAGCCTTCGAGAATTTTATTACTGCTGCCAAAAGTGGAGGTGGGGAGAAACTGAATGGCAATATGGCTGGTCTTGGCATTATTACTAGTCGGTCAGAATATCTCTTGCCGGGATTCCAGTCTTATATGCCTCAATCACAGCAGCCAGTGCAAACAAGGGCAGCTTTAGCATTTTTGTTGTCTGATAAGGGGAATTTTTTCCGAGAATTTCTTCTGGACGAGGTACTTTCTAGAACTACTGAAGAAAATTTTATATTATGTTAAGGAAATTGATTGTCTCACTTGTTTTTTTTTACACCACTTTTACCTGGTTAATGATGTACAAATTTGAAGTTAATATGTATTGTTTGGTTAATGGACTCGTAAACAATTACCACAATATATGTTAGCCACAAATTTTTACATTAACCAACAATACATGCTATTAACCACAAATTTGTACATTATTAACTAGTGTAGAAGTGGTGGAAAAAAAAAAAGTGGTTGAGAATATCATAGTTGATATGTTAATTTGCAGTGTTAAATATATCTCTCCCTATCTTATTCACTTCAGATGTCTTTCTAGATGTGAAATAATTTTATTATTCTTCTCTTTTCAGATGAGAGTACTGAGTAGCCCCACCTCCCTCTTGACTTCTTCATTTTATTGTTTGTTTAATTGATCATATGAGCAGATGTAAAAGTAGGAATTTGTTCAAGTTTTTTAATTCGACCTGTGAACGTGTTTATATACTAAATACATGAGACGAGATAGATAAATTCATTCTAATATATCCTAGTAGAAGCATATGCCTACATCATGAACCTCAAAGGCATTTATTGATGCTAACGGGTGTTCTGTATCTTACTCTATCCTAATAATTGGTAAAAGTAAGACTGACCCCCCTTTGACCCTAGTGGTGAATGGTGATCATTCTATGTAGGTCCAATCAGTCTATTTGTTGAAATCATATATAATAGTTACTTCGCTCACTGTTTGTTGCTCTTTTAGTACACATTTTCGATTGAACTCAGGAAACAAGTGGTACAATAGTTACGGGTCAAAAATGAGATTTTATAAATTGATAGAGTGTAGTGTTATTTTAGGCATAGTAAAAAAAAGGATTGGTTTCGAATTAATTTCTCTATGATCCAAAGTTATCTCTTCTACAAAAGGCTTCTGGTTCTGGCATATATTGAGTTTTGAACTGACAAGAAATGGAGGAAAACCTCCTTACAGCAACAGAAACTAGGAGAACTACTTACAGAAACAGAAAATAATGGAGGAAAGAAAATGCCCTGTCAGAAAAACATGAGCCCAGGAGACCCTCTTATTACTCAATTTTCTGTTCTTTTCCTTTCTCTCCTCCCTTCATATTCCCCCGTCTCCTTCTCTCCTGTCCAGAATCTTCCATATCCCCCTCACAACTTGCTGGCTGACCCCTGTCCAATTTGTTACTCCACCTTCCCAAAAGGGATGAAAATTAGTGATGGCTTTATTTATTATGCTTGAAATCTTGTTTTCATGATGATCATCCTATTAGGTCTATTCAATTGCTTTCATTATGTGTGCTTTTGTAAGTTTATCAGTTTTTTATTATTAGTATAGAACTATAGATTATTATCATCATCATTATTATTATTATTTGGTGAAAACACTGCAATGCAACCATATGGCTACTGCCAAGCTGTCCATGGTGACGTGGTTTTTGGTCTTGAGGCCAGTGTCTGCCATACTGAATCATCAATACACTGTTGACAACGTCTATAAACATATACGGTTCATAAGAGTCATCCTGAATTATCAATACCCCTTATCTTGACCTAAAGGGGACTCAATCCAGTTGTTCTCCCAAAATATATAATGTTCTCATCTAGTTTATGTTTGGTTTTCTTTTCATTGTATATTCTATATTGTTTTTCAGGTGATTCATGGTATACTATAATCTTACTTCTCTCTATATCGTGAGAAATTTACTGTGTTTAAGTTACTGAAGTTTGAATGAATGCTACTTTCTCACTTCTGTGCACTTGTTGGCTGTGCGAGTTTCTAAATATTTGATTCTCACGTTATTGCTGGTGAAAAGCAGATTGTTAAGGGCATTGATGCGGTTACAAGGGAGCAACTGGTAAGAATAATGTCATTAGTAGGAATTCAGAATGCAACCCCAGTTTTCAGTATGGTACCTACCATTGGACCCTTCAAGCCCGCAGCTCTTATACCCACCATAACTCAAGAGGATGAAGTTATACTGAACAATGTCCAGAAAGTGGTGGAGTTCTTGACTGCAGGAAGTTCACTGTCAAGGACATCTGGTCAGGTAATGAAGAATTTACTGCTAAAAGTCATGACCTTTGTGTAAACTTTTCTTAAGAGCAGTTCTTTTCAACAAATAAGTGCACGTTTGTTCTTTTCACGTATAAAGGTTGAACGCATATTTATTTATCTATTTGTCTGTGGGTGGCCATAGGCACTGAATATTCCTCAGATTATCCAAGAGCTTCTCCCAGTGTTGCCGGGCATCTCTGTTAAAGTGCTTCCTGAGGTTCTTAGCAGATTATCTTCTCGGGTATTGGCACGATTAATACGTGAAACATTTTTGTGAGAGAAGTCTGCCTACCTTACTGTTTAAGGCCCCACAATTGTGTTTGTTTGACAGAATGGACAAAACCACAATACGAGTATATATATAACCAATATTTTTACCTATGTTGCTCATCAGGGCCGTCCCTAAAATTTTGGGTGTTCCGTGCGAACTGTGAAATTGGTGTTCTATTTTTTATAAGTTATATATATATATATATATATATATATATATATATATATATATATATATATATATATATATATCAAATGCATATAGCTTTCAAAATAAAAGTGGTGCAACAAATTAGTCATTAATTATTTTAATATAACCTCAAGTGAAATAAAATATCATAAAAGAAAAGTTAAAGATTACATCAACATTGAAAAGCTCAAACCAAATCAAAACTACAATAGAATTATTACAAAAGTAGAGTTATACATGTATATATTAATCCGAACATGTAGCAATTTGAGTAGCATCCCACACCAACATCATCATCTACCGATAGCACATGAACCACAAGGGCTAAAGAAAGAAAGTGATGCCCTCCTAATCTTTGAATATTATCCTCCTTGCATTTTTTGCTGCAAAATTATTAATAATCTGTTCATAATCAAGATTCTTTAAACAATCATTTTCAATAGAAATCAAGGCAAGACTATTTAATCTACTTTGCGACATTATAGATCGCAAATAAGATTTTAGCAATTTCAATTTTGAAAAACTCCTCTCAGCAGATGCAATAGTAACGGGAATAGTTAATATTATTCTATAAGCTAGGTATAAATTAGAAAAACAATTAAATGTCTGTTAGGTAAAAACAATTATATATATATATATATATATATATATATATATATATATATATACTAAGTAAAAAAAAAAATTGGTGTCCCCTAAAAAATGGGGCCCTGTGCGGTCGCACATCCCGCACACCCTCAGGGCCACCCCTGTTGCTCATGGTTGCACAAAGACTGTTAGATACACCGAGTTAAGACACACTTTGCTGCCTAATCTATGCCACGTGAGTTAATTGAGCTATTATTGTTTTCTATTTTTAATCTATAGATAGTGGAGTATGGGATGAGGATTTGTTGTTTCATTTTGGTGTAACATAATATAATAGCGCCTCCCACAATTGTGGCGGTACTCCCTAGTGATATTTTGAAAGAGATTTGTTTTACATTCGGTGTATCTAAGAATGCCTGATGCCTACACGACTGCACTGTTCAGAAGTAAGTTTATTCCCAAAGTGCCATGATAGTTTCAATCTCTTACCAAAATTTGCACCTGCCACGAACATGTTACATAATTTCACACTAGAGAGGAAAGAGTGCAAAGTTACTCAAAACGACTTTTTCCTTTTCCTAGTGGAATGTGGTTAAACTCAGTTGTATTGGTGTCTATTGTAAATTAGCGTTTAAATTTCCAGCAAAAAAAATATTTAACTTCTAAATCAATATTAAAATTATGAAAAAAAAAAAAATTAATGCTATGTTTGGTGCAAAGAATGCAATTTGATGGAATAAGAATAAAATTAAAATTAGTAAATCAGAGTAAGAATTTGATTTTGATTCCATAGTGTGGTACAGCTAGAAATTAAATAGTATATATATATATATATATATATATATATATATATATATATATATATATATATATTCAAGATTTAAGTAGTAATTTCCTTTTGAAGGGCTTTAGTTTTCTCTTTGTGAGAAGTTTTGCTTTTCTCTCCTCTGAGAAGCTTGCTTTTGGTTCTTCTCGTCTCTTATTCTCTTTTTTCTGGTCATGGAAACTAACATGGAAGGCCTTTCACTAATAGAAGAAGATGAAGGTTTGACTTTTCGTGTTGAAGAGGATAACCAAAGTGCTATAGTGCTTGATCTTTGTCTAGTGGGCCGATTCCTTACTGTTTAAACCATCCGCACCCACATAATGCAGGAAAGAATGGCTGGAATTTGGTGGCTTGTCAAGGGAGTCCCCATTACTGAGGTCAAGCCGAGGATTTTTCTTTTCCAGTTCTATCATAAGGCTGACTTGCAACGCATTTTTAATGGTGGTCGTTGGTCATTTGATAATCATATGTTGATTCTGGGTTGTTTTCAAGCAGGTGATATTCCATAACAGGTTCCTCTCTTCCACACAATTTTTTGGGTCCAAATTCATGATCTACCTGCAGGACTCATGACACCAACAATTGGCCAACATCTTTGAAACTTCATTAGCGAATTCTTGGAATATGATAGCAACAAAAATTCAGGTTTCTGGAGATCTTTTATGAGAATCAAGGTCAAAGTTGATGTGTGCGTTCCATTAAAGAAAAACAAAAAGGTGCGCAAGCCTGTTGGTGATTGGAAAGTAGTCTCTTTTAAATATGAAAGGCTAGGTGTTTTTTTGCTTCTTTCGTGGTTGCTTGGGCCATACAGAGCAATTCTGTGCTACACTTTTCTCCTTGGAAAGTGATAATGGTGAGCGGATTTGAAATTCTAATCTTAGAGCCGAGTCTAGCTGTGGTGGAGGAACCACTGGCAGCAAGTGGCTGAGGAACAATCAGGGTGGTGGAGATTTTGATTCCACCCAAGCACATGCGCCGCCAACAAAGGACCAGCCAGATCCTCCAAACCTTAATGCAACGGTCACAGTTAATGACCTTATCCCAACAAATTCAGTTACGCAAGCTGCTCCTAATAATGCGCAATGAAGTTCTGCTCCTAATAATGCGCAATGAAGTTCTCGTGATTTGGCAATCACTCTGTTATCATGTAATAATGGTGCAATTATCAACAATCAATTGGATCCCCGTTTTTTCAGTGCTCCAATGAATCATGGAGATTCCCTCAATGTTATCAACAATCAAATCCCACTAACAGCTTCTAATATTGTTAGCGTAAAAAATAACGAACTCCAAGCAGATAATAAACGACGGAAAAAGGAAGATTTTTTGCATGAAAATTCTCTCTCCTCCACCGTTCAGCATGCTACACCATCCTATCTGTTTCTTTTTTATTAGCAGGTCCTGGTTCCCAAGCCTGCCAGAATTGTGCTCAGTTGGAACTGTGGAGGCCTGGGAACTTGTGTGCAGTTCCTGCTATGCGTGACCTAGTCCGATCTCACAACCTGGATGTTATTTTTTCTGTCTGAAACATTGGTTCATATTATAAAATTGTTGAGATTCGTGTTAAGCTTGGGTATGATTTTCTGTTGCTGTTGATCGAGAAGGTAGAAGTGGAGGACTTGCTATTATATGGAAAAATCTATTTCCTGTTAGATCATAAATTATTCTAAGAATTTCATAAATATGAAGATTGAAGATGGTATCAAAGGTCGTTGGAGATTAACTGAGTACTATGGCTTGCCACAACAATCTAATCGTTGGGAATCTTGGAATCTTCTGTACAACTTTGCTAGTATGCCATACTTGCCTTGGTGTTTTATTGGTGATTTTAATGACATACTCTCCAATGATGATAAATGTGGTAGGATTGATCATCCTTCCTGGCTTATTAATGGTTTTCGAGACACTACGTTGACATGTAATATTTCAGATAGTCCTCTCGAAGGCTGTCCATTCACTTGGCTCGTAGTAAAGGTTCTGATAATGCTGTTGAAGAAAGACTTGACCGTGCTATGTCCTCTCCAGAATGGCTTGATATTTTTCCTGACTCTAAACTCTACAATCTGCTGGCTCCTATATCTGATCACCATCGTTTCTTATTTTCGCAGATTCCGGTTCGAAAATTCATGGCTTACGGAGGATGATCTTAACGTTGTTGTGGAACATAGTTGGAAAAATTATGGAAGCATTTATATTCTCTACAAAATTCAACATGGCTGATGATGGGGTCATTGTTAACAACCAACATGGGATTAGCAAAATTGCATTTGATTACTTTGATGATATTTTCCAGCCGCCAACCTGTGATTATAGTATGGTTATGGATCTCATTCCAACTAGGGATGGTAAAGTGGGTTGTGACCCGCGGGTCAACCCGTCAACCCGCCAGAATTTGGCGGGGTGAGTTGGGATTCTCAACCCATCAACCCACTTTGACCCGCCTCGCTTAACCCACCCGAAAACGGGTTGGTGGCGGGGCGGGTTGACCCGCCAACCCGCCATATTAAAAAATAATTTTTTAATTAATTAATTATTTAATATTATTTAATTTAATTTAATTGTTACTTGGAATTATTTCATACTACAAAAATGTCTTTACTTTTGTAACACAAATTGTATGATAAGATAAAATTATTCCAATTTTTTAATAATAATTTAAGAAAGAATATGAAGATTACCCAAAACAAGAAATATTATATGATTTTTTGTTAATTTTTTTATTTTTATATCGGGTCAACCCGCCAACCCAAATTATGTTTTTATGTGTTTGGCGGGCCAACCTGCCAACCCGCCAACCCACCATTAGGCGAGGTGGGTTGGGGGGTTCAACCCACATGTCCAAAACGGGTTGGCCCGCCCCTCCCCGTTTTGGGTGGGTTAATGGCAGGGCAGGGCGGGTTGACCCACTTTGCCATCCCTAATTCCAACCAAGCTCTCTAATTTTGATAATCTTTCACTCACAGCACCATTTGCTGAATCTGAATTTAAAAAGGCAGTTTTCAACATGCACCCAAATAAATCACCTGGTCCATATGGTTCAAATCCGACATTCTAGCACTGTTTATGGGATCTTTGTGGAAAATATGTTTTTTCAGCATGCTGCAAATGGTTAATGGATGGTTCATTCCCTCACTCTTTGGGTGATACTACTATTGCACTCAGTCCAAAAATTGACCAGCCAGGTACATTTCGTGATTTCTGTCCCATCTCTCTCTGTAATGTTATTTACAAGATTCTAGCCAAGGTTTCGGCCAACAGGTTGTCTCATGTTATTGATAAATATATCTATGAAGAGCAATCGACGTTCATTGCAGGCAAATCTATTCTTGACAACGCACTGGTTGCTTATGAAATTATACATTAATCTCAAAAATAAGAGAAAGGGTGCCAGAAGGGAAGCTGCTCTTAAAATTGGCACTAGTAAGGCTTTTGATAGACTTAGTTGACACTATCTTGAAGTTGTTATGATAAAGCTAGGCTTCTCGCTTTAATGGGTTTAGTGGATAAAACTATGTATCTCTTCTACTTCATATTCAATGCTTGTGAATAATGAGATGGTTGGTCCTATATCTCCAGGGAGAGGTCTATGTCAGGGTGATCCATTTTCCTATCTTTGTTTATCATATGTGCAGAGGGTCTTACTTCTGTAATTAAATATGTTGAGCATAAAGGTGATTTGCATGGTATTCATATCTGCCGTGGCGCTCTTGTGGTGTCTCACTTGCTTTTTGCTGATGATAGTTTTCTTTTCTTTCGTGCCTCAGATAGAGAGAGTTTACTACTATGAAAGGAATTCTTCAAATTTATGAGCATGCTTCGGGTCAGACAATAAATTAACAAAAATCAGAGATATTTTTTAGTAATAATCTGACTGCGCAGATTCTTGTTCCTCACTCTCACTTCTCTTGGGTGTCAGATTGAGCTTGGGTACTGGAAAATATTTTGGGTTGCCTTCAATGATTGGAAGGAGTAGAAAAGCAACCTTCAAATTTATAAAAGATAGAATTTGGCACAAAATTAGCTCATGGAAATCCAAGTCACTCTCTATGGCTGGTAGAAGATCCTTTTTAAATCTGTTGCTCAGGCCACACCTTCTTACTGTATGAGTATTTATGCTATTCCAATATCACTTTTTGATGAAATTCAACATATGTTGAACTCTTTTTGGTGGGGTTCTTGTTCCAATAATACTCGGGGTATTCTTTGTCTTTCTTGGATAAACTATCTATGAAAAAAGAGGTTGGCGATATGGATTTTCGTAATCTACATGGTTTCAACATGACAATGTTAGGAAAGCAAAGTTGGAAATTTATTTCCAATCCAGATGTTTTAGGGTGTCGCATTTTCAAAGCTAAATACTACCCTAGAGAGGATTTTATGGATTCAGTCATTGGACATAATCCTTCTTACACTTGGCTTAGCATCTGGCCCTTTCGTTTGCTATTATCTGAAGGCATTAGATGGAAATTAGGTGATGGTAGCAGTGTAAAAATTCTGGTTGATCCTTGGATTAGAGACTATGTGAAAGTGAAACAGGGAAACACAAGAAGGGGGTTGAATTGTGTTTCTTAACCGATTTTCGAAAACCTTTTTCAAGCAAACGTTTAAGGCACATAAGATGAAAGAACACACCAAAATGATTATAAGCGTTTAAGATACTTTGTTTTCAATCCCCAAATTAGTAATAAATAAAAACTTAACAAGATAGGGATAGAGAGATTCACACAAAGATATATCCTGGTTCACTCTTTCAAATCAAAGAGCTACGTCAAGTCCCTTCCCGCAGAAGGTTTTTCCACTAAGACTCTTAGCACTTTTCACAAGCTGTTTCCAAGTCTCTCCAAGACTACAACTCCAAGTATTCTACACCTCCCCAGGCTACAAGTATTCTTTTACAGACAAGCCTCTTCAGGCTTAACAAATCCTAATATTTGAGAGGGGTTTTTCTGAGCTTTTTACAAACTTACTACAGTGAGAGTTTTACACGATATAGCTCTTTAACAATCTGTTTGTAACTTTACAATGAAAGAATGAGAAGGTTTACAGATCAATTTCTAGAGAGTGAAAGCTTTGAGGCTTTTGTTTGCACAATGAATTTTCTTGAATATTTTCTTGCTTGTGTGTTCTCTATTTTGCTTCTTTAGAGGAGGGTCTTCTTATAGCTTTATCTTGACCTTCTGATTTCAAAACAGTGGAAAAACTTTTCCGTTTAGACACATTCAAATATCCGTTAGGCACAGAATCATTTGCCAGTTGTTCTTTGTTGTATATTTGTCCTTTCAGAATGAGGAGGTAGTAGCAGCTTGAATGATAGCAGACTGATTTTGCTTTTATGGCCGACAAACGTTTTGCTCTATGTGATTCTTTGCTCTACGTGGTTTGCCTTGTACGACGTTCGTACCTTCTTTTGTCTTATGTGAAAAAGATATTACCTTATAACCAATTAAGTCTTTTAAATAAGAGAGAGCCACATCATCTGCAAATTGAAGTTAGTGGACGCACAGACATATATAAAAAGTTGGACGCACAATTTATGTAGACAGTTGGACGCACAAGTAGTGTAGACAATTGGACGCACAATATAGACAATTGGACGCACAATACTATATGATCATGTTTTGTACGTAAACCTTTACCACTATAGCCCATCAGATTATTTGGACGAACCATGTAGTTTCTTTGGACGAAGATATTGCAGTGAGCTTTTTGTCCTTTAAGAGCTAGGTGAAACTTTGGTTTTGGAGAACTATCGGAAGTCAGAAACATACAAAGGTCTTTTGACCTTATGGATTAGCATAAACTTGACTTCGAGTAAATTCAACAATCATATAATAATTTTGTTAATCATTAAAACTTTTAGGGGTCATTAGCCATTACTGTTTTGGTTCTAACAATCTCCCCTTTTTTATGATGACAAACATTATTATGAAGCATGTTTTTGAAATAGTATAAACAATATTTCTTATGTATAAAAGCTCCCCCTGAGATTATGCATTTGCATATTGAAGACATAATTCAGAACATAAGTTTTATGAAAGCATAAAAACAAGACATATAACCAAACTTTCAAATTCTACTTTCATTTCATATTTATTCAAAACAACTTTACATGTTTCATTCATATTTTCTCCCCTTGTTTATCATCAGACAAAAGAAATAAAGGGAGGATGCACATCATTGTTAGCAAAAAAGAAATGAAAAGATTCTAAGGAGATGGAGGAGGAAAGTCAGGAAAGATGCGATGAAGGTAGGAGAACATCTGATCCTTCTTTCAATCCAACTCTTGAGTGACCCTTTCTGAGATCCGATCTACCAAGAAGTCAGCAACTTCAGGAGACAGACCAGGAGGTAGAGAGGGAGCCGAAGCTTGAGCAGGGCGGGCTTCTTCAGCTGTAGAAGAGTTGACATCTTCATCATCTAGATGTAGTTCCACAGTGTTTCCAAACAAGGTGGAATTAGCATCAAGACGTTCAGTGTGCTGAACGGAGCTTGCTTCCACTTGGGAATAAGGATGAGGATGAGGATTTTGGTTCTAGGTGGCCGTTGGGTTACGGTTTTGATTCGCATTGGTTTTGGTGGAAGAGGAATGGACGCAGACAGTTTAGGATTGGGGTGAGGGGTAGAAGATGGTTTTTCAAAAGGAGTGGAGGGTACAAAAGAAACAAAAGGGTTGGGTAAGGTTGAGGGTGATGGAGATATCTTATTTTCCTTAGCAAGAAGGAGGGCAATCGAAACATCATCCTCATCATCTTCTTCGTCGTCTTCATCCACCAGAAGCTTCCTCTTTCTGTATCTAGGTTTAGAGGAACCAGCTTGAGATGATACAGGAGCCTGCTGCTTTGAGCCTAAGTCAGCTTTAAGCAAAGGACCATGTATTTCTTCAACAAAAGGAACAACCACACCACTGAGCTTGATGAACTTTTCTCCATGGATGGTGTAAGCAATACCTTCCATCATTGAAGCAAAATCTAGGCTCGGCTTTTCTTCAAACTCTTCAAAAACGTTTTGAGTCTTAGCCTGAGTGGACGAATCAGAGCAGACAAGAGGACGATTGGCAATGTTTTGAGTCTGATGCTTCCTTCTCTGACGGCTTTGAGGATCGTCCATGTGTTGAGCTTGAGCAGTGGTGGACTGAGCTTGATCAAAAGCCACCACTGATTTGAGTTGCATTTTGGAGAGGTTCGCATTTCCAAACACAGGGCGGCTTACGGTTTGATAGGAGGTTCTGATGCTAGGATAAACTTTGTTGATCATGTGATAAATCCCTTGACTTTCAAAGATGCGGGAGAAGGATTGCATATGTAATGGTCTTAACAGAAACGACATCAATGCAGTTTTCTTTGAAACGGTCAAAGAGAAGAGAGGGAAGATTGACCTTTATACCATACAGAAGATGGCTGAGCAGAAAAGAATGCACCTCAGAGATGGAGTCTTTGGACCCAGCTTTGTGGAGAACGACCTTGTTCAAGATATGATTAAGAACTCTGGCTTCGTCTTTCATGATAGCAGCACGAAAGAGTGTATTTGGCCGAGCATCAGGATTTCTCAGGAAGTTAAAGACGTCTTTTCCTCCAAACTTGTTGTGCCAAGTTTTGAAATAGGTGGCACCAAGAGATAGACACCCAATAGTAGATGCTATAGAAACTTTGGAGACTTCAACCTTCTGTGTCCCCAGAACAAACCCAAAATGAGACCTTCTTTTTCCAGGTGAGCGGTATTCCAAAACTCATTGAGAAATCTTGGATAGACTTCTGGATAGTTGATGAAGAAATGATCTTATCCAGCACCAATGATGTAGATCCTGACGTTTGCTCCCAATCTGACTAGCATATTCAAGTCGATCTGGTGCTCAATGTTGATGTAACAGTTGTCAGAAATCTCGCGAGTTGGATGGCCAAGAGGTGAAATGGTCTCCCGAGGAATGCTGCTTCCTTCTCCAGCTGAACGTAGATTTCTTCCCATTTTTCAGACGAGAGTGAAGATGAATAGTTAAGAGTAAGAGAGAGAGAGAAGATTTCAAAGAGAGGACGTTTGGTGAGGTTTGAGCTCATGGGTTGAGGTTAATATAGAGAAGGGAAAAAAATAACCGCAACGTTAGAGAAGGTAACCGTGGTTAAAGAACCATGATGACTAGCGGTTACCGAGAGAGGCTACTTAAGAGTGAAGTATCAGACGCACGCCGTTTGACGTGACTTGAGAGTGTTGACTCAGCATAAAAGTTATGTGGAGGACAGATAAAGAGTTTTTAATAGAAAAACATTTATGACAAATAATAAATATCACAAAATAATGACGTAAGCTGATAGAAAGCAGTAAATGGACGCAACCATTTTATGCGCATGCTTTTCTGACACGAGCGTTTATTGGACGCAAGGTCATTCAACATAGAGCATGTTGAGCTGTTTTCTTATTAAAGAAAATCTATCCTCTGCAAGAGGTTTTGTGAAGATATCTGCCCACTGGTGGTCAGTATCCACAAATTTTACATCAAACACACCTTGTTGAATGTAATCTCTGATAAAGTGATGTTTTATTTCTATATGCTTAGCCCTCGAATGCAATATAGGATTTTTCGATAAATTAATTGCAGCAGTATTATCACAATAAATTGGAATCTTACTTTCATGAATATTGTAATCTTCCAGTTGATGCTTAATCCATAAAAGCTGTGAGCAACAACTAGCCGCAGAGATATATTCAGCTTCAGCAGTTGATAAGGCTATGGTGCTTTTTCTTTTACTGGACCATGAGATGAGATTAGTTCCAAGATAATGACATCCACCACTTGTACTTTTTTGTTCAATTCTATCTCTAGCATAGTTAGCATCAAATCCCATTAATCTGTACGCATTGGTTTTCTCATAAAATAAACCCAGATTAGAAGGACCTTTTAGATATCTAAAAATTCTCTTGACAGCAGTTAAATGATTTTCACATGGATCAGCTTGAAAACATGCACAAAGACATACAGTAAACATTATATCTGGTCTGGACGCAGTGAGATATAAAAGAGATCCGATCATACCTCTGTGAACCTTTTGATCTACCTTTTTATCTTTGTTGTCTTTGGTCAGAATGGACGTTGGGTGCCTAGGTGTACTCATCGGCTTGCTATCATCCATTTGAAATTTCTTCAACAGATCTTTAGTGTATTTGGTCTGGTGAATGTACACACCCATTGAGGTTAGTCTTACTTGCAGACCCAGAAAGAATTTGAGCTCTCCCATCATGCTCATTTCGAATTCTTTCGTTATAAGATCAGAAAATTCCTTACAAAGAGAATCATTAGTAGATCCAAAAATAATGTCACCAACATAGATTTGAATTATTATAAAATTATCTTTATTAGTTTTCTTAAACAAAGTCATATCTACTTTTCCTATACAAAAACCATTTTCCATGAGGAAGGAGCTAAGTTTCTCATACCAAGCTCTAGGAGCTTGTTTGAGTCCATATAAAGCTTTCCGAAGCTTATATACATACTCAGGATGGGAATGATCTTCAAACCCAGGGGGTTGCGTTACGTAGACTTCTTCGTTAATTAGTCCATTCAGAAAAACACTTTTAACATCCATTTGATATAAGGTTATGTTATGATGAGCAGCAAAAGATAGTAAGATGCGTATAGCTTCTATTCTAGCAACAGGAGCGAAGGTTTTAGTGTAATCAATACCTTCTTCTTGAGAATTACCTTGTGCTACTAACCTTGCTTTATTTCTCAGAACCTTTCCATTTTCATCCATCTTATTTCTAAATACCCACTTTGTTCCAATAATGGATTTATCTTTAGGTTCTTGAACTAAGGTCCAAACTTAGCTTCTATCGAACTGATTGAGATCTTCTTGCATAGCCAAGATCCATCCATCGTCCGAGAGAGCTTCATCCACAGTTTTTGGTTCTAACTCAGAGATGAAAGCTGAATCAGCTTGATTTCTGAAGGTTGACATTGTTCTTACTTTGTCACTGGGTTGACCAAGAATTTGATCTTCAGGATGGTAAACTTTGAATTGCCAAGATTTTTGGCTATCACTAGACAATGAGGATTGTGATCATCAGCTTTGACATCGTCAAAGATTTCCTTCCCATTGTTGGTTGGATGATGATCATTCAGATCCAGATCTGCAAGAGATTCGTCTAGCTCTGATAATGTCTTATCAAGCTTGTTGTCATCAAATTTAACATGAATAGATTATTCGACAATTAATGATCTACAATTATAAATTCTGAAAGCTTTAGATGTTTCAGAGTATCCTAAGAAAATACCATTATCAACTTTGGCATCAAATTTTCCTAGATTATCTTTAGTGTTTAATATAAAACAGGCACATCCAAAAGTATGAAAATATGATATGTTGGGTTTTCGTCCTTTCCACAATTCATATGGAGTCTTTTTCAGTATTGGTCTTATGTATACTCTATTTTGAATATAGCATGTTGTGTTAACAGCCTCAACCCAAAAGTTCTTAGAGACAGAGTTATCATTAAGTAATGTTCTTGCCATCGCTTGAAGAGACATATTGTTTCTCTCAACGACCCCATTTTGTTGAGGTGTTCTAGGGGCAGAGAAATTATGAAGAATACCATTTTCTTCACAGAATAGTTGGAAGTTTACATTCTCAAACTCTCCTCCATGATCACTTCGGATTGAATTGATACATATACCTTTCTCATTCTGAATCCTTTTACAAAATATTGAGAATACCTCAAAAGAGTCGTCTTTGTGAGCTAGGAACATTACCCATGTCCATCTAGAATAATCATCAATAACGACAAGTCCATATTTCTTTCCACTTAGAGAGGCAGTCCTTGTTGGACCAAACAAATCTAAATGTAGCATTTCTAAAGGTCTGGATGTTGAAACAATATTCTTTGAATTAAAAGAATTTTTAACTTGTTTCCCTTTTGACAGGCATCACAGAGAGCATCCGATTTATAGGCCAGCTTTGGTAATCCTCTTACGAGGTTATGCTTTTGTAGCTTTGAGATTAATCTTAGGCTTGCATGACCAAATTTCTTGTGCCAAATCCATTGCTCATCATTCACAGACATTAGACATGATACATTTTGGTTAGAGAGGTCCTTCAGGTCAATTTTATATACATTGTTTTGCCTCTTACTAATAAATAGAATGGACTCATCATCATATTTGACTATACATTTATCTTTGTTGAAAGACACTACAAACCCACTGTCACACAATTGGCTTATGCTAAGCAGATTGGGTTTTAGCCCTTCAACTAACAACACATTATTTATTGAGGGAGAGTTATTCTTACCAATCTTACCAATACCTACAATCTTTCCCTTTTGATTGCCACCGAAAACAATTGATCCCTCAAACTTTGGCTTTAGGTCTAGGAACATAGACCTTTCTCCCATCATGTGTCATGAGCATCCACTGTCCAAGTACCATGATTGGTGTTTTCTTTCTGTTGTCAAGCAAGTCTGCAACAGAGATTATTTTACTTTTAGGTAGCCAGATAGACTTGGGTCTTTTTTGGTTAGTTGCAGGTGACTTATAAGTTCTAGCTTTTCTTTTGTGTAAGCATCTGGACGCATAGTGTCCATTTTTACCACAAATAGAACAATACATTACTTTTTTTGTCTCAGAAATTTTTGGATTTTCTTTTTCATATCCAAAGCCAGATTCATCATAGGGAGATCTATATCTAAGAATTAGATTGAAATTTGTAGATCCATCAGTGAATTTAGATAGACTACCATTTAAGTAAGTAACTTGATGCTCAAGTTTCTCAACTTCACAGGATGTACTGGATTTAGAGCTTGAGATTTCAGCTAGGCTGATTATCTCATCTCTCAGTTCTCCATTCTCAATTTTGACTTTGTCAAAGTCTTTATTGAGTTTGGCAAAATTTCTTTTAAGAGCCTTATATTCAGAATAAATAGTGTATGATTCATTTAATAGCTCTTCATATGTATCTTTAGAATAGTCAGATATATTTACCTCATCTTCTTCTATTTCTGTCTCAGAGGAAATACTTGCCATGAGACACATATTTGCTGTTGTGGATGCAGGTGGAGATCTCTCAAGATTATCCATTAGATTCATCATTCCCCAAGCAGTTATCTCTTCAGCCAGGACATCTCTTCTTGCTCTGTGTACACTCCGAAACAGGAAGGCCCTTGCCTCACAGTCAAGATCAACTCTTCTTCTTTCCTCAAAGGTGCAGAGATCTAGAGGTTTCATCATATATTCTCCATTGATGATGATGATGGGACAGAAAGTTTCGTCAGTGAGAGTTTTCCAGTGTTCTTCTGATCCTTGGATTACAACAAAGGATCTGAAGTTTTCTTTCCAAGCTTCATATTCTGATTCTGATGATTGATAAATAGGTGGTCCTTTAGAAAGAGCAGGTCTCCTTCTCATAAAAAGGGCATCTAGCATGTCAAGCACTCTTTTCGCGATATCGCAATACATCACCATGTTGACAGTTCTTGCATCCAAGGCACATGTAAGAGTGTAGACAGCTCTAGCATTGATTCTCACTCTTCTTTCTTCTTCTTCAGAACATTCAGCTCTTGGTTTGACTATGAGTTCACCATTGATAACAATGGTAGGACAAAAGTTATCATCAGTGTAAGCTCTCCACAGGTCATCAACATTTTGTTCCAAGCTGAATCTCATGAATAGTTCTCTCCACATGGCATAGTCACCAGTTATATAGAACATAGGTGGTCTGTTTATAGAGAGGTTACTGAATTCTCTTAATGACTCTGACTCAGGATATGAGATGATTGAAAAGGTAGATTGTTCCTCTTCTTCAGATGAATCTTCAGGGAGATGATTTTGAGACCAGAGACATAGGTTGGCCTCTTCTTCAGAGGAGTCAAGATCTTCCCATGTGGCCATGAGATTCTTGCTTTTCTTTTTGAAGAACTTTTTCTTATCTTTCAGCTGAGGGCACTCAGCCTTGAAGTGGCTTGGTTTCTTGCACTCATAACAAACCATTGGATTTTTATCCTTGGTTTCATCATGGTCTTTGACATTTTTCTTTGTAAATGGTCTTCTTCTCATATTTTTCTTTTCCAGAATACGTGCAAGTTTCTTTGATATGAGAGACAGCTCATCATCAGATTCTTCTTCTTCATCTTGATTATTTTCATCGCTGAAATCATTAGCTTTGTGATCTTTCGAGCTGGTAGATTTTTGACTCTTTAAGGCAATAGTCTTGCCTTTCTTTGTAGGGTTGTCCTGGTTAAGCTTCTGCTCATGAACTTGAAGAGTTCCCATAAGATCATCTAAAGTGAAGGTTGATAAATCCTTGGCTTGCGTGATTGCAGTGATGAGTGGTCTCCATTGTTGGAACCAAAGTGGTTATGGTCCAAATAATCCCTTATGTTTTGATGTTAACAAAGGGATAATTTAAGAAGAACAAAGATTTCTTATGGACTAACGTTTTATATTAAGTGTGCAGGATAAAACTTAATTGAGTCCAAAGACTATCCAAAGTCCAAAGACTTTATCTCGTCCAACCTTTGAACGTGGTTACGTCTTACTCATATTGGACGGTAATAAATAGAATCATGAGTCCAAAGACTCTTTCGGTTACTTTTGTAATAGTTAGTCCAATAATGCTTTTATATTTTAAGCGCGAATACCTTGTAAAAGTATTTGAATTTATTTTTCCCTGTAAAAGGCTTATATCCTTGGGACAAAACATTCTTTCTAATATTCGTTCAAATGTAAAGCATAAGCCAGAATGTCTCTAACACTTAAAGAAGTTGACATTCTTCTTTTGGAAAAACAAAAGGCAACTTTCGTTCTACACAGAGGATATATCAGCACCACTTTTAGCTATCATCCTGATAGTCTATCCTGCTGATCAGAAACATCAAAAGCTATCAGACTCAACGGATCAAATGCATTCAATGCTTATCAGAACGGATCCTTTTCCATCCGTTGAAGACTGAAGTCTGTTCAAAGACAAAAGGCTATATATACCTCCATCCCTTGAAGATGCAAGGTTACCGAACTTGAGTAATAATACAAGTGAAGCAATACTCAGCGATTCAAAATCTTTCAAGAGAAACAAGCAAACATCTGCTCAAGCAATCAAAGAGAAAATCTCAAGCTTGCAAAGCTAGCAAAGCTACTCTGATCCTCATTTTCATATCACTCTCCGTGTAGAGTTTTTAAGAGTCCAAGCTTTAGTTTCGAATTCTCACATTAGTGAGTTAGTAGAACAAACTCTTTTCAAAACCTTAGTTTGGTTGAGCCTGAAGAGGCTTGTCTGTAAAAGAATACTTAGAGAACCTGAAGATGTTGAGAATACTGCCTGAAGAGTTGTTGAATACTTTGTAACAAAGGGTTTTTGTTATAGTGGATAAAGCTCTCAAGTAGAGAGGACTGGACGTAGCTCTTTGGTGAAGAGTGAACCAGGATAATATCTCGGTGTTCTTTTCTCTCCCTTACCCTTACTTTAGTTTATTATCTAACTAACTAACTAGGATTGAATTTCTTTTTCCTACGTTGTTTTCTTATCTTAATCAAACTAAGTTAGCGTCCAACTTGGTGTTTGGAAGAGCTCTCTTTGCTTTTATTTGTTTTAGCGTCCGACCTTGCGAAAATTATTATCTGCTTACGAAAAGATTTTAAAATCTTAAGAAACACAATTCAATCCCCCTTCTTGTGTTTCAAATAGGTTCCTTCAATTGGTATCAGAGTTTAGCCTCTGGGTTGAGCACTTTGCCGTGTAGAGGAAAATATCCTACTGCAAATATGTCTGGACCAGGTATGCCAAGCGGGAGTCAACCAGTTATGGAAGGAACTTCCATGACCAGACCGCCGTTTTTCAACGGTACTCACTACCTGTACTGGAAGGAGAGATTCAAAGGTTTCATCCTCAGTACAAACTCAGCTCTCTGGGCTAGAATCACAAACGGTCCTAATGTTTGTCTCAACTCTGACGGGACAGACAAAGCAGAGGACGTTTGGACTGATGCTGAACAGGTTAGAATGGAACATAATCATAAAGCAAGATATGCTTTAATGTGTGCTCTCAGCCCTGACGAATTCCAGAAGATTCACGCATGTGAATCAGCCAAACAAATATGGGACACCTTGTCTAATCTCCCTGAGGGGACAACCAAGGTGAAGGACTCTAAAATCATCATGCTGGTTGGCCAGTATGAAATATTCACCGTGGCTGAAGGAGAGTCCATCCTAGACATGATGGGTCGCTTTCAGACGATCATCAACAATCTGAAATCCCTTGGCAAGGTCTACACTACCAAGGAGAATGTCACCAAGATTCTTAGGAGCCTGCCTAAGAAGTGGAGACCTCTTGTCACTGCAATCACCCGGGCCAAAGATCTTTCTACTCTGACTCTGGATGATCTTGTTGGGACGCTTCAAGTTCATGAGCAGGAACTTGATCTTGACAATCCTGGAAAGAAGAACAAAGGGATTGCCTTGAAAGCTCATAAGTCCAACAACTCAAAAGCTGTAAAAGCTGATTAGTCCAGTGATGAAGCTGATCAGTCTGATGATGATGTATCAGACGATGACGAGCTATCCTTTATCTCCATAAAAATTCAGAATATGTGGAGAAAGAAAAATGGAATGAAAAGGAGGCCATTCCAAAAGAAAAGCTTAAAGGATCATGCTGAACCCAAGGATAAAAGTCAGTTGGTCTGTTTTGAATGCAACAAACCAGGACACTTCAAAGCCGATTGCCCTACGTTAAAGGACAAGAAGAAGCTCTTCAAAAAGAAGAAATAGAACTTCATGGCAACTTGGGAGGACTTAAACTCTTCTGAAGAAGAAGAAGAAGAAACAAATGAAGAGGCTAACTTATGCGTTTGGTCCAATGAACAAGACGAAGACTCTTCAGAAGATGAACAACTTGTTGTTCCCGGAGAAAGAAGTCAAGAGTCTACCTCTGAAGGAGGATGGATTGTTCCACCCATCTTCAAGGGAACAGACTATCCTCATTGGAAATCAATTTTCCAAAAATACGTCTAAGCTGAAGACTATGAGTTGTGGAATGTCTTCACTAATGCAGATTATTGTCCAATGATTACACTTGAGGATGGATCAACATCGTCCAAACATGAAGCAGACTAGACGAGTGAGGATATCAGACGGTGTTCTCAAAATGCACATGCGAACTGGTGTCTTGTCAACGCCCTTGATCGTCCAAGAGTGGACATTGTCTCGCGGTTCCAAACAGCTAAGAAGAAGCTGGACGCTTTGGAACATCGGTTCAGACCAAGGAGCCCGTCTACCTCAAATCTCTGTCTGATGGTCAAAAGCTCTTTGGACGCTGAATCAGAAGATGACGAGGTATCTGTTTCTGACTCTCTTCAAGAAGCATATGATGAACTGCTAAGTGATTCTTCTTTATTGCATCATCGATACATCATGCTTAAAAGAAAACTGTCAAAAGTGAATAAAGAGTTGGAAGAGTCCAACAAACTAAATGAGCAGCTTGTTGAAGAGAATAATAAGCTTAAAGCTGAGAATGTCAGTCTAACTGACAAACTCAACTCTAGTCCAATGAACCCCACGAGCTAACTAGACTGAAACAAGAAGTATCTGATCTCATCAAAAGCGTATCTAAGCTTGTTGGAGCATTAGAGAAGCTAGACCTGATATTGAGGTACTCTAGATCACCTCATGATAAGTCTGGCCTAGGCTATGACTCTGAGAAACAAAGTGCGTCTCAGAAAATATCAGGGTCCAACAAACATCACAAGGCTTTTCATTCCTATGGAAAGCAAAAAGAAAATAAATTGCATGCATCCAGAACTTACTGTAAGAGTTGTGGAAAGAGTGGTCACAACTCTTCAAAATGCATTTACAAGAATAAAAACAAAATGCATGGACGAAGACCACCAACTAACCCAAAAGGACCCAAGTCTATCTGGGTACCTAAGAATGATAATACCTGTTGCAGATCTGCTTAGCAACACAAAAAAGATCCCAGTCCTGGTACTTGGACAGTGGTTGCTCACATCACATGACGGGAGAAAGGTGTATGTTCTAAGAAATCCGTGAGAAGACTGGTGGATGGGTCACCTTTGGAGGCAACCAGAAGGGAAATATAGTAGGAATAGGTAAGATTGGTAAGCATCCTCTTCCCTCTAGTGATAATGTTCTTCTGGTTGAAGGATTAAAACACAAATTGCTTAGCATAAGTCAATTATGTGACAGTGGGTCTGATGTTTCCTTCAATAAAGGTGAATGTATGGTCAAGAACCCTGATGGGTCCATCTTATTCACTGCCAAAAGGCAAAATAATTTGTATAAGATTAACTTGGGGGAACTCTCAACTCAAAGTGTATCATGTCTAGTGTCTGTTGAAGATGAGCGATGGATCTGGCACAAAAGACTTGGTCATGTAAGTCTGAGATTAATCTCTACATTAAACAAGCATAACCTCGTAAGAGGTTTACCAAAGATTGTGTTTAGATCAGACGCTCTCTGTGACGCATGTCAAAAAGGAAAACAAGTTGGGAACTCTTTTGAGTCCAAGAACATTGTTAGTACTTCTAGACCACTAGAACTGTTGCATCTTGATTTGTTTGGTCCAACAAGGACTGCTTCTGTCAGTGGTAAGAAATATGGACTTGTCATAGTAGACGACCATACTAGATGGACATGGGTTAAGTTCCTTGCTCACAAGGATGAGTCTATCAAGGTCTTTTCTATATTCTGTAAGCGAATCTAGAATGAAAAAGGCATATTCATCAGCTCGATCAAAAGTGATCATAGAGGCGATTTTGAAAATGAGCTTTTCCAAAGGTTCTGTGATGAAAGTGGTATTCATCACAATTTCTCTGCCCCTAGAACACCACAACAGAATGGTGTTGTTGAGAGAAAGAACCGATCTCTTCAAGAGATGGCTAGGGCGATGCTCAGTGATAATTCTGTCCCTAAGCACTTTTGGGCTGAAGCTGTAAATACTGCCTGCTACATTCAAAACAGAATATACATAAGACCAATCTTGAATAAGACTCCTTATGAATTGTGGAAAGGACGCAAAACCAACATTTCTTCTTTCCATCATTTCGGATGTCAATGCTTTATTTTAAATACTAAGGATCAACTAGGAAAGTTTGATGCCAAAGTAAATAGTGGAATATTGTTAGGATACTCTGAAACGTCCAAAGTTTTTAGAGTCTATAACTCTAGAACTTTGATTGTTGAAGAATCCATCCATATTAAGTTTGATGACAAACAGTCTGATAAGAGATTATCAGAGCTAGATGATTCTTTTGCAGATATGAATTTGAATGATTCAGATGCTCCTCCAACAACCAACAAAGACGAGGCATCAGACGCAACGCAGGACGCATCATCGTCTCAGCAAGCTGTAAACACCCCTCATTCATGGCAATTCAGGACTTATCATCCTGAGGATCAAATCATTGGCAAACCTAATGATAGCGTCCGGACGAGGTCAACCTTCAGAGAGCAAGCTGACTCAGCTTTTATCTCTGAGATGGAACCAAAGTCTGTGGACGAAGCCTTACTGAACGAATGCTGGATCCTCGCTGTGCAAGAGGAGCTCAACCAGTTTCAACGAAGTGACGTTTGGATGGTGGTCTCCTTGCCTAAGGATAAGTCTGTCATTGGAACAAAGTGGATCTATCGCAACAAGATGGACGAAGTTGGCAAAGTTGTAAGGAATAAAGCAAGGTTAGTTGCTCAAGGCTACTCACAAGAGGAAGGTATTGATTATATTGAAACCTTTGCTCCAGTTGCTAGATTAGAAGCTATACGCATCTTACTCTCATATGCTGCACATCATAACATCATGCTTTATCAAATGGATGTAAAAAGTGCATTCCTAAATGGTGTAATTAATGAAGAAGTATATGTTATTCAACTACCTGGTTTGAAGATCATAACCGTCCTGAGCATGTATATAAGCTTAAGAAAGCTTTATATGGACTCAACAAGCTCCTAGAGCTTGGTATGAGAGACTCAGCACTTTCCTAATGGAGAATGGTTTCTCAAGAGGAAAAGTGGACACAACTCTGTTTAGAAAAATAAATAAAAAGGAATTTATTGTTGCTCAAATTTACGTTGATGATATTATATTTGGTGCAACTGATGACTCCCTTTGCCAAGAGTTTTCTGACTTAATGCAAAGGGAATTTGAAATGAGCATGATAGGAGAACTAAAATTCTTCCTCGGACTTCAAGTAAAGCAAACTTTAGACGGAGTGTATATTCATCAGATGAAGTACACAAAGGAGCTTCTAAAACGCTTCAAGTTGGACGATTGTAAACCTATGAATACACCAATGCATCCAACGTCCGTACTAAACAAAGATGATAAAGATAAAAAGGTAGACCAAAAGGTATATAGAGGTATGATTGGTTCCCTCTTATATCTAACTGTGTCCAGACCTGATATCATGCTTAGTGTTTGCTTATGTGCTTGTTTTCAATCCGATCCAAGAGAGTCTCATCTCTCAGCAGTAAAGAGTCTTTAGATATCTAAAAGGTTCTACTAATCTGGGTCTTTTGTATAAGAAATTTGATGAATACAGATTAGTTGAATTCTGTGATGCTGACTATGCTGGAGACAGAATAGAAAGAAAAAGCACAAGTGGAGGGTGTCACTTCATTGGTGCTAATCTTGTCTTACGGTCAAGTAAAATGCAAAGCACAATTGCACTATCAACTGCTGAAGCTAAGTACATTGCTGCTGCCAGTTGCTGTTCACAACTGCTTTGGATCAAACATCAGTTGGAAGACTACAACGTGTTTGTAAGTAACATCCCTATCATGTGTGATAACACTGCTGCAATTAACCCCATACTGCATTCTAGAGCAAAGCATTTAGAAATAAAGCACCATTTTATTAGAGACTATGTGCCAAAAAAGGACAATAGATATTCAATTTGTTGATACTGACCATCAATGGACAGATATCTTCACTATACCATTAGCCGAAGATAGGTTTACTTCTATAAGAAAATATCTGAACATGCATTTCATTGATTGACTAAGAGTCCAATGCATGCATCCAATATTTGCATTACATCCAATATATGCTCGTCCATTGTGCATTCTACTTGCTCGTCTAATGCATTAATGGAACTCAATCTTTGTCGAATAATCTATTATCTCTCATTCCCTTAACTGAGTCAGTTTTTTTTTTCATTGTTTGCCAAAAATGTTTTTTACGATTTCAAAGTCTGAACGTGTGTCAGGCATTTAATGCACGTTGTTTCGCTCTCTCTTTGAAAATACGAAAGGTTTTCGTTCTCTCTTCTCTTCTCTTTAAAAAACCTAAGTCTTGTTAAAAATCAAACTTTTGCAAAAGCTTTCATTTTTCTTCTTTCATCTTCAAAAAGGAAAACTCTTTTTGAAAAAAAACCCTTTTTCTCAAAGACCTCTTCTCTGAAACTATGGCAACCTCCTTTTCTGCTGCTTCTAAGAGTAAAGGAAAAACCTTTAATGCTCAGACTTCTGATGTCTTAGTCGATTTCAAATTTAATCTGCAATTCCTGGCTGATAATGGGATTGATATTTTCTCTAATATCCATGCTGCTGGATGGTCAAGCTTCTTCGAAGGTTCTCCAGTAATCTACCATGCGCTAGTTAGGGAGTTCTGGACAAACCCTACTATCTCTGCAAGGGAGATTCGCAAGAAAATGCTTGATACTGAAGTAATAGTATCTGAAGCAACCATTTCAAATGTGATTGGGTGCGCTCAATCTGGAATAACTGTTGAGGATAAATGGGAGGAAGAAATTGGTGATGCTACCACCATCAGAGACGTCTGTTGAAGAACTCGGATGACAAACTCATAGCCTCAAAGATGACTGGCAAGGCTAGGGTTCTTCACCAAATACTAAACAAGTCAATCCTTTACAACGCTGGGTCGAAGGATATTGTACCAAAGGCTCACCAATTCTGCCTGGTTCCTTTGATACTGGAGAGGCAGAAAAACCTTCCCCACCTTCTCTTTTCTTTCTTCAAGTATGCCATTGAAGGCTCTGGGAAGAATACTTCGATCATCTATGCTGCTCTTCTCTCAAAAATCTTCGAGAAGCATATGGTCTACAATGACCTTAAGACCTTGGCTCCAGAAAGAAAAGTCAAATACTACGATGTTCATGGTATTGAACGATCGCATCAGCCTGAGTTTAGCAAGCAAAGATTGGTGATGATGCAGTTGGATTGCCTCAAAAAGTCCAAACCTGAAGGGAAATAAAAAGGAGCCCAGACGCAAGGCTCAGAAGAAGCATCTGAACAACGAGTCACTGCTGGACGCTCAACTGAACTAGCTCGTCCAACAGCTAGGACTCCTCCTTCTCGTCTAAAGCTCACCGTCCAACCATCCAAAAAAAGGAAGTTGATTCTAGCTCCCATTGATGAGAACGAAGAGGATGATTTGCCCATCTCCAGGGTAGTCAAAGGTCCAAGATTGGAGACCTCGCCTGTTGCACCCCTGCCTAAACCTGTTTCAAAAAGAGCAAGGACTGCTCGAGCAAAGGTAAAAGATAATACTGAACCCATCTCTAGTTCAGTTATTACTTCTTCTGTTGTCCAATCTTCTGAGATTGAGGACTTGACCATTGAACCTTCCTTACCACCCTCACCCACTACCCTACCACAAACACAAACCCTAACCTCACCAAATGAACCCGAAGACTGGTTCACGCCATGGGGAGATCTCCCCTTCCAACCCTATGGTGCTCCCTACCCCAAAAGGATTTTTCGCAAAAGAAAATATAGACGCATCCCAGGAATGAACCACTTTAACAAATGCTCAATTTGGGCTGAGGTCAAACGCAGCTTTCCTGTTCTATTCCTTGAACACTCACCCCACTATTGAACCTCACTCCAAAAGCCCTCTTCCACTACCTGAATATGAATATGCAAAACCACCCACACCACCCACCTCTGGACCACCCCCTGAACATGGCTACTACCCTATCCCTCACACTTCAACTGATCGTCTGGCCACTGAGATCTACACAGCTCTTGGACCCTTGGTTGTCTGCCTTGAGAAGAAGACGTTTCCTCCAAGGAAAGTCTATCCCAACCTCATCAAGGATAAGGCATTCCAATGGTGCCACTACAATGTAAAAAGGCACGTAGTCCTTCGTAATGAAGACAAGAAAGGCTACAAAACTGAGTATGAAAGGAGAGCAAGGACGTTTGGTCTAACCAACTACATCCTTGATCCTGATCTGACGTTTATTCCAAGCTATCCAAAAGCATGGAAGGAGTACTCTGATGTTCGTGACTTTCTTCCTTATTATGCCGTGCGCAAGGAGTGTGACATGTCTCGGGAAGCTAAGATTCATCACAACCTTCCAATGAAGTTTTGGTCAAGGACTTCAAATACAAGAGTAGGAGTTGTCCTTCCTCGAGGTTGTCCAAGGATTGCTATTCTGGATCCCAACAAGAATAAGGACCTTTGTAAAAAGCTTGAGTCATGGACGCTGCCTTACAGAAATTCCTTTGATCCCTTGATTTGGAAGAAACCTCGAGATGACTCTGTGGCTCTTGCAAGCATCTGGAAGAAGGACCCCAGATTCAGATATGACCCAGATGCTAAGGTCTACTGGGAAAACCACATCTGGAGATGCTCTCAAGAAGCATCGTCATCTGAAATATCAATTGAGGAGAAAGAAGAGATTCGTGTCTACCCAAGACAGTATCGAATCTATGAGGCTGACTTCATGATCATAGATGATATCTTTGGGATACCTCTTTATCCTAGAGATGTGTTGCCTTCACCTGCTCCCAGATGGAGAGAAAACAAGTATGATGATGCTGAGATCATACTTGAAGTACTGCCACCTCCACTCCAACCTGTCATTGATCCTGATGTTCCTTCTCCTGCCCCTCCTAAGCCGGTTATTTCTGAAGAATCTGGGGACACCGAAATCGTTTATGAGGACCCCTCTTGTGAAACTCATGCTGAGGAAGTGGAACAAGTTGCAGACTCAGCCTCGTCTAAGTCTTAACCTACCCCTCTCTCAGTGGTTCATCCTGTTGATCCATCTCCTTCTCAGGCTCTCAGTGTAGTTCCTGATCAAAGAGATATGGACACAACCAGGGCCATGGCTGAGAGCTCCGCCTCTGTTATTCCTCCTGAGTTTCAGGAGTTCGTCCAACGGTCCATAGAAGCCAACAATGTGGTGCTTCTTCAGCAAATTGTGGCAATGTTTAAAGATTACCTTCCCAAACCTCCTCCTCCTTCTTAAAATTGTTTTATTTTTATTGTTTTCAAAAATATTGACTATGATGTGGTTCTCACTCTTTTGTTTGATGACGAAAAAGGGGGAGAAAATGGGTTGATTGAATATATTTTGATTGCGTGTTATAACATGTTTGACTATTCCATGCTTAAATGCTTATATATGTCTTATATGCTTTAAATGTTTAGAATGTTTGTCTTAGGGGGAGCTTTTCATCTCTCTAGGACTCGTTGTTCAATCAAATTAGTATGTTTTGCCATCATCAAAAAGGGGGAGATTGTTGGAACCAAAGTGGTTATGGTCCAAATAATCCCTTATGTTTTGATGTTAACAAAGGGCTAATTTAAGAAAAATAAAGATTTCTTATGGACTAACGTTTTATATTAAGTGTGCAGGATAAAACTTAATTGAGTCCAAAGACTATCCAAAGTCCAAAGACTTTATCTCGTCCAACCTTTGAACGTGGCTACGTCTTACTCAGACTGGACGGTAATAAATCGAACCATGAATCTAAAGACTCTTTCGGTTACTTTTGTAATAGCTAGTCCAATAATGCTTTTATATTTTAAGCACGAATACCTTGTAAAAGTATTTGAATTTATTATTCCCTGTAAAAGGCTTATATCCTTGGGACAAAACATTCTTTGTAATATTCATTCAAATGTAAAGCGTAAGCCAGAATGTCTCTGACACTTAAAGAAGTTGACCTTCTTCTTTTGGGAAAACAAAAGGCAACTTTTGTTCTACACAGAGGATATGTCAGCACTACTTTTAGCTATCATCCTGATAGTCTATCCTGATGATTAGAAACTTCAGAACCTATCAGACTCAACGGATCAAATGCATTCAATGCTCATCAGAACGGATCCTTTTCAATCCGTTGAAGACTGAAGTCTGTTCAAAGACAAAAGGCTATATATACCTCCATCCCTTGAAGATGCAAGGTTACCGAACTTGACCAATAATACAAGTGAAGCAATACTCAGCCATTCAAAATCTTTCAAGAGAAACAAGCAAACATCTGCTCAAGCAATCAAAGAGAAAATCTCAAGCTTGCAAAGCTAGCAAAGCTACTCTGATCCTCATTTTCATATCACTCTCCGTGTAGAGTTTTTAAGAGTCTAAGCTTTAGTTTCGAATTCTCACATTAGTGAGTTAGTAGAACAAACTCTTTTCAAAACCTTAGTTTGGTTGAGCCTGAAGAGGCTTGTCTGTAAAAGAATACTTAGAGAACCTGAAGATGTTGAGAATACTGCCTGAAGAGGTGTTGAATACTTTGTAACAAAGGGTTTTTGTTATAGTGGATAAAGCTCTCAAGTAGAGAGGACTGGACATAGCTCTTTGGTGAAGAGTGAACCAGGATAATATCTCGGTGTTCTTTTCTCTCCCTTACCCTTACATTAGTTTATTATCTAACTAACTAACTGGGATTGAATTGCTTTTTCCTATGCTGTTTTCTTATCTTAATCAAACTAAGTTATCGTCCAACTTGGTGTTTGGAAGAGCTCTCTTTGCTTTTATTTGTTTTAGCGTCCAACTTTGCGAAAATTATTATCTGCTTACGAAAAGATTTTAAAATCTTCAGAAACACAATTCAACCCCCCTTCTTATGTTTCAAACAGGTTCCTTCAATCATTCCTTATGTAAACTCCTGAGGATCTTCGTAACATTTTCTTTTGTAGTATAGACCTTTCCAAGAGACTTGAGATTGTTGACGATAGTTTGGAAACGACCTATCATATCAACGATGGTTTCTCCATTTTCCATAGTAAACATTTCATATTGGCTCATAAGAATAATGATCTTTGAGTCCTTTACTTTGGATGTTCCTTCATGAACATTTGATGGAGTATCCCAGATTTGTTTTGCTGATTCACATGCATGAATCTTTTGGAACTCGTCTCGACTAAGAGCACACATCAGTGTGTATCTAGCTTTGTAGTTCTGCTTCATCCTTCTTCTCTCATCATTAGTCCATTGAGACTCATCTTTCTCAGTGCCATCAGGATTGTTGAGGATGTGAGGACCGTTCATGATTAATGGCCAGAGCGCTGAGTTGGTACTTAAGATGAATCCTTTGAATCTTTCTTTCCAGTAGAGGTAGTGAGTGCCATTGAAAAAAGGCGGTCTAGTCAAGGAGGTACCTTCAAGAACAGGTTGACTCCCATTGGGCATCCCTTGTCCTGCCATCGAGCTTTGGATCTTTTCCTCAAGCATGGCTAAATGCTCAACCCAGAGGCTGAGCTCTGATACCAACTGAAAGTGAAACATGGAAACACAAGAAGGGGGTTGAATTGTGTTTCTTAACCGATTTTCGAAAACCTTTTTCAAGCAAACGGTTAAGGAAGGTAAGATGAAAGAACACACCAAAACGATTATAAGCGTTAAAGAGACTTTGTTTTCAATCCCCAAGTTAGTAATAAATAAAAAATTAACAAGATAGCGATAGAGAGATTCACACAAAGATATATCCTGGTTCACTCTTTCAAATCAAAGAGCTACGTCCAGTCCCTCCTTCAGAAGGTTTTTCCACTAAGACTCTTAGCACTTTTCACAAGTTGTTTCCAAGTCTCTCCAAGACTACAACTCCAAGTATTCTACACCTCTCCAGGCTACAAGTATTCTTTTACAGACAAGCCTCTTCAGGCTCAACAAATCCTAAGATTTGAGAGGGGTTTTTCTAAGCTTTTTACAAACTCATTACAGTGTGAGTTTTACACGATATAGCTGTTTAACAATCTGTTTGCAACTTTACAATGAAAGAATGAGAAGGTTTACAGATCAATTTATAGAGAGTGAAAGCTTTGAGGCTTTTGTTTGCATAATGAATTCTCTTGAATATTTTCTTGCTCATGTGTTCTCTATTTTGCTTCTTCAGAGGAGGGTCTTCTTATAGGTTTGTCTTGACCTTCTGATTTCAAAACAGTGGGAATACTTTTCTGTTTAGACACATTCAAATATCCGTTAGGCACAGAATCATTTGCCAGTTGTTCTTCGTTGTGTATTTGTCCTTTCAGAATAAGAGGTAATAGTAGCTTGAATGGTACCAGACTGATTTTGCTTTTATGGCCGACAAATGTTTTGCTCTATGTGATTCTTTGCTCTACATGGTTTGCTTTGTATGACATTCATCCCTTCTTTTGTCTTATGTGAAAAAGATATTTCCTTATAACCAATTAAGTCTTTTGAATAAGAGAGAGCCACGCCATCTGCAAAATGAAGTTAGTGGACGCACAGGCATATATAAAAAGTTGGATGCACAATTTATATCGACAGTTGGACGAACAAGTAGTGTAGACAATTGGACACACAATATAGACAATTGGACGCACAATATGTATAAACAGTTGGATGCAAAAACAGTGTAAACAATTGGACGCACAATATAGACAATTGGACGCATAATACTATATGATCATGTTTTGTACGTAAACCTTTACCACTATAGTCCAACACATTATTTGGACGAACCATGTAGTTTCTTGGGACGAAGATATTGCAGTGAGCTTTTTGCCCTTGAAGAGCTAGGTGAAAGTTTGGTTTTGGAGAATTATCTGAAGTCAGAAACATATAAAGGTCTTTTGACCTTATGGATTAGCATAAACTGGACTTCGAGTAAATTCAACAATCGTATAATAATTTTGTTAATCATTAAAACTTTTAGGGGTCAGTAGCCATTACTGTTTTGGTTCTAACACTATGCCCCTCGGTTTTTACCCCCTGATGCTGATTCACCTCTTAATAATGTGCTTGTTAGAAACCCGTGGCTACCAGACTCATGAATGCACCTTTGATCACGTCAATTTTCCCATGCGAGGTGGCTTCTTTGATATTGCGCATGCCTCTCCCCACTTCTCCTGCTCATGATTCTAGGTTATGGTTTTTTTCCAAAACTGGCAATTATAGTGTGCGGTCTTCATATCATCTCTACATGACAAAATTGGTTGATTCATCACATCTTATTATGCATGGTAATTGGAGCATAATTTGGAAATTAAATATTCCACCTCGAGTCAAGCTTCTCATGTGGAGAGCATGTAGTGATTGCCTACCCACCCGTTCTTAGTTACAAAAAAGAGGTATCTCTTGTCCTTGTACTTGTTTTGTTTGTGATATAGATGTAGAGAACTCATGGCATCTTTTTATAACTTCTCCTATGACCATCCGTTGCTGGGAGGAAATGGTGGGATTGTGGGCTAACATAAATGCTCTTGTTATGCGTGAAGAATCTTTTGCTTATATATGTTTCACTCTTCTCTCACGTTTGGACCCTCATGTTTGGACCCTCATGCCAGCGCTAATTTTGTGAGACGACCCTACTTACGTAGGATAATCCCATTAAAGAACCTAAGATATTAACTATCTTTACTCGCATTATAATCGTTCGCATGCCTTATTCATGTGAAGCGAAGCGGAAAATTTCGCGCGGAAGCAAATCAAATGTGGCAAGTAGCGTCTCAGAGTACGCAGCTTGAACATATAAAGAAATATATTACATACATCGTTTATCCCATCAGTAGGACTACCGTATTAGTGTATACATATAGAGCTCCTCCATACAAATAAGCAAAATATGTTACAAGATAAGAAAACTTTATACTAGCCACACTTTTGGTACAACTCAACACCCCTCAAGATTGGATTTCTCTATTCGTTCACCAGCATCAGTCTCGTACGGAGTATCACCCAACTCCTCTGGAACTGGGTCTTCTATAAAGTCTTGTCATATATATAAAAGAAACATAAAGAGAAAAGACAGGGAGTAAGAAACATGTATCATCATATATGGGAAAGGGGCTGTAGCATGACATACATACATGTAACACACAACATATAGAAAACATGTAACAAGTCATACATCACATCCATCTTAAAGATATTTCTCTCAGATCAAACCTCTAAGGAGGGATACTAATCCCAATATGCATGTCGGCCGATTTCATCACGTCCCCATTTGGACATCCCCGTCGGGATCAATAATTCATGTCCCTAATTGGACATCCCCGTAAGGATCAATAATTCACGTCCCCACTCGAAAATCCCAGTAAGGATCAATAACGTCCCATTTGGACATCCTCGAAAGGATCAATAACGTCCCCAATTGGACATCCCATCTTCGGGATCACAAATCGCCCCCATTTGGGCATCCCCCATTGGGATCACATGTGTTATGATATGCAACAAACATCTATCACAGGTTGATACCAAAACCTCACACCTAAACACTCGGCCACCGCTACGATGCCTTGCATCCACACGAATATGAATATAAACATCACGACGCCATGTGTTCACGAGCCACTACTCCATTAGAACCACAATGGTATCAACCCGAACAATATCATAATCTCATCATATGCTCATCAATAAACTTCCAACCAATCATAATCATAAAATATCACATTAATGAGCATACCAATATAGACAATTAGACATATAGGCATATAACTCACATAAAGCTCATAGAGTGCATTTAACTCACTTAGAGCACATAGAGTACATTTAATTCACATAAAGCATATATAGTCACAATCATATCAAAGATATTAATCACCCATCCAGTAATTGTCATCTAGCCTAGGGTATAATTTTAGTCGTGATAGCCTAAAGATACCTACACCTAGGGTCTAGGTACTTTGTTCCGGGCTCAACCTTTAGTAGGGTTTAAGGCTCCCCTACACATGCATATAGACTATACTGTGTTTGCCTTCCCGATGATAACAAGTTCTTCTCCCTACCTGTAGCAAGGTAACAATTCCCACAAGCTCACTAGCACCTTCCCACAGCCACAACCTCCTTCCTCCAACGGATAACTGTATACACGTCAAAGCAATTGAACATGATCTTATCCTTCATCACAAATCACAATCTAAATTAGTATAATTAAACAAAACTCACCTAGTTCATAGGAACTAGGGTTCGGCCCCTATATGGAAAATATGCTAGAAGTGTTAAAATTTGACAAACTCTTGGATCAATGATCCCTAAGCATAGATAAAGCTTGTGTAAGTCATTTTATTCAAGAATTTGAAACAAAACTCAAGATTCACCCACATCTACGTTTCGGCCATGCTATATAAAATTAGGATAGGAAAGGTTTTTGATTCAATTCTTTTGTATTCAAAGATATCTAAGTGTGATAGAACTCAAATCAACACTTCTTTAACCAATACTTTGAACAAAACTTCATGGATTCACAAACCTAGGGTTTCGGCCTTCTCACCCCAAATGGGTTTGAGAGCTTTTATGATTACAAACTCTTGGATTATGAAAGAAGATCATGAATTTAGATCCAGAAAATTATTTTGACATTAAAATGATTTTTCTACAATTTTTCATGAATTTTAGAAGTTCAAGCATCAACATAGAACCAACATGAACACATAGAGTTTCAATGAATAGAAATGGAGATTTAGAGCTCAAAGAAGATATCTCTACCTCTTAGATGATGAAGAAGATAAAGCCAAGCAAATTTGCTTCACAAAGGTCTTGAAGAATCCTTGAAGAAAGGGAGAGAAAATGGAGGTAGAAGCTTGAAGATTTGTGAAGACTTGAAATGGAGAACAAAAGGGGAAGGAGGAGAACGAAAATGAGAGAGGAAAAATGGAAGAGAGGTGGCGTGAGATGTATATATATAGGAAGGGAAGGATAAGGATAGGATAGGAAAAAATTTGCTCAAGGCTAGAATGGTCATTCACTTAAGGAACAAAATTGGAATTTTATCAAAAGTTGTAGTAGAATTTGTATACTTGAACTTGGAGAATGATGGAGAGAATAAAGAAAAGTAAGAGAGAAATGGAAGAATGGAATGGCGTGGACTATATAAAAGAAAGGGTAGAATAGTCATTTCCTTTAGGGGCAAAATTGTCATTTTACACTAGGTCATCATAACTATGGTGAGTCACCTATGTGACTCACTCCTAGCCATCATTACTATGGTGACTCACCTAGATGAGTTACTGTGTAATGATTGCATATGGATAAGGATAAGGTGAGGTGGCTTTGAAAGCGACCTTATGCTTATCCGTTACCGGTTCCTGTAATCTCGTACACAGACCGGGTTTCGTCTGAGTCTTCAACCCAAACCTTAACCATAATTCTCTACCAGTAATGTAGGGTAAAACAATATCTGTGTTGGATTCAAAATCTCCTCTAAAACGCAGATAAAATTCATAAAATTCACGAATTTTAGAAAGCATTAAAAATTGGGGTGTTATATTTTGCAATGTCAATATGGAGCACATGGTGCCGTAGAAATGAGAAATACTGGGAAAATGTGGATTCAAGCACAAACCAAGTGGTTTTTAGAGCATCTTCGTATGTATGTGACTGGATTCAAGCATACTCTAAAGCAAATTCTATCTATGATGTGAGTCCAGACTTTAATATTTCTTGACATGCTCCCCTACTACTTTTCTTAAGTATAATAGTTATGCAGCATTTTTCAAAGACCTCAATAAAACAGGTGTGTGTATATGTCTCCGTCATGAATATGGTTATTTTGTCCTTCGATATACAACCTGGCTCCTAGCTTGTTACCCTGTTCCAGAAGTTGAAGCATAAGGTCTTCTACATTCTGTCCAATGGGTCTCTTCTTTGGGTTCCACACATGTAGTCTTATTTATTCACTCTTTGAGTGTTTATTCGGTTGACTAGGTGTTTGTTTCAAAAGAGCTTTGAAAGGTTAGGTGTGAAAATAATACTTGTATTTTGAGTTGAGCTTGGAGAGGATAGGTGAGCAAAAAATAATTGAGTCTGTAACCTGATCAGTTATATTGAAAAACTTGGTGAAGCCAAGGATTGGACGTAATCCACGTTATTAAGTATGAACCAAGATAATTTCGTTGTGTGATTATCTTTTATCTTTATCTCTTGGTTTTTACATGTTTATTTATCTTGTTATTAACAAAGGGTTAATTATATTTCCTAAACAAACTTATGTTTGTTAAAAGGTTTTCTTTAAAGTATTTGTTTATAAAACGCTTGTCCTAGACAAGTTGTAAAACTATCCGACGAGTGATACGTCTGATCATTCTTTTATTCGCATCTTCAAGTTCTGTTTGCGAAAAAGTTTAGTTAAACACAATTCAACCCCTTTCTTGTGTTTACTTGTTTATCTTCAAATAGTCAAACATTTTTATGGATGTGACAATTTATGATTAATTGATCGTTTAAATTTTTTTTTTTTTACACTGACAATGCATTCCAATTAAATACTAAAAAAATAACGTAACATCTCAAATTTTAGAATGACAAAAATGAGTGTTTTTTTAAAGTATCTATCGTGTGAAGAGTGAAACATTAATCTCTCGAAATACATTTAAACATATTAATGAAGATCTCCCTAATGATATTTTTACCTACTCATAAATTTTAAAATCAAACCAAAGTTACATATTTAAAGGCAAAAGCTCCTCTAAAATGTATGTAAAGTGAGAAAATAAAGATGCATCTATTCTTGATTTGATCTAAAATGTATTATGATCTTAACCCAGTAATAATTTAAGAAAATACACTTTTACTTACTCACTTTCCATATAAACTAGCAGTAGAAAACTTTTATTTATATCCAGATTAGGGAGCCACTTTTACTCAAACCAATAAAAAATATCTAGTTTTTTTTTCTCCCATATAATCAAATGAACATATAATCTGCACCTGAGTGAAATTCTAGATAACATCTACTATCTATATATTAATGTTATAGGCTGGTGAAATACCGAAATTACTCTACCCTGAGACGTTGCCACGTGTCCATCTTTGAGGGTAATTTCGTCCATCTACAATTCTGGAACCATCCCCAGCTATTGCTACGTGCCCCATTACTTCTCTCTTTCTCGATTCTCTTCTCTCTTTCTTTCCGGATCTCACCGCCATCATCCATGGGAGAGGGAGACAGAGACAAAGAGCTTCTCATCCTGATGCCGCCATGGACACTGTTCTCCTTCCCCTGTTCGCCTCAACTTTTCATCTCTCTCTCTCCCCCCCCCATATGCAACTTCCTCACATCTGCACTGCATCTTCCTCACATCTTCGTCTCCCTCTTTCTCTTCTGTGCGCGCATCTTCCAGACCACCACCACCTTGATGAATTGCTCTGGTCGTCTTCAATCTTCTCCCTTTCCCAATGGCATTTTCCCTCTCTTCAATCTTTTGGTGGGTTTGTGCTAGTAAAAGCTGATTAAAGTTTCAATTATTTGTTACGTAATTCACTTTATTCATTCTTATGGAGGAGAGATAAGAGGAACTGCAGAAGAGGATGCTCCATTGTGTTTTGTTGATCTCAATGTCTCTCTAGGCTCACAAAATGCATCAAGATTGAAGAAAGGTGAGCTCAACCTCATTCCACCACTCTTTCAACTAAATGTCTCAATGAGTTTGTTATTTTCTAACACTGCACGAGATTACTGCTTTGTTTTAGAACTCATTGCAAGAGATCAGTGTTTTTCATAACTTTGCTTTTTATGTGTTGTCTAAGCAGCAACCACGGTTTAATATTTTAATTATGGACATCATTCTTTTATTCTTCATTTATGTACTTAATATTTTAACTTATTTATCAACTATATTTATCAGCATGTTCTTAAATTTCTACTATTTATCATCATGTTCTTTTATTGATGTCATCTAAAGAAAAGGTTTTATTGATGACCTATGAATGGTGTTGCAGAGGGCAATGCATTGTGGGAATGATGAAGAGTGAATGTCTCTGTGAATCCCAGGGTGGCCCTATCATCCTCTCTCAGGTGAAAATATGTGGTCTTTCTAATCATCTTTGCTAACTGACTTTTAGTGTATTTAAAAGCTGCCAATTTTCACTAAAATTTTGAAGACTCATTCAACCGCCGCTGTAAGATAAATTGTCTTGGCAGAAGGGCATAATGGCTGTAATTCACTTTATATCTAGCTAACTAGCTATAATAATAATGTTACATGCACAATATGTCATTTCAGATTGAGAATGAGTACGGGACACAGAGTGGAGCTACTGGCCAAAATTATGTGAACTTGGTTGCAAAAATGGCTATTGAAATGGGAACTGAGGTCTCGTGGGTGATGTGCAAGGAAGATGATGCACCAAATCCAGTGGTGAGCATTCCCACTCCTCTTGGAAATTGTGTACCATTAGATGCTATCCTCAAATGCACCATTAAAATGCCTGAATACCTAAGTATGTTTAATGACTGCTAACTTTTTTTTCACTTTTCAATTTTAAGACATTGTGTATCTGTTATATATGTCTGCTAACATTTGACTTCCAGTATGTTATTGCTTATGTGTGTGGTTGGTTTTATTGCTTATGTGTGTGATGTGGTTCTGGCTGAGTTTGGAAGAACGACATGTTTTTCTATATATTCTACATATTGAATTTTTATATTAAGACTGTGCCTTTAATATGTTCGATCATTTGCTTTAAAGGTCTAAAGCTGCTGCAGTTCATTTTTTATGGCTCTGCAATGGAATCGTAACATAGATTTTTTGTCAAAGAGATTAACATTATGTGTAATGTAAAATTGTAAATGGCATTTCATTAGAGCCATTTCTCACCGGAAACACATGATCTAGATGAGCTCCTTGATACTTTAGTTGATCAATTTGGTGACTAGACAGTTTATTTGTTTTCCGTAGCCTATGTTTTCTAAATATTTATGTTTTTCTTTCATTTTTACTCATTAGAAATTGAAGAAACGGGATAAAGTACTCAAGTAATAAATTTAAAAGTCTGGTGAGGTGGTTGAACAGTGTCTATAGCATATTGGTGAGGTGGTTGATCAAATGTTTAAAGTACTTGCACCCCTCTACTTGAAGGACACGTCTTCACAGTAAATGTACAAAATTTGAGAATGTTTTATTTAGGCTTAGATTCTTGGTTGCCTTGGTTATTGTTCAATTCAAGTGCATGAAAAATATATGGATGATTTTTTCTTGAAGTTCTTTTCAGTTTTGATTGCCTGATGCTTGTTTTTATTTGAAGCTACACACTTTGCAGCTAGCGAGCACATGGGATAGTCAAGGTTACATAGTATGTGGTTCAAAGGACAGTGGAATATATAAAATTGTTAGTACCCGTGAGTTGTTCAAATTCATCTTTTTTTTTTTTTTTCAAATCCTATATATTGATATTTTCCTTTATCTACATCAGTTACTCTTGGTTTACTGGATTCATGATAGTCTTATGTGATTTGGATTTTAAATTGTTATTGTTTCATGCTTGGTGATTGATATAATATGGTGGTGGATTTATATCCTGCTCAAGTGTAGATGCTTCATTTTCAAATCTGTTTTGTATGTACTAGATGGTCATTGTTATTTTAGCTTCCTTTGGCCTAATAGTGCACAGGTATTGTTTAAGAATATTGTGTCTAAGCTTTAGGGGTAATGATACTACATATGGTTTCGTTTCACAAAAAGCAATTGATAATCTGTTGTATTGAAAAAAGGCTATTTCCTAGACCTTTAACCATGCTTTCTTTTTCTTTTGTTTAGTCTTGGGACATGATGGTTTAATCTATTGATTGGACACTATCAATGTAAGGTTATCATAGATTTCTCAGCACTATGGTGTGAAATAATTAGGAGCTCCTCGTGTGATCGTTTCTTATAGTAATTCTCAGCAATTGCTTGAGACAGACAGCAATGTAGGAGTATATTTGTCCATTGAAATACATAAGATTCAATTTGATGGACCACAAGAACCTCAAGATTTCAAGGATGGTAGCGTAAGCTTAAATAAATACTAAGAAAAAGAGACAGCTTTTCATGGAAAGCTTAGAGCAAGTAGTTAGGCTTTAGAAATATATAGTACACTATGTCTCATTGCCTTCTTTATACTTCTTTCCACTGACCATCTTTTCTTTTCTTGAGTTCTCTTCTGATTTTTTTTTAAAGATCGAGAGGCTTTTTTTTTTTTTAACATTTTATTTTCTACCTCACTGCTCTCTCATACCCTCTCTTTTTTTATTCTGTGTTTTGCATTTGTGGAAGTATGATAGCCTAAATAATTGAGAGATCCCTTGTGTGATTGCCTATAAGTGTCCCTTGCTCTCAAAATAAAACTTACAAGAAACAACCTACCATATATTGAGTTTCCCTTGCTTAAGTGATAGTTTTACATATATATTATAGCTATGTTTTATTCAAAACTTCTACAATTTATTAGGATAAGGGTCAGTTGTTGTGCTTAATAAACTGATTAGTGGTAGTGGGATACTTTGTGTTTTTACAGCTTGAAAGTCAGGAAATAAGTGGTACAACACAAGTATTAGAGTCCACAATTTCTGAAAATGATTCTGCTAGAGTTGTTAAACGAATGGTTCGAAGTCCTGTGAAGGATCCCGTGAAGGAACATGTCAATGATAACACGTCTATGCTCACCCGTTTATGATAAGACGGTTATCATAGACGGGTGATCTCTTAGACGGGTGAGCAAAGTCATATTCACTTTCATCATCCTCACTATTACCATTCGTTTTGTTTATAGAGGTTGAATTAACAGTAGTTTCTGAAGGAAACGTCTATGTTCACCCGTCTATGAGATCATCCGTCTATGATAACCCGTCTGATGACCTGTCTATAGAAATATATAGCAGACTATGTCTCATTGCCTTCTTTACACTTCTTTCCACTGACCATCTTTTCTTTTCTTTAGTTCTCTTTTGATTTTTTTTTTTTTTTTAAAGAGCGAGAGGCTTTTTTTTAACATTTTATTTTCTACCTCACTGCTTTCTCATATACCCTCTCTTTTTTTATTCTGTGTTTTGCATTTGTGAAAGTATGATAGCTTAAATAATTGTCAGGACCCAACTTAGGCATCCCTGACCGACCAGAATGGAACTTCATTGTCCAATTCCCAAGGCCTTTCAAGAACGTATAAGTCACATCATAACAAGATATATTGCATATCATACGTAATTATCATAGTAAAAGATTATACCAAAAGAAAGCTAAAGGTGGCCCAGAGTCAGCATCAAGAGTTTTAAAACAAAGCCCAAACGGGTTTACAACTAGAAAGAAGTTCAAAACTCCAAACAACGGAGAAATTTCATATGACAATAAACCGAACTAAAATGAAATTGAAATAGCAGCAGCTGCTCGCACTACACAAGTGCATGAGCTCCCTGAGATAGCTCCACATGCTGAATACCTGAAGCTAAAATTAAAAAGGGCGGGGGTGAGTCCCAGAACTCAGTGAGGGATAAACAAAACATAACAGCAAATAGCGCAATTTATAAATATCTCAATAAATATATATATCATTAAGTACTTTACATTGTACATAACCTTGCATAGCAGTTCTTCACTTGCTATGTAGTCAGTTTTTTCATTGGGCAAGATGCTTGTGTATCCCCTTAGAGTTGTTCACTAGAGTCTCCCACTCCGATAGTCACATTTATATCCCGGTCGCGTCCGCTGACCGGCAAGTGACCTCGGTCACTACACAACCACCCTCCAAACTCCAGGGTTTTTCACTAGAGGCCCCACACTCCGACGGTCACATTTCTATACCGGTCGAATCCGCTGATTGGTCGGATACATCAAGTCTTGTCCAATGTCTAAGCATCATGCCAAAATACCAAATACAATATATATCAAGTCTTACCATAGCATACATCCACTTTGTTTCGTAACATAGCTTGCATAATCACCTCAGCGGTAATCAATAACGTCCATAAGGTTATCAATCACAAATATATATGGGCTACATTATAGCCATTCCGTTCACATATAGTATCACCTTGCCTTTCCATTAAACCATTTACTTCATATGCAATTACATAGAGGAAGCCAACAAACCTTACCTTGACATATTTCAATAATCTCATAGCAAACATTATTCATCACAACAAGCATTTATATCACCTTCGAGGCTCAACGAACTCAAGATACAAGCATGCAACAAACTCATAATTCATTAAACGCTTGGATAAAAATAAATTATTGCCCATAGACCCTCAATAAATATAGAGTAGGAACATAACTCATATATTCTTTATGTCATTTCATTTAACTACTTTCTCAACATTTCTTGGGTATCTTTACCATCTTGACTAACGTTTCTTATCGTATCTAACATAATTGTAATGTAACACTTATAACAATACCTTTCTCTTTCCATAAGAACCAACTCAACTATAAGCTAGAGCCATTCTTAGCTCCAACAAGAACATATGCATCTATATCACCATCATAGAACTACACTCAAGGCTTCCTATATCTTTTCTTACCCTTTTTCATTTCTTAATTTCCTAGCCTATAAAAATAGTCCATAATCATTTTCCTCACATTTCCTATCACCATACACCTTCATAAAATAATACTCACCTCATCATTTATATCGCAATTATACACCATCATATCCATAGATTTCTCGTAATCTATATTATCATATAAAAGAACTTACCAATAAGGTCATCAACTCAAATCATTAAATAAAACTTTCGATATGCAATCTTAGGTACAATTTAATACTTTAATCTTATAACAAACACTTCACATAGCAACTGATCATCATCATGTATATATATATATATATATATATATATATATATATATCAAATCACCTATAAATACCTCATAACGCAAGACATGCATCAAAGTATGCAAAAAGATTTTTGAATACTTAAAAATACCCGATAGTCATCATAAACTATGATAAACAATCATTTTTTTGAAATATAATATCATGACCTTTGATCACCATTTATTCCATAACTTTTCAAATACATAAAATTTTAATCTAAAAGTTATTGCATATGAAAATATATTCAAAGAGCTTTCCAACAAGATGTCATTTATCCAAAATGGATAAGAAATAAAAAAGATATGCACATTTAAAGTTTGTTGTCTCTGTCTCTAGTGCTCAGCGCTAGTTTACCAGCGCCCAGTGCTGGAATCATCTTTCTGGGCCCCTTCTCGGGTGCTCCAACGCCCAGCGCTACACACCAGGCGCCCACGCTGCTCTTTCACCATTTTCACCCCAAAACCCCATTTTCATGATTTTCAACCAACAAATAACTATAACAACTCACCAATAACATATAAATCTAAGAATACTCAAACTAAACATGTTCCAAATGATTTTCATGGAAAGAATTCACTCAAAACAATTCATAAACATCATTATTTCAACCATCACTAACTCATTTCATATACCACACTAAGACCCACGAAAATTAACCAAAACAAATCACAAATCCCTCACCTCTTGATACTCCATTGTTGCCTCCATATTTTTCCTCTTTCTTTCCCCCTTTCTCTTCTTCTTCCTCTTTTCTTCTTTTTCTGCTAGGGTTGCTGATGGCTGCCAACCCTCCTATCTCTACTATTTATACCTCATCATTTTTACCAAAACGCCCTTGATGTTAGGCTAACTCATAACTTAACACTTGTGTAAACAAAATATGTCTCTAAGCTTATTATGATAATTCATTTATTTTATTTATTTATTTAATAAAAAAAGTACCTTAAGCCATTTTTTTTTGCGGGTATTACAATAATTGAGAGATTCCTTGTGTGATTGCCTATAAGTGTCCCTTGCTCTCACCATAAAACTTACAAGAAACAACCTACCATATATTGAGTTTCCCTTCCTTAAGTGATAGTTTTACATATATATTATAGTTATAGTTATGTTTTATTCAAAACTTCTACACTTTATTGGGATAAGGGTCAGTTGTTGTGCTTAATAAACTGATTAGTGGTAGTGGGATACTTTGTGTTTTTACAGCCTGAAAGTCAGGAAATAAGTGGTACAACACAAGTATTAGAGTCCCCAATTTCTGAAAATGATTCTACTAGAGTTGTTAAACCAATGGTTCAAAGTCCTGTGAAGGATCCCATGAAGGAACCTGTCTATGATAACAAGTCTATGCTCACCCGTCTATGATAAGACGGGTTATCATAGACGGTTGATCTCATAGACGGGTGAGCAGATGGGTTGTCATAGACGGGTGAGTAAAGTCATATTCACTTTCATCATCCTCACTATTACCATTCGCTTTGTTTATAGAGGTTGAATTAACAGTAGTTTCTGAAGGAACCTGTCTATGATCACCCGTCTGAAGGAACTCGTCTATGATCACTCGTCTATGATAGTCCGTTTGATCAGATGGGTGATCTCATAGACGGATTATCATAGACGGATGATCATAGACGTGTGAGCATAGAAGGTTCCTTCAGTTTCCCTATATACAAGTTGCATCAAACTACGATTTTTCTGTGAGAGTTCTTTCTGCCAAATATTCTTTCCACTTTGAAACATTTCCCATGTATTCTTCTATGAGCAAAATCAAGAAAGGAAAGGCAGCTACAATTAAAGCCTCAAGTAACAACTCACTAATTTATAGCAACTTAGCAATTAACATGAGAGAAACAAGTGAGAAAACAGTATGTCATGTAAGATCTCATTACACATCTTTCCTGAATATTGAATTGCCAAACATAGCACTTCGATCATGACTTCAACACATTTATACAACCAGATAAGTATGGACAAGATACAAATCTTACCATCACTGATAACATCCTCTTCTAAATCCTATAAAGGAAGTCAGTCTCAAAAATATTAAAAAATAGGCCCAACTGAATAAACTTTAGGGTGAGTATCAGTTAAAACCTTCAAACAAAGAATAGGTTAAAGAAACATTCAATAACTTACAAGAAATTAGAACTCATAATGAAATGTTGCCTTATTCTTTTACCTCTGTCAATATGGGAACAATATTAAGGCACTACGACAATTGTTGAGAAGCACAATAAGCCATAGCACCAAGTAGTTTTACACTACTTTGTTTTATTCTCCAAGCTTTATCTTCAAGACCCTAAGCAAATACATTAGCTATGCAATAGTTCATTGAAATAGTAGCAATTCTGTTGATTCTCATAAAATTTGAATCTTAATTGCCTGAACAAGTTGCATTTAAGCACTCTTTGATAACTCAGACTTGACAAATATATATTCTGTATTCTAAACTTGAATTAAAGGTTCCATGCCAAGCATATATATTATGAAGTTATGGTTAAATGTTCACACCACAGGTCACCATCTACAATACAATCATTTCTAACACTATGGCTTTTTTCTTTTTGAATTTTATGATGTCAGAAACTGTGGTTGGAGAGTAATATTCGAGATTTATTTTACACTATATTGGAAACCATTCTTATAACAAGGAGAGGAATACATATAAAATTCAACTTTTTAAAATGCATATAAAATTCACCTCTTAAACTCTACATGCTTGCACATTCCAAATAGAGAAACATGTTATGCGTTATATTTGAAGATCATATGAGCTGCAAGTTGGTCATTGAGAATGGTAGTGATTTGTGACTCAGATTGATTTTGTACTGTCGTTGCAGAGATTGTTCAGACTGTCATTTGCCATCACTCTTTGTATGTGGGCTGATTGCACCACATGCTTTGAGAGTTGTCGAACCATGGCAACAAAGGTGTGGTTGGTTTACTTTCTCATCTTTTGTGCATTTGGTACATTGCTGCTATGAGCTGTCAATTATTGCTGCAATGCAGAGTCAAGCTAAATAGCTAACTTTTGTGCAACTACACCTATTAGCTATCACTTGGCTTATTTGTTTAGGATTTAAGTTCTAACTTCTATGTAATATCTTTTGACGCATTTATTTCGGAAGAAATGGTAAAGAATCTGAACCACAATTTTTTCTGCTTTTGTAGTTGACTTATTTCAACTCTTTTGCATTAGAGCCTTATATATTGACATAATTCTTCTGATGGTTTCTGGGAAAGTAAATGTATTTTAGCTACTACCTTACCTTGGAATCACATGCTTTGGTTTTTATTTGGCTGTTAAGCTGGACTTCAAACTTCAAAAGGAGCTTCCAGTCACATGCTTACAGGTTTTTTGATTTAGTTAAACTAACTAAACTCTACTGTGCTGGTAGTCATGGAATGGACATTATTGGCTATGTTAGTGAGACTCTTTTCAAAAACTATCCCACTTGTGTGAAGTCCATTGACCATCAGTGAGTAATAATGATGAAACAATTATGGATTACGTTAGGAATATAATAAAACTAAATATTTATAATTTTTCACCTAATAGTTTTGAAGTTGGTTCATGATATGATATTATAGCTTCTGCAGTCAAATAGTTTAATGTTTAAGGCATTGAGATAACAAAATAAACAAGACGGAAGCAATTCTGTACAGAAAATGGATTCCAACCTGGAGATACAATGAAGTTTCAATTTCTCAATGTTAATATCAACAACATTGTAATTGTAAAGAAAGTTAATTAAGAAGTTTTATTAGCCTCTTCTGCTCCTATTTTTTTTTTTTTTTGAAGTGTAGTTATGTATGTACTTAATCACTATAGACTTAAGCTATTTTTAAATTTTTTGTTATTGCCTTATTATGACAGATACTTTAATAGTTATATTATCTGACTTTTTGTTGTCATTTGAATCTGATATGCATGTTTATATGCAATAATTTATGTTTAAAATTATTAACATAAATTATTGATTAAGTAGTTAAACAATTACTGCACTAAGATTTTGTTGATAGGTCTTAAACTCCAATTGCATGAAATTTTATTTTTTAATTTATATATACACAATTTTCATTTGGACTTCCTGCTTTGGAAGAACTACTTACTGATGCAAATGGTGTTATTAAGCTTAATCCTTATCTTTTTTCTTTGTATTTTCTTCTGATGAACAAATGAGTTTACATTTATATGTACTTTATGAAATATACAATTCAAAATGATCTATGAATTTTCTATCTTCAATATTATATAAATCAGTTTCTATACTTTATAATAGAATGAATATTAGTATATGATTTAATATATTCAGTTTTTTTATAAATATAAAAAAATATATAATTTACAAATTAACTTTTAACAAAAATATAATAAATAATACGATACGACCTATATAAATGCACACATATACAACTAATTAATAGTATAAGATGAAAAGGAAATGGGAAAGCATGTTCTATCTTTTCCGGCTCACATGCGTACTGCCTTTTTTTATCATTTGTATTTGTATCCTATGGACCCTTTACTTCTCCGACGGACTTTTCCTCGCCTCTCTTATCCTACAAAATAATTTTTATTGTTAATAAAATTTCAAAAATTGAATTCCCTTCTTTCCGTTCCACTTCTTCCCACAACCTCAATAATAACCCGGTCACCCCCAAATCATCCCAAATTTTTTTTTCTTTTTGTGATGAATAAATCATACCAATTTCTTTGATACAAAATCTTCTATCCCTTAATATGAAAAAAGTTGTGCTATGTATTCTGAAAATAATATATTACTTTAATTTAACTATGATAATAAGAGTTTAATTTCTATGTAGTTTAAGGTAAATACTCTAAAGCAAACACAAATTATGACATAAATAATTTTTAAAATAATTAAAATAAGAGCCAATATTTTTTCTTGGTTTAAGGATAGGCTTAACCTTGTAAGGGGGAAGAGGAGAGGGAAGTAGTGAATAGGGAAAGGGGCGGGAATGGATTTTCTATTGTGACATGATAGTTCAATTAAATCTAAGCTATCAATTATAAGAAAAGAGAAAAACTTCAAAATATAAAGAGGTAAATGGATGTTTTAAGGGTGGGGACTTCAACACGAATGAATTCAAGTGGAGATCAGACATGAGATAATGCATTTCTGAAAGGTGCGGAATGCATTGCGAGGGTTTGAACCCGTACACTTATAATCATCATGTCCCGTAACTACCAACAGCTGACTCAAGGGGACTGTTCAATATTTTTATTGATATGATAATTTATGATTGATTAACTGTGTTAAAAAAATTACACCGACGATATTTACAAATTAAATCGTAATAATAATTGGCACTAAAAATTAAATTTTACAAGTCAAATTAATTATATAATCCTTTAAACAAAATCTAAAACTTTTGTTAGAGTGTATCATTCCTTTTTTTTTTTTCTTTTCCATGAATTGTATTATTCGTAAAATATATTACTAGAATTGGAGCAAAACAAAAACAAAAAAAAAAATATTACAAGAGTTTCTAATTTGGGAGATCTTTTTCTTTTTCCTCTTCTCAACACACACATATATGATCTTTGAGACTTTTGACTCTACCAATATTCTTTTCTTTTTCTTGCAATGATCAATCTTTTTTATCAACAGTTTCTTACTTTTCAGTCCTCTATCCATTTTTGTCTAAACCTTTACAACATAAACAAGTTCCCCTTTCTTTGCTTGGGTGGTGGGGTTTTTTTTCTTTTTCTTGATTCCTTGTTATGTTATTCCTTCCTTCACTTTTCTTTCAACAGTTTCCCCTCTCTTCACTTTAACAAATCCCTTGGTTATATGATATATTCCTTTTTATCTTCTGAAAAATAGATTGAATATTCACAGTTTATTTTTCTATTATAGAATTTTTGCTTCTTCACGCACCCACATGCATGTTCTCTTCATCCTTGTCTGATCTGGATTGGATCACAAGGATCTTTGCCATTTTCCCTTTTTGTCTGCTACTTGAGGGGGAACTCTGTGGGGTTTGTTTGAGTAACCCGTTAATCATAGGATAAAGGAAAACACAGGAAGAAAGGAACAAGGTTAGTGGCATCTTCTTCTAACCCCTTTGAATGCTTGATCTGTGACCCCACAAGGTACTTTTCTTTGTTTTGATTTTTCTGGTTCTGATTCTAAACGGGTCTTCTTTATTTTTGATTGACAGTGAAATTTTTTTTCTTTGTTTTGTGTGTGTTCTATAGGGAAATCGTTAACAAGGGTCTGTTTCATTTGTTTAACCCAAACGTTCTGGTTTGAGTGTTGTGCTTTTCCTGGTTGGATCGTGCAAGCTTTTGTTACCCAATTGAGAAAAGTTTTGATCTTTGATGGTGGGAATGTGTTCATGCTTGTGATTGTTAGTGTGGTGTGGGTTGTTGTTAGTCCCTTGTGCTATTGAGGCATGGCGGGGATTGATGTTACAAGGTATGCTCATAGTCCTGTGCACAAGGCCATTGTTTTAAAGGATTATGCTGAACTTAAGAGGATACTTGATGGTCTCCCACGACTGCGTGACGTGTCTGAGATTCGCACTGAGGCAGTGTCAATAGCAGAGGAAGAGAAGGCTGATGCCATCGCTGCAGTGATTGACCGGCGTGATGTACCTAACCGTGATACACCTCTTCACTTGGCTGTGAAGTCTGGGGATCAAGCGGCCGCTGAGATGCTTATGGTCGCTGGGGCAGATTGGAGTTTGCAAAATGAACAGGGATGGAGTGCTCTTCAGGAAGCTATTTGCAATAAAGAAGAGGGTATTGCCAAGATAATTATTAAGCATTATCAGCCTCTGGCTTGGGCAAAATGGTGCAGAAGGTTGCCTCGCTTGGTAGGGAGCATGCGAAGGATGAGAGACTTCTACATGGAGATTACATTCCATTTCGAGAGTTCTGTAATTCCTTTCATCTCAAGGATTGCACCTTCAGATACTTACAAAATTTGGAAAAGGGGTGCAAATCTAAGGGCAGACATGACTTTGGCTGGATTTGACGGCTTTAGAATTCAGAGATCTGATCAGAGCATTCTTTTTCTGGGTGATGGTTCAGAGGATGGGAAAGTCCAGCCTGGGTCACTATGCATGATCTCACACAAGGAAAAAGAGGTACTGAATGCTCTAGACGAAGCTATTGCTGGCTGTCCAGCAAATGATGAAGAGGTTCAGCAAGAAGTGGCTGCAATGTCTAAGACAAACATATTTAGGCCTGGGATTGATGTTACTCAGGCAGTTCTTTTCCCCCAATTGACTTGGAGGCGACAAGAGAGATCAGAAATGGTAGGAGCTTGGAAAGCTAAGGTATATGATATGCACAATGTAGTTGTAAGCATCAAATCTAGAGGAGTTCCTGGAGCTATGTCAGATGATGAGTTATTTTCATCTTGCAATGGAAATGAAACAGAAAGTGAAGAACTTAATGATATTTTGACTGAGGATGAAAGAAGGCAACTGGAAGACGCACTTAAGTTGGATTCATCAGAAATGAACAATGAGAATGATGAGGGGGTCATTGGGCATCGCCATAGCTATTATGAACATAGGGATATTCCTATTGAAGATGCAAATGGTAGCAAAAGTGAAGAAAATAAGCAGGAAAAGAAAGGATGGTTTGGTGGATGGAGAAAAAAGGATTCTAAACATGAAGTGCTGCCGTCAAAGAAGATTACTCCACCAAGAAGTTCTCTCTGCATAGAAGAAAAGGTGAGCGATTTATTGGGGGGTTCTCCTTCAGGTAATCAGAGTAAGCCAGGAAGACATTCTGTTGAGATAGTTGTGAGGGGTGATGAGCAGCGGAGGAGAAAAGATGCCAAAGCTTCTGCTGCAAATTCCGATAGCAGAAGTCGTCACAAGGATGTAAATCGTGAAAATGAATATAAGAAAGGGTTGAGACCTATTCTTTGGCTTTCCCCAAGTTTTCCCTTAAAAACTGAAGAATTGTTGCCATTGCTTGACATTGTTGCAAACAAAGTTAAAGCAATTCGTCGTTTAAGAGAACTCCTTACAACAAAACTTCCAATGGGAACCTTTCCTGTTAAGGTTTGTGCTCATCAACTTCAATTTAGAATTACTAGAAATATGAATATTCTGGGAATTAATTTTAAATTCTGAATTGTTTCCATTTTGTTTTCTCTGGTGTCACTCACTAGGATATAATTATCCTTGCTTATTTACTCTGCTTAAGTGCTTATCCTGTAGTGTGCTCATCATGTGCTGGCCTATTAATGTGGAATATCTAGGGCAAAAGAGAAGAAATGAGGAAATTGAAAGGGAGAAAAATTGCAGTACCACAGGGAAAGGAATAGAAAATAGGAGTTAGGAATAGAGACCTGAGGTATAAAGTAGAAACAGAATGGTGATGCTCAATTAGATCTCTAATTCAAGTCTATAAGTCATCAATACATAGTAGTAGTACATTGCAATACTTAAATAAGCAAACCCAACTTGGTATCCAAGTCATCCCTAACGACTGAAAACCACAAAACTAATTTATTTGAAAAAACCTAATAAGCCTAAAGATACTAAGAATTCCAAAATATTTATAAGTTCTCAATATATTATTCCATACACCTAGTAATCCTGATATCCGTATTCTATAAGCTATTATTCCTATTACATTTCTCATTAGCTATGGTTAGATATTATGCTTCCTTTTAATTATACTAAAAGAAGAGTTGGAAACAGAAAAACAATGACATAAATGGAAGAAATGTTTAATATATGAAAAGAAAATATAGAAAGTCCTGAAATCTTTGCTATAGTCAACTATTTTGAGAAATAGATTTACTTCTGATACCTGCTTCGGAAAACCATTCTGTAGCCTGCAGCATCTGAATATTTATTCACATACGCATAAAAATGTTTATGACTGCTATTTTGATAGATACCGATTATGTTTTTCTGACAGTTAGTTGTGCTTTACAATTGAATTTCCTACCCTGTGAGTTTGAATATTCAAGTATATATTGCTACTTATATGAGTGCTTTCTAGATAGATATCTTAGCTGCATGGTGTACTGTTTTTGTGAGGATTGAAATACGAATAAACTATTGCACTTTGCTGTTTATCGTGCTCAGCGACAGGGACGGATCCAGAAATTTTGATTAGTGGGGGCAAAATTATATACTATAAATATTTTTGTAAAAAAAAATATATAAATGCATAAGCGATAAAATAATGACATCATTATTATTAAGTCAAAAATTGAATATTACAAAAACTATATCATTGTATATCCAAAAAATTAAAGACACCTCAACTTCTACAAATTATAGCTGCTCTCTACGTGTCTTCATATTTGAAGTTTATGTATGATTTTTCATTTTCAACACTATGAAAAATCTCTATGTATTATGTATGTTACCAAATAATCATTGAAGAATTAATCTCTCATACGATTGTGCACTTGATTATTCACAAAAAACTGAAAATATATTGTTAGAGTAGGGTTATAAGACAATGAGAGCAACATTTATCTTTCAGTGGGGGCAATATTTAATTTTTAGTGGGGGCAAAATTTAAATTAGTAAACATTTAGTAATTATTTGTTTTAGTTAGTGGGGGCAGGTGCCCCCATTCTCATCTACTTAGATCCGTCCCTGCTCAGCGATTATAACTACTTTCTTGGGATATCTTGGTTTCTTTTGTTTTTTTGTCTCTTGGTAAAAGGGAAGTTGTATTTTGTCTTAATTCCAGGCTTTCCATGCCCAAACCTCTGTGCTAGCCGATTAATGGGATGTCTGTCTGATTTCTATTTTGCTTTGAAGGATGCCTTATCTTCTATCTGTGTATATACCTTTCTTTTAGTGCTTTCTAGTGTATATTGTCATCTAGAAATCAGATGGCTCTTGTCTTATTCTTCCTGTGAGTTTCTTTTTAACAGATAGGGAGTGTGTTTAAGAGTTAAATACTTTATCTCTAAAAGTGACTAAAGTTTCTTTCATGTAGTGAAAGAAATTCTCATATTGAGAAATTGTTTCAGAAAAACCGAAAGAGGTTTAAATGGGTGGGAACCGGAAAAAGCTAAGAGCTTATTCCATTATTAAGTAAGAATCTAGTTTTTTATTTCCATTTTCCTTAAAAAAAATATCGGATTTCAAAACTCTTGGTGTCACTAAGATATGGGAGAAGCGGTCCTTTATGTTTGCTTTCCTAGGGATAATGCTAGATCCCCCTGGAGTACTGGAAGAATATTCTTAGTATTATTGTACAATCTTTGAAAGTAATGACTATAGTTGCTGTTACATTTTTTTACAAATTTATTTTCTTCTCTTATGATAAAAAAGAACTTTACTAATGAAGAAGAGTACAATGAAAGAGGATAAGATATCCTCAAAAGAAGACAACAAAAGAAACACATAAAAGCTAAGAGAATGAGTCATTTAACAAGGCATGCAAATCTCTCTGCATTTCTAACTGAGGAACACCTCTAAACAAACCATAGGCAGAACACAACAAACAAGTTAAGAAATAACCCTATCCCAAATGTTGTCTAAAGATGAAAAAGTGCCCTTGACAAATTTCTTTTATTTGATTTAATAGCTTCTTGCTTTGTTTCTCATTACAGGATAATTAGCAAACTCCTAATGAATTTTACAATGAAGATTGCCTTCCTCTATTCAGTTAATACCACTCCTTAAGATATTTCCTAATTCATTATTTTAAGGCAAAAATGTACTTTTTGTCTCTTAAATACGAGGCCAGTTTGAATTTTGTTCTTGAACTTTTCTTTCAATTCCTTCTTCCATCTTATGGAATTTCATCCATTTTATCCCAAGCCCTAACTTCGTAATAATTGATAGAAACTTTCTATATGGCAACTAGTTATGATATTTGGAAAAAGTCACCAGATTAGCAACCAAGTCATCAAAATGGATAAAAGGCCACAATTTTAAACGTTAGGCTTAGATGATGAGTTCAATTGGTCAACCAAGCGAATCCAAAATGCAGCTGGCTTTGCCACTGCTACCTCCAGCCTCTGGTTGCCGGATATTATCTTAAAGGTGAAGAGTGAGAGACTTATAATCAGTCTTTACAATATTATGAGGTCTTAATCTTATAGAACAATAATTTAGATTACGATAGGAAATTAGAGTGAAATCTAAGGAATGGAGAGGTTCTTGGATTTGAGCTTGACGAAGGTACAGGAATGGCAAAGAATCCAAGGGAGATGGGACTTAATTGAACCTGTATTATAGGTCTAAGAATGAAGGGGGATTGTTTTTTATATAGAAGAAGAAATATTATTAGATGATAATGGAAGAATACAAAGATAGAGGATTAGACATCCTCACAAAAAATAGAAATGAAACAAGAAAAACCTGAGATTGAGTCATGCAACAAAGCATGCCAATCTCTTTGCATGTCTAACAATGAAACACCCCTAAAGAGACCGAGCAAAACACCAAAGGGTTGCCAAAAGAGTAACCTTATCCCAAATAAAGTCTAGGGTTGAAAATGAGTCCTTGAAAATTCTAGCATTCTCTCCAGCCATGCACACCATAGAACGACGTAAAAGGGCGTCGCCACAGGACCTTTGCATCACTATGAGAACTAAAATCTCTAAACTTTGCAAGGAAAAGTTGATGCAATCCCCTTGGGCAGACCCAAGACTATCCAAAGTTCCCAAACAGCTTATTCCAAAGCAAACTCGCAGAAGAACAATGTAAAAAGAGATGAGCCCTGCATTCCGAACCGGAGCAGCACATTATACACATTAGGACTAGGAGACAGCAGTGAGAGGTGCTTGTTTCTGGAGCATGTCTATGGTGTACTAAAACATTGCTCTGGAAGCTCAATATCTATGGTGCTTTTCTTTAGGGATTACTTCATTATCACACCATGTAATTCAGAGTAAATATGGTTTAAATCATTGGATTGCATAACATCCCAACAGTCAATGCAATTCATGATACACCCCGAAAAGATTACATTGTTAAGACCATTGATATATTTAGGATTGGGTGATGATTCTAATATCTGGTTTTGGGAGGATGTTTGGGTGGGGAATGTTCCTTTTTGATACAAACCTTAGGAGAACCACACCACAAAAGCTAGTTGTTGTGGTTGGAAAGCCCAAGGCCATATAAACCCCACATTGGAATCCCATAGTTCCGATGTGGGACTCAAGTCCCATACCTTGCAATTGGATCTTAGCATCCTAGCATGCTCCGCAGCCCCGGTGACCACGTGGACTGGCTGTGCACTAGACCTTTGACTAGTCCCGGACAAACACTGCAATGCTGGCGTCACCACCTGCGCCAGCATCACCACCCACGCCACTCGTTTGCAGCCGAGAGACATGGTGAAAAGCTCTGACACCAATTGTTACAAACCTTGGGAGAATCACACCATAGAGGCTATCCGTTGTGATTGCATATTTAAGGTTGTCTCTGTCGCCCTTCTTGTAAGAACTGTTTAATGTTGTGCAATTTTTGGTTCAAGGAATTCACCATTTCAAACATGCATGGAGGTTGAGAAACTTTAATGCATTATTGATTTTTCATTTTCTATGTTTTGGGGCATTGCTATGGTACCCATATTTCCCCCCTAGATATGATATCCAGCGTTAGTTGTCAAGCATTTCATTGGGTGCTGCTTATATAAGTTATGTTTAATAAATTTTTTAACATATCACGAAATCAGCATTTAATAAATGCTTGACAACTGATCCTGAAACCATGCCCATCTGGGTAACATAGCAACTCCCATATTTTGGAGGATATTTTATCCTTCTTATAGATGTAACCTCCATCCTTTTTTTTTTTTTTTCTAAGGGTCTGTTTGGATGAAAATTGGACTTCAAACTCAGAATTCTAATTTCAATTTTAATTCTGTTAGAACTGGAATTGACTAAGAATCTTAATTTTTATATTTGGAGCAAATAAAGAATTGATATATAGAATTGCAATTGTGAATTGAATTGGAGGATGCCATTGACAATGATGGTTAGATGGCACCACTGGGGGCGGTGGTCGGAGGGTGCCTCTGGGGACGATGGTGGCAGACTTGGCTTCCATCGACATTCGACAACAACGGTTGCCGGAGTATGTGACAAAAACAATGAATAATAATTATAGCATCATTTTTAACTTTTGTGCTTGAAATTGTAATTCTTAGGGTCTAAGCTAAGAATTGAAAAGTCATATAAATAGTTATTTTCCAATTCCATGGAATTGGACTCAGAATTTGAATTCCGATTCTAATGTACACACAAGATAATTGGAATTGGTAGGTCTAATTCCAATTTCAAGGCTTAATTTCAAGCCTAATTTCATGTGCCAAATGATGCCTAATGGTTTTTCTATTTTTATAAAAAGAATACTAGAGTTGACAATCCTAAGCTTGTTTTAGTCAATGTTCAAAAGAGTTGTTTCTAGGTACATTCCGAATTTGATCAACGGGCACGAAACATCTTGCCTTCTCTCTAGGCTTTGGATCCTATATGGTCCTTGGGAATCAGAATTCTCATTCAGTTCTTCGGGCTTGATTGATCTGGGTGGGTTGGCATGAACTGAGTCATAATGCTTGGTTGTACTTTTTCCTCTCTGAAATTCTTTTATTAGTAAAAACTGCACTATGCTTGTCTGGCTTTTTCAGAATGGGGATTGTTTGATAGTCCTTAACTTATGGTGTCGAATGAACTTGTTAGCTGTCTTCCTGAGCTATTAATCATTTGACAAGAAATAGCCAGCTGAAGAACATGGATTGGATCATTGCATCTTTAAATCATTTGACGTGAAACATTTCATTGTTTAGTGTCTTTTTAGTAACCTTTTCATCTCATGTAATTAGTTTAGCAGTTCTACAAATACTGATTGTGAATTCCAGACTCTGAGGTTTGTGATTAAACTCTTGAAATTTCTATTGTTTGATAAAATATTGCATGTATTCAGATTCTTTGCATCGATATTTGTGGGTAGGTCCTTCATTCCTTCGAGCTAGCCTGGTCATAGGGTATTGCATAAGTTCATGTGATCAATCTTGGCATGTAATATTTTGGGTCATTAGTTTGGTCCAATTGTCAATACTCAAGTGGTGCAGCCACACATGCAGAAGTACAAGATTTTCATTGAGGAGGCCATAGAAAAGTAATTTTTTATTTAGGGAGCCAAGCAAAAGAATTTATATTCTTTTCAAAAAAATTACATGTGAAAAATTTGACTTTTAAAAATTTTGGGGTAGTTCTATACTACCAGCCACCCCTGCCTTGGTGGCCCAGATTTGGAAACTATAAAAAAGATGGTCGAGTGCACGAGGCTCTCACCTGGTGGGATATGCAGTCTTACTTTCCAGGCAGATCTGGAATCTATACCTAATTTTTTTTTTTTCCTTTTGACATTCTTCAGAAACCTCTTTCACCGGGGTGGAAGGGGGTTTAAAAACATTGGAGGATTACTTTGTTGGCATCTTTTTCTTTTATAATAAGTTTTCTTTTTGCTCTCTTTAGACTTATTTGATTATAAATCCATCGCCTTTGCATATTCAGGTTGCCATCCCTGTGGTTCCCACCATCAGAGTATTGGTTACTTTTACAAAGTTTGAAGAACTACAACCATTAGATGAATTTGCAACACCCCCGTCAAGTCCTTCTGCTACTGTCCATGAGAGCCCTGCAGTGTCACATTTCTCGGCTTCGTCTTGGTTTCAGTGGATAAAGGCTCCTTACCGGGCTAGTTCATCTGCTGCAGGTTCCAGCAGTAGGATAGAAAATATTCAAGACCCTTTTGCAATTCCCTCTGACTACACTTGGGTTACTGCTGAAGCAAAGAAAAAGAAGATGCAAGAGAAGAACAAATCAAAGAAAGGGAAAAGTCATAACTAAATGATGTCCCTTCATCAGTAAGCTCCAGACCTGGAAGATACTTTGGTTCTTTAGAGAATTCAGGGGTTATTAAATAGGAATTGTATTTTTCTGGAAATTGAAGCTATCTTTCACGTAGGAGTGATCCTTCAAGGAGTTATGTGTTTGACCATTTGGGGCCTTGTGGCTTAAGGAAAAGAAATATTGTGATTCTTGCAATGATTGCTGGACTTATCAAGTTTACACCATGGATTTGTTAGCCCTGTGTTTCAATATATTTGGAAATCCAATTAACTCAGGATAGTTACAATCACAGTGGGCAACATTCATCATGGTGATTGGTGTTTAAATTCGTTTGATTATAATTCTTTCCCTTGATTTTATTCATGTTGTAAATAAACTAAAGAATTTGTTTACTAGCTAATGGCTTTATCACACAATATGTTTTATTATATCTCAGTCACTATTGACATTGATTAACTTTGGTATTAAAGTATTAGTTCATTTGAGAAGCAACACGTCTTGGATGTTTTGTCGGGGTTTGAACTCGAATCAGTGAAGGGGGAACCCTTATTTATTACCAAGCGACTAATCATAAACACGACGGCAGCTTCCCTTGAATGTTGTCTGTTGTGCTGTGGTTGTGAAAGAGAATTTAGGGGAATGAGATTAGGAATGGCTTGTGATTAGATTGACAGCAAAGCTATGCGGATTGACTTTCTTATACACACTTATATTATTTTATAGGTTAAACTATATAGTTAGTCTTTATATGCGACTGAGTATTTTTAATTTGATCATTATACCTAAAAAGTTTGTAATTTAGTTCCCATATCGTTAGCAATTTCGTCTGTGTAGTCAGTCAAGTTTTCAACAGTGTCACTAACGATCCTATGTGGCAAATGGAGACCCGCTTGGATGTTTATTGGGTAAGGTTAAACTATAAATTTGGATCCTATATGTCGTGCATTTTTTATTTGGTCCCAATACGTAAGTTTTTAAATAGGTCTTTGCATGTGCAATCGATAGTAATATTAATTTTGTTTCTGTTGTCTGGCAAGTTTCAAACAACATCGATGCTAATTGTGTAAAAATGTTAGTTCCCCTCCAATATTTAGAAACGGAAGCAAAAGAAGTATACATGGAAAATAACCGAGGGGAACTCTTATTTATTACCAAGTGAGTGATCATAAACATGATGACAACTTGCCTTGAATGTTGTCTGTTGTGGATTAGGATTCTTTGTAGTAGTTTATCTCTATCTCTCTCTATTTGTATTTTTTTTGTTATTTTTTGAAGAAAACAAATCAAGGGTTAAGAATGTAAGAGAAACAAATCTAATGATGATTAATTACATAACTGCGACAAATGCATGAATTCCCTACTGCAGGGAATCCGGATCCCTCTGTTTGGCTGTGGTTTTGAAACAGAATATAGGAGAATGAGATTTAGGAATGGCTTGTGATTAGATTGACAACAAAGCTATGCAGATTGACAACAATGATTCTTATGTACCCTTGCACATTATTTTATATTTGCGTAATCTTTATCATTTGATTATAATTGGTCCAATCTTTTTTTTTTTTTTTTTAACATTTATACTCTAATTGTTTTATATAAGGAGACGTGAGAGAGGTTGTATGGCATTGATATATACTTAAGAATTTTTCTACATTGAAGTGAATGGGGACTCTATTGGACGTCCAGGTTGTTGCTAAGCCATATGGTGGAAATAAACAAGAGTATGTTCTCAGTCGTGGCCATGAACATGATTTAGTAGTGCGATCGCATAGGATCCCATATTTTAGTGGGCACCATTTTTTTTTCACTTAGTATATTTGTATATAATAAAAAAAAAATTATATAATAGATTACATTATACTATATTATAATTATTATAAAAAAAATTAGGGGGCCCCATATTGTAGATTACATTATACTATATATATATATATATATATATATATATATATATATATATATATATATATATATATTATATTATGTGCAATCATTTCCGCATAAAAAAAACAACGCAAATCTAAAAATTAAAAGACAATTGTATAAAAAATTGCAAAAAGGAAAACTGATCCTAGGTTTCCATAGTCTTCACAAAACCACCGTATAGGTTTTCAATTTCTCCATTGCTGATATTTCTAATTGGGACAAAAGGGAGAACAAATCTTTCAAGATTGATCTCTATCCCTATTAATATTCTCTCCATGAAAATGAACATGAACAGCCTAGTCAGTCTATTCCATTAGACATTTATGATCCAAGAACATGAAATAACCTTGGAAGTAACTTACGAGATGAATTACTAAAAAATGGTCCTAAAAGAAATATGTCAATTGTGAATGGTCCTAAGGATACTTTTGGTAGGCACTTTTCGTCGGTGGTGGCCCTGAGCATGATTTTTATCTAAACACATGGTGATTCTTATGATCTTGATGGTGAAATTCTATTTGAAGAATTAAAAGTTATTAGAGATATTTTAACTGTTGAATCAAAATCAAGCTTATGATATTGAGTTCTTTGAAGACATTTAATTGTTTTCCTAATGCATGCATAACTTATAGAATAATATTAACTATTCTTGTTATTGTTGCATTTGCTGAAAGAAGTTTTTCTAAATTAAATTTGTTGAAATCTTATTTGTGATCTACTATGTCACAAGATAGATTAAATAGTCCTGCTTTGATTTCTATTGAAAAATGATTTTTTAAAAAATTTTAATTATGAACAAATTATTAATGATTTTGCAGGAAAAAGTGCAAGGAGGACAATTTTCAAAGATTAATAGGGCATCAATTTCTTTCTTCAGACGTTGTGATTCATTTGCTATCAGTGGAGGATACTACTGGTGTAGGGATGCTGTTGCAACATGTTCGGATTGATAGATATAAATATAACTATTTTTGCTATAATTCTATTGTAATTTGCTAGTGTAATTTTTTCCTTTTCTCCGGAAACATTTTGTTTCACTTGATGTTGTATTAAAACAATTAATGGCTAGCTTTTTACATCTCTTTGTGCGCTTTTAATAATCAATATATATATATATATATATATATATATATATATATATATATATTCGATTTATAAAAAAATAGGACACCAATTTCTCTATTCGCATAAGGTACCAAAGATGTGAGGGACGGTCCTATATGTTCTCTTACGGTGATTTAAGGCAGTGGGTTTAGTACAATTTATGTAATGAGGTGGGGCTTTCGTGGGGTGTCTTGTGGACGGACGTCTTTATAGGCCATCCTGTGCTCCTTCCTCTGGCGGTGGAGAAACAAGCAGGGACATGACGTTTCCTTCTCTCGGCCTGCTTGTCCATGGGTGATGGTGACACAGCATACGTTTCCTTATGGCCAGGCTCAGAGTTCTTTCAAGCCCATGCAACAGAGGCTTTCTAGTTTGAATGATATCATGTGGTCTCCTCCTTTGCCGGCCGGGATGGGTACGTATCAACACTGACGGGGCAGCATAATGGGAATCTAGGATGGCCGGGTGTGGTGGTCTTTTGCGTGGAGAAGACTCTCTTTGGATTTGTGGTTTTTCGAAGAATTGGAGAAAAGTTTCTGCATATTTACCTGAGTTGTAGGGCGTTTATGAGGGTCTTCCTCTGGCAAAGTCGTGGGGTTACTACACTGTTGAGTTGCATATGGATTCTGAGGTAGAGGTTAAGTGCGTTAAGGGTGAGGGAAACTCAAGTGGGTGGAGTTTGGTTTCTCATATCAGACGTCTAATGGCTGCTAATTGGGTGGTGTGGGTTTCTATGTGTTGTTAGATTTAAACTCAATAATCATCTACAAGGCATGTTATCACAAACTTTATTACGGAAATATAATAATCATATATAACATGCATCTTTATTATCAAGAACAACTTAAAAACTTGATACTTTTAGGATCTACAACATGCTGATTTATCAAAGATATAGGAATATCTATTGTATGTTCCTAACCTCAAGCGTTCTTCAGAGGATGAACTTGATCACCAACCTTCACGAACGAAGGATGGTAATCCTGAAACGCAGAGAGGGGAAGAGAAAAGAGAGACGGGTAATGAACACCCGTTGGCTTGTGGTTCTTCCTCAACCGAGACTCCTTATGCCTTAGTCGCTCTTCAGATGGGGAGAAGAGGCGGTATGCGATATTGTCCGGTGTATTGGGGACCATAGACTATATATAGGGTGATGGCCAATTAGGGTTCCCATTATTCGAAATGGGCCATCAATGACATTCACTCATATTTAGCCCATATCAATTAACTAATTTATTATCAAATCAGAAATTTAATTAGCCTTATCACTTAATTTGATCACATATCAATTAAGGCTCCTAATTAATAAATAGCTAATATAATTAATTGACGATATCTGCTCACATTATGACATTGAAATATAATTAAATATAGAATATTCCAACAATCTCCCACTTGGGCAATATATCGTAATAATTATATCATAATTCTTTAGGGGCGCATCTGAATGCTATTTATCTTTAAATTTCCCCTTTACAATCTGGTACACCCCATACATCATCAATGGGACCACCGCGACTGTCGTCACTAACGTCTATTGTGACTAAACCTCGACGACCACCACATCAATGCACTTGATGACATAGATCGATATGGATGAGTGGCATGGAAATTTCATGCAATGTGATCTCTGAATCATGCCTATTTCCAACTGGTCCAACTTAAGTCTTTAGTGAGATCAATTTTGCAATTTTGCAAACCAAAGTCCTTAATGTGTAAATAAATTTTACACACAACAAGATACAAACAAGTTCATAATGAACTCATAAACATGACTTTATTTCTGTAGAAAATCCGAAATAATAAAAGGTTTGTATATCAAATATAAAACACAAATAGAGACTCCCACTAAACTAAGGCATCCTCAGTGACAACACCCATATGAGCAACATGGTCGTGAAAAAACCTTAGGTGTTAAGCCTTTAGTTAGTGGATCTGCTAGCATAGAATTTGTCTCTATGTGCTCCATAGAAAACTGTTTTTCCTGAACTCTTTCTTAACTACAAGATACTTAATGTCGAACTTCGACTTTGTAGAACTTATGTTGTTGTTGAAGTACAATATGACTGACTTATTTGTCACAATATGACTTGAGTGGTATTTCAATATCTTTTACTAAATGCAACCTAGTGACAAAAAATTACTCCAGTCATATCCCATAGTCGGATGCCTACTGTCTTGGCATCCTGTAAAATCGGAGTCATAATTTCTCATGATCTCTAAACTGTCAGATCTCCGATGTGTGAGCATATGCCTTTTTGTTCTCTTTAAGTATCTCACATTCCTTATGGTTGCTTTTCCAATAATCCTTGAATTGCTCAAGTATCTGCCTAATAATCCTATTATGTATGCTATTTTCGGATGCACACAAACTTGAGCATACATCAGACTTCCCACAGCCGAAGCATAAGGAATTGATGTATAATTTAGCAAGTGCACTAAATCGATCAAGTAGTACAGAACTTGGAAGTTCCGAAATCGAACACGAGGATTGCTTTGACCAATTACCACTTCTTAACTTTGATAACTATTTAAACGTCAAATGAGTGCATCAATTAAATTTAAATAAGAGAATGAATTTTAAAAACAAAGGAATATTAAAGAATCAAATTAAGACTCAAATTGGAAAATGCTAAAAATAAATTTAAAGTGTACTTCAAGTCTCAAAAGCTCTAGGGCTCTGATTTCACCAATCTATGTAGCTAGAATTTCATAGACAAAATTCTAAATTCATATACGAACTCCAGTTTGGTGCAGTTATGACAATTCATCCTAATTTCTAACATTAACTAATATCAACCGAGATTCCTAATTTATTCTAATGCCTGGGTTAGAGTACATTAAAATTTACCTCTTGAATCCTAACCAACTATATTTCTATGATGGTTATTAATCAAACAGTTTATTAAGCTCTATGACTCTCTCTATAGAAGTTGCACAGGATTCTTATCTCCTCTTGGTCTCAAATTACCCTATGGTTTTTCACAAATGCTCTAGACACATAAATCTCCCGTCGGTCTCATTATGATTGGCCTATCATTCAATTATTTCTCGAGCAAACAATTGAAAGCATTAAGATCATGAGAAAAACATAAAAGCAATGCTAATAAACTAGGATTTAGCCATAACTCTACCAAACCTTCATAAGTGGCTACATCATCACCCTAGAAAAGGTAATTTAGCTACTCATTATTGAAACAAATATCAAATTCATTGAATAAAACCCAAAATCCATAACAAAAGTTGAATAATCTTTCAAAATCCTAATTTTCTCAACTAATCGCAGCCTATAGTGTAAAAGTAGATGACCTAATTGAGTTTAAAAACTGAATTTATACATCCTGAATGCGTACACTCGCGAGGCGACAAGCTTCTCGCGAGGCGAAATTTAATGACTGAAATCCTAATCTATCAGCGCGGTCTCGCGAGGCGAACGATCTGTCGCGAGGCGAGAATCTTCATCCAGTATGCTTCAGCTTTGTGCTCTACACCATCACTTGCTAAGTTTCACCTTTGACCCTAATTGAATACCTGAAAGTACGAGCACCCAATTACACATACCTGACTCAAAAACATACAAAAATTACTAAAAATAATAAAGGAACTCAAAACACAACTTAAGACTAAACAAAGACAAATATGGGTAAAATTGAGAATAAACTCAACAAATCAAATTAAATTCACTAGTTAATCATAGTAAAAACTAGATAAACTAGCGGGTTATCAAAATACCCCAAACTTGAACTTTGCTTGTCCTCAAGCAAACTAAATTCAAAAGACTCAACTTAGCAAGTTCCCATGGATCCCCTCTATATGCAAACTCACACAATGATCAATTTTTATGACAAGTTTAAACAAATTCCCTTAAGATCAAAGTTATGTCAAGTTAAAACATTCAAGAGATGGCTCCAAACCAATTTCTGACTTCCGCAACACTATTATCCATCAAGTAAGAGTTTGAGTGCACCCAACACAAAAAATCAAAGGATAACTTAGGCCTCTTCCTCACAAGGGTAATTTATTTCTCTCTCTAACTCTCAAGTGTTTAGGCTTGTGTTTGCAGTTAATTTTCACAACTTAAGCACATTATCCATGGGTTTGCTTATCATCTCCACAGAGATCCCATCAAATACATGAATGTATGATCAAGAGGTCTTTTCAAGGTTGTAACGTAGTCAAGGTTAAAAAAAATGTAGGGTAAGGAAAGAATGTATATGCTATAACCTTAGAATCAAAGGAGCAAAGGTACAGTGCACAAATTTTTTTTTTTTTTTTTGAAGTACTAAGCTCAACCGTTTGCTTATTCTTTTCTTCACCTTTCCTAGATATTGAATCATTCAAGCATTTTTCACCTTGCTATTTGGTGTTTTTTATTTTTTTTTTTATTTTTTTGAATGAGTCAGAATTTGAAATATTCCTTGCCACCCCAAACTTAGTACTTGATACCTATTGACACCTACCAATGCTCCACTGATCCAGAAGGTTGGTTAACATGGTTTTTCAGAAGTTAGCTCAATGATAAGGTTATCAAAGACAAGCTTAGGCTCAATCACGGCTAGCAATGGATAAATCATATAATCAGGTAGGCTTTTTGGCCGCTAGCTCGTCAGAACAAAATGCCTCTGTCATGTCATGCATCATATATTCATGCAATCAAGCAAAGAATCAAGCAAACCTAAGATTATATTACTTAAGAGCTACTCTCTCAGCAACAAATTATACTTTTAGGCTCAAATTATTCCTCACCCGGACACACTAAAGACCCGTCTCTAAGATAATTATGTCAAGCACCCCAACCCCAAACTTATCAAGAATCAAGTGTTGCACATTTTTTTAAACATGGTATATCTCTCAAAGGTGTTTCACACGTCGTAACAACAAACTGAAGGGAATATGTAAAATTACTCTCTTATACATGCATTGAGTTTACAAATTTAGATAACCATGAAAACTTGCTATGAACCAAATTAAACGACTCAACAAACATGACTAAACAAAACAAAAGAGACTACTAAAATAAGGTTCAAGAATTTTACTCTCAAGGGTTCCGCGAAGAACCCTCTCCTGGTCTTCTCTCCTCAGCCCCCTGCATCCTTTCACTCTCTCTCAACATCACATCTTCTCTATGCGGTGCCTCCTACAAGGGCATTACTCTCCTTCTCAGTGGCTCAGTCTTATCCAAAATGACCTCTTCTGTTCGAGGTGGAGGAGTGTCTGGATCTTCAACCGCTCCAAACTGTTCTTCAATTTCCTCACGGGCTAGGTTGTTTAGCCCACGGAGGAATGCTAGATACTCAATGTCCATCCCCTCATCCTCCTCTATCCTCTGCTCCAGATCAGGAAAAGGGACACGTCCTCTCCTAGCTATCTCCAAGATTTCATTCTGGAGATCTGATTCCGGATCTCTCTGGATTCGGATGTTAGGCACTGCTTCACCTCGCCTGTGAGGATGACCCCTGCGAGGAACACGCCTTGGAGGCATCTGTGTCACTAAAAGCTTGTTAAACCTTGCAATAGCATAAATATAATCATCATAAATCAGCAAATTAACAAAGGCAACAGCAATGCAATTAATCACCCAACAAATCACCACACAATATGTTATCGGCAATACCCAATGAATTTCAAATATATCAACCGATCAACTAAAGCAATTGATTCAATGTCACAAAATGATCACAAACTCATTAAAGATTACAGACATCAAGTAATAATGAAAAGACTGCTACAACATGTCAGCAAGTCTCTCCTCATGAGCCAAGTCAATATCATCCGGACCATCACCATCAAACTCTCTCTCTAACTCTGTAAAACGAGCTGCCTGCTGAGCTGCTTGGCTAGACGACCCACCCCCTGCTGTGTCGTGTGTCTCGTCTCGAGACCAGTCACGCCAGCCATGTATAGACTGTAGCTCAGCCTCAGAAGGGTAGATTAAGGCTCTCTGCTCCAGCTGAGCAAGATGCTGCTCACGAGTTAACTTGCGAGATGCAGCCAATGAACTCATGGTCTCCTGATGCTGGAGAGTCATCATGCGTGCATGCTCCTCCAATGTCATCTGATGATGGGGTCGAGCCCGCTGCTGCTGCTGAGTCTGATCTACTGCCCTGGGTGCCAGTGCCTCCTTGGTGAAGCAATGGCTCTCAATATAGGTTCGGTCAATTGGGTTCCTTCGCTTGACATCAATTTCATCTTTTACCTCTAAACCAGCTTGAGCACAAAGCTCAGTGATAAGGTAAGGATGTCCCAATGCTCCACCAGATCTGGAGTTAGCAGCTGACTGAATATCTAGGGCGATTATAGCCCCCACATCTATGCTCTTGCCACTCATGATGGCATACAACAGTTTTGCCCGCACAATAGGCAAGGTGGACTCATGAGAACAAGCAGTCAAGTTGGCATGCATGAATGCGGACCAAACTCGAGCCCTTGGAGTTAAGTTCTTCCTGGACAACCTTACAATATTACTGGACATGCCTCTGTCCCAATCACTCCCTGGTTTACAGCAAGTAGTTAAAACAGAGTCAGCAAATTCCTGCACATTCTGGAGAGTTGAGTATTCACAGCGATCCCCCCAAGTGTTATGAATCTGAAGGAAGGCATTGATGGTCTCCGCATAAAAAACAATGCTTCTCCCTCTTACCTCAGCATAAAACTTTTGATCTTCTGGGTTTGGGTTCCATGCATTAGCATAGAACTCTCGAACAATCTGTATATCAGCCCGCTTAGGGAAAGTGGCCAATGCCTGCCACCCTCTATCATGCAACACCTGTTGGATCTCAGGAAATTGAGTCCTTTGCAAAACCACATTCCGCTCAGCAACAACTGGTCGCCCCTGCACATTCCTGTACCGTTCAGCTCGGTCAGCAGTGCGAAACCAGATGTTTTCCACAACTACCCCATGACCATGGCCAGAAGATGTGCCTCCTGGCTCTGCAGTACGCTTGCTATGCTTAGCACCCAATTTTTCCCTCGGTAATCTTGGAGGAGCCATACCTGAAAATCAGCAAAAATTCCAGTGCAAGGGTATATATAATATCAGCAAGAAAACAAACCAATATCCACAGTACCCAGTCCCCAAGTTCATTCAAAAACAAGCACCAAACCCCAAACAATTTTCGGTTGCAGATGCACATTATCCATATAACGGTAAGCTTAACATAGCAACACTCCACAAACACAGGCAGAAGAATTGAATTTCAAACATTCACAGACGAAACTCATGCAAGAAACTCACATTAAAGAATCTTTAACCAAATTCAGAATTTCAAATGGTTAGAAATGCTTAAGACTGACCTTGGATGGTTAGGGATCCCGCGCGAGAGAGTTTTTAAAATTTGGAACGAATGAGCGTTCTCTCTCGCGAAGAATCACTATATACTCGCAATTGATCGCGAGGGGATATGTCATTCGCGAGGTGAGACTTAAATTCAGCCCCAATTTCAGAACCCTAATTACTATCTCGCCAGGCGATGTAACTACCGCCAGGCGAATCTGGAAAACCAAATTCCAAAATTCCCAGAATTGCGAGGCGATATGGACCTCGCGACGCGACACAGAGAACTGCATTTTACTGACGTTGTCCTCGCGAGGCGATTAACATTCCGCGAGGCGATAAACTCACCATGATATATAAGCCCTCTGCTTCGCCCCGCGATGGTTCCCTGGCGAGGCTGTACAGAGACCAATATATTTCGCTCTCTGTATCGCCAAGCGAATATAAGTTCGCGAGGCTACACAGAGCCATGTGATTTGCAGATTCTTATGCGCCAGGCGAGGATCAACGCGCCAGGCGAAAATAAAAACTCAGAATACCTGATAGTCTCGGCCTCGCGTCGCGAGTGTATTCTCGCCGGGCGAAGATAAAACTCAGTATTTTTGATAGTCTCGGCCTCGCGTCGCGATAGTATGATCGCCGGGCGAAAATAAAAACCCAGAATTCCTGATAGTCTCGGCCTCGTGTCGCAAGTGTATTCTCGCCGGGCGAAGATAAAACTCAGTATTTCTGATAGTCTCAGCCTCGCGTCGCGAGTGTATGATCGCCAGGCGAAAATATGACAGTAACCACTTTTATGCAAAAGAGAATGCTGAACTATCTACAACTACTTCTAAATGCTTATGCTTCCTAAATGCAGCTATCCTACTGAAATGCATTAAAAGGATACCACTTGGGTTGCCTCCCAAGTAGCGCTTGTTTAACGTCGCGAGCCTGACGCACACGCCCCCAGAAGGGCTAAAACAGCTTCAGTGTTGTTTTGCTATCATCAAGCTGGCCTCCCAAATAGTGCTTGAGTCGATGGCCATTCACCTTAAAACTGCTTTCAGAGCCTTTTCCTTCTAACTCCACTGCTCCATGTGGAAACACAGATTTGATAGTAAAAGGTCCAGACCATCGGGATTTTAACTTACCCGGAAATAACCTAAGCCTAGAGTTGTAAAGTAGTACACTCTGGCCGGGTTCAAAGTTTCTTGACACAATGTGCTTATCATGCAAAGCTTTCGTCCTCTGCTTGTAAATTAGGGCATTCTCATATGCGTGAAGTCTGAACTCATCCAGTTCATTAATCTGTAGCAATCTTTTCTCACCGGCTTCTTTATAATCGAAATTCAAGGCTTTAATAGCCCAATGTGACCGGTGTTCCAACTCAACTGGTAGATGACAAGCCTTCCCATAAACCAATTGGTATGGTGAACAACCAATCGGAGTCTTGAAAGCCGTCCTATATGCCCAAAGCGCATCATCCAGCCTCTTGGACCAATCCTTCCGTGAGGAGTTGACAGTTTTCTCGAGAATCCTCTTTAACTCACGGTTAGATACTTCTACTTGGCCACTTGTTTGTGGGTGATAGGGTGTAGCAACTCGGTGATTGACCCCATACTTCGCAAGTACGAAATCCAGTTTCTTGTTGCAGAAATGCGACCCTCCATCGCTGATTATAACCCTTGGTATGCCGAATCGTGCAAAAATGTTCTTTCGCACAAAATCAGTTACAACCTTGGAATCATCAGTTGAAGTTGCAATTGCTTCTAACCATTTGGACACATAGTCCACTCCCACTAAAATGTACTTGAAGGAGAAGGATGGTGGAAATGGTCCCATGAAATCAATTCCCCACACATCGAAGATGTCCACCACCATGATGCCAGTTAAGGGCAACTCGTTTCTTTTGGAGATGTTTCCAATTCTTTGACAACGGTCACACCTTTCAATGTAATTCCGAGCATCCTTGAAGATGGTAGGCCAGTAGAATCCACTCTGGAGGACCTTTTGAGCTGTTCTTTCCCCTCCAAAGTGGCCCCCATAGTCAGATCCGTGACAATGCCATAAAATGTCCTCCACTTGAGATTGTGGAACACATCTTCTTAGGAGCCCATCCGCACATATCTTGAATAAATGCGGATCCTCCCAAACATAATATTTGGCGTCACTAAAAAACTTCTTCGCTGCTGTCGGGTAAGGCCTTCAGGTAAGAGCTTGCTTGCCTTGAAATTGGCCATGTCGGCAAACCAAGGAAGCATCACTTCTGCAATAGCATACAATCTTTCATCCGGAAATTCCTCCTGAATGAGCATCTGTTGCTCATCTTCATTCAAGTTCATCAACCGGGATAGATGATCCGCAACCCCGTTTTCTGTGCCCTTCTTGTCTTTTATTTCTAAATCAAATTCCTGAAGCAACAAAACCCAACGGATTAGTCTAGGCTTAGCATCCTGTTTAGCCATCAGGTGCCTTATTGCAGCATGATCAGTAAAAATAATGACTCTAGAACCTATGATATATTGTCTAAACTTATCCAAAGCATACACAACTGCTAACATTTCTTTTTCAGTGGTAGAATAATTAAGTTGTGCATCATTAAGGACTTTGCTAGCATAATATATCACATGAACTAGTTTATTAATTCTCTGACCCAACACAGCTCCTATGGCATAGTCACTAGCATCACACATAATTTCAAAAGGATATTCCCAATTTGGAGCAGAAAGTATAGGAGCTGTAACAAGTTTATTCTTAAGGGTATTAAATGCATGCAAACAAGAAGCAGTAAACTCAAAGGATACATCCTTGACCAAGAGGTCACACATTGGTTTTGCAATCTTGGAGAAATCACGAATGAATCTCTTATAAAACCCGGCATGACCAAGGAAACTTCGGATTCCCTTCACATCCTTTGGAGGTGGCAATTTCTCAATCACCTCCACTTTGGCCTTGTCAACTTCAATCCCTTTGGAAGAGATTTTATGTCCTAACACCACACCTTCCTTCACCATGAACTGACATTTCTCCCAATTAAGAACAAGGTTGGTGTCTTGGCATCGTTGAAGAACACATGCCAAATTCTCCAAACAATTATCATAGGAAGACCCAAACACGGAAAAGTCATCCATGAAAATTTCAATGAATTTCTCAACCATGTCAGAGAATATAGCAAGCATGCATCTTTGAAACGTTGCTGGAGCATTACACAATCCAAAAGGCATTCGTCTATAAGCAAACACTCCAAAAGGACATGTAAAAGCAGTCTTCTCTTGGTCTTCAGGATCCACCAAAATTTGATTATATCCGGAATACCCATCAAGGAAACAATAATAAGCGTGACCGGCTAATCTCTCCAGCATCTGATCAATGAAAGGAAGAGGAAAGTGATCCTTTCGAGTTGCATCATTCAGCTTCCTATAATCAATACATACTTGCCACCCTGTGATGGTCCTTGTTGGTATCATTTCATTTTTTTCATTGACCATCACAGTAGTGCCCCCCTTTTTAGGAACAACATGAACTGGGCTCACCCATGTGCTATCTGAGATTGGATAGATAATCCCTGCATCTAATAGTTTCATCACTTCCTTCCGCACAGCATCTTTCATAACTGGATTCAACCTTCGTTGTGGTTGCACAACCGGTTTATAGTTTTCTTCCATGAGAATTTTGTGTGTGCAAAAGGAAGGACTAATGCCCTTCAAATCTGAAATCTTCCAACCAATAGCAGTGCGATGTTCTCTGAGCACCCTCAAAAGTTTCTCCTCTTCAGACTGCTTCAAGGAGTTATTTATGATGACCGGATAGTGTCCCTCCTCACCTAAAAAGGCATACTTGAAGTGAATAGGGAGTTGTTTAAGTTCCGGTTTGTGTACTTCTTCATCCTTGGCTTTACTTGGAAGCTCTTCAACTTGTGATTCTGGTTTGATTAGAGATGGTAATGCTTCCATTTGTTCTTCGCATTCTTTGATAGAATCATTATCCATCTCCACCCACTCTGCAAGATCATGGGATTTTACCAACACTTTTTCAAAGTGGTGAACCATGGTATCCGTGAGTAGCAACTGATTGAACAAGAGGATCAATCACATCCACACTAAAACAACTTTCTTTCTCAACTGGGTGCTTCATTGCTTCAAAGACATTAAAAACTACATTCTCATCTTGCACCCTCAAAGTCAATTCACCTTGCTGAACATCAATTAATGCTCTTCCTGTCGCTAAGAATGGTCTTCCTAGAATTAGTGGAATTTGAGCATCTTCATCCATATCTAGAACAACAAAATCAGCTGGGAATATAAATTTGTCCACTTTCACTAGTAGATCTTCAACTACCCCATAAGGATGCTTGATAGAACGATCTGCAAGTTGTAGTGACATCATTGTATTTTTTACCTCTTTAATGCCAAGTCTTCTCAACATAGCAAGTGGCATCAAATTGATGCTGGCTCCTAAGTCACATAAAGCTTTGCCAAAAGTCAATTCTCCAATAGTGCAAGGTATACTAAAAGACCCCGGATCCTTCAACTTTGGAGGTAGTTTCCTCTGCAAAATGGCACTACACTCCTCAGTCAGAGCAACCGTTTCTTCATCATTAAACCTCCGCTTTTTAGAGAGCAACTCCTTCATAAACTTTGCATAGGATGGCATTTGTTCCAGAGCTTCCGCAAAAGGAATATTGATTTGAAGTTTGCGAAAAACATCTAAGAACTTTGAGAACTGTTTATCTTGCATCGGCTTCTTCAACTTATGAGGATAAGGAACATTAACATAAGCAGGAATGTCACTTGCTTCCACATATCTCTTATTAGCATATGATGTATCCACGTAAACCTTTTTGCCTCCCTCAAACTTCTCATAAGCAACTCTGTTGTTTTTCTGAGGTATTTCATCACCATTCTGAACAATAGTATTTGCTTCCTTTGTTGGAGGATTTTCCTTAGGTTCCAATACTTTGCCACTTCGAGTTGTAATGGCATTGCATTGTCCCTTAGGATTATTCTCTGTGTTTCCCGAAAAAGTACCTGGCAATCTTTCTTCAAACTGTTTAGAAAGCTGAGAAATTTGTACCTGCAGACCCTGAATTGATGCCTGAGTATGAGTTGCCAACTTATCTATGGATGCATTTGTTGAAGCATTAAGTGCAGCAATGGAAGCATTTGTCTTTTCGAATGCAATTTCCCAATCAGGCTTCCTTTCTTGGCCTTGTGGCGTGAATCTTGGCAGAGCTTGAATACCATAAGGTTGTTTCTGCTGTCCCTGATTCCCATAATTACTCCAGGTGAAATTTGGTTGATTCCTCATACCAGAATTGTAATTGTTGGAATAAGAGTTATTCTGCTGCCTCGGATAGTCATTCCTCCCTTTTTGGTTTGCATCATAGAAATTATGACACGAATCGACTTGCTCATGAGAGAGTTGATCCCCTGAACACAATGCACTGTCATGATTTCCATTGCAGAAAGCACAAGTTACCTGACATTCATTGGCAGCATTGACTGAACGCTTAGAAATAGCAAGATTTTGCTGGAGAAGTTTATTCTGAGCCAAGATTGCTTCATAAGTCTTTGCATCAACTTCATTGCCACTCCCTCTCTGTGGGTACACGTTCCTTTCACCACCTCTGCTCTGATAATCATTGTGAGCCATTTTTTCAAGTAAAACCCAAGCATCTTCTGCTGACTTTGCATTCACAGAACCACCAGCTGCAGCATCACAATGTTGCTTGATCTCTGGTAAAAGGCCAGTATAAAAATAGTTCACTTTCCTCCACATGTCAAAGAATGAGCTTGGGCATCGTCTCAACAGAATATGATAGCGTTCCCAGGCTTCATTTAAAGATTCCCCTTCTTGCTGCCTGAAGGACTGAATGGCATTTTGTAAAGATGCCGCCTTCTGAGGAGAAAAGAATCTCATCAGAAATTTTTGAGCCATATCATCCCATGTGGTGATGCTTCCTGGGTTCATATAATCGTACCAGTCACGAGCTCTATCCCGTAAAGAAAAAGGAAAGACTCGCAACCGGTATGCATCATTAGATACACCCTGCTGCTTGGAGATATCCAGAATCTTCAAAAATCTTGTGATGTGCCTATGAGGATCTTCATTATCACGTCCCTCAAACTGATTTTGCAGAATCAAGTTGATAACAGCGGGCTTGATTTCAAAATTATTAGCATCAATAGGCGGTCTCACAATTGTGGAATTGCAGTCGTCCACACGTGGAAGAGAATAATCTCCCAAAGGTCGGTATGGTGGTGGATCTGCCATCTCCACAAGTAAACCCCTTTTTCTTGCTTTTGTTTGTTTCCTCAAAGCTCGGCAGGTTCTCTCTACTTCAGGAATAAATAGCAAGTCCTCAGAATCTACTGTACCTCGCATGCACAAAACAAACCACCAACACAAAGAACTCCACACAAGGTTAGAAGTTCAACTAAATCAAAATAAAAGGAAAACAACTGTTCAAAGTAGTTATCGCCACCAATACTTATGATATTGGTCAGTGCCAATCCCCGGCAACGGTGCCAAAAACTTGATGTATAATTTAGCAAGTGCACTAAATCGATCAAGTAGTATAGAACTTGGAAGTTCCGAAATCGAACACGAGGATTGCTTTGACCAATTACCACTTCTTAACTTTGATAACTATTTAAACGTCAAATGAGTGCATCAATTAAATTTAAATAAGAGAATGAATTTTAAAAACAAAGGAATATTAAAGAATCAAATTAAGACTCAAATTGGAAAATGCTAAAAATAAATTTAAAGTGTACTTCAAGTCTAAAAAGCTCTAGGGCTCTGATTTCACCAATCTATGTAGCTAGAATTTCATAGACAAAATTCTAAATTCATATACGAACTCCAGTTTGGTGCAGTTATGGCAATTCATCCTAATTTCTAACATTAACTAATATCAACCGAGATTCCTAATTTATTCTAATGCCTAGGTTAGAGTATATTAAAATTTACCTCTTGAATCCTAACCAACTATATTTCTATGATGGTTATTAATCAAGCAGTTTATTAAGCTCTATGACTCTCTCTATAGAAGTTGCATAGGATTCTTATCTCCTCTCGGTCTCAAATTACCCTATGGTTTTTCACAAATGCTCTAGACACATAAATCTCCCGTCGGTCTCATTATGATTGGCCTATCATTCAATTATTTCTCGAGCAAACAATTGAAAGCATTAAGATCATGAGAAAAACATAAAAGCAATGCTAATAAACTAGGATTTAGCTATAACTCTACCAAACCTTCATAAGTGGCTACATCATCACCCTAGAAAAGGTAATTTAGCTACTCATTATTGAAACAAATATCAAATTCATTGAATAAAACCCAAAATCCATAACAAAAGTTGAATAATCTTTCAAAATCCTAATTTTCTCAACTAATCGCAGCATATAGTGTAAAAGTAGATGACCTAATTGAGTTTAAAAACTGAATTTATACATCCTGAATGCGTACACTCGCGAGGCGACAAGCTTCTCGCGAGGCGAAATTTAATGACTGAAATCCTAATCTATCAGCGCAGTCTCGCGAGGCGAACGATCTGTCGCGAGGCGAGAATCTTCATCCAGTATGCTTCAGCTTTGTGCTCTACACCATCACTTGCTAAGCTTCACCTTTGACCCTAATTGAATACCTGAAAATACGAGCACCCAATTACACATACCTGACTCAAAAACATACAAAAATTACTAAAAATAATAAAGGAACTCAAAACACAACTTAAGACTAAACAAAGACAAATATGGGTAAAATTGAGAATAAACTCAACAAATCAAATTAAATTCACTAGTTAATCATAGTAAAAACTAGATAAACTAGCGGGTTATCAGGAATCTTTTGCACTTCATGAATTTCCAGATTTTCATAGGGGCATTTAATTGAAACTAAAATGTCTCCCTTAGTGACCAAGGTATCTCCTGGTTTACTATATTTCATGTCGAACTTATCCAAAACTATATCGATATAGCTCTTTTGTGATAACCCAAAAATACCTCGAGAATGATCTCTAAGTATCGAATTCCTAAGACAAAAGAAGCGTTCCCAAGATCTTTCACCACAAAATTCTTTGTCAGAAATTTCTTGGTTTCGCGCTATAAGCCTATATCATTCTTGGCTAGCATAATATCAACATATAATACCATAAAAATGAACTTACTCCCACTGAACTTGTAATACCCACAGTTGTCCTCGATATTCATCTCGAAACCAAATGAGAAAATCTCTTGATGGGACTTGTGGTATCACTAACGAGACGTCTTCTTTAGCCCATAGATAGATTCCGTCAATTTTCAAACCATCTTCTCTGTGTCTTTCGACACAAAGTTTCCCGGTTTGCATTATATACATTTGTTTCATCAATGTTGCCATTGAGAAACACCGTCTTGACATCCATCTCGTGAAGCTCCAAATTATAATAAGCAACGTGAGCCATGATTGTCCTTAAAAGAGTCATTCAATGATACTGAAGAGAATGTCTCTTTACAAGCAATCCTTTCTTTTGAGTATAGCCTTTTGCCACTAGACAAAACTTTATAACTCTCCATATTACTCTTTGACACCTTCAAGTAACATGATAAGTTTCAAACCTTATTGTCTAGCTTGAGCTTGTACTCATACCTTCAATCCACTTTTCCGAATAGAAACGTCATATGGTTTGATGGGAGTTGATAGAATCTTCTTCGATTATACCATTTACCTTATGTTCCTAGATAAATGCTATATAATTATCCAAAGTAGTATTCATTATTTCTTTAGAGAATCATGGCAAAAGGCATCGGCTCTTGATGCTCTAGTTCTTGAGGGTGTTGAATTTGACCTTCAGGAATAATTTCCTTATCTTGAATGGGAAGAATAACAACAATATCCTCACAAGGATCCAAATTTGCTACACCAATAGCAACTGTATGAATTGGTTCAGGGATTAGAACCAATTCTTCCTCAAAGAAATTGTCTCTAATCTTATCTCCCCCTAAACTCAATATCCTCAAAGAACTAGTCAGTTCCTGTCTCAAGATTTCTTTAATTTGGGATTATCAAATTCATTTACCCCTTTGACCTTTCAGAGTATCAATAAGGTTGCCACTCACTATTTGGGGGGCTCCAATTTCCTTCGCGAGACTTATAAGGCCTTGTGTTAGTTGGATGTTCCCATACTTGAAAATGATTGGTCGGTTACTTTAGTTGGTACTCTGTCAAGCATTTAAGCTGCAATCTCTAGTGTTACTTTCATAGTGACTCTGATAAGGTAGAATGACTAATCATACTCCTCACCATACCTTTAAGAGTCATTATCAGGATTTAACTACATTCTTCATAGCCACGTTCTGATCTATTTAACTTTAATGCATTTAATACAAACAATAAAATGTATAAGGCAAATGGAATCTAGGATTCCCTCATACAAGTTGCTCAACTCTATTTGTAGAGATGTGCCCTAAATATTTGTGTCATAGTGCTCCTTAATTCCACTATCAACTTTACGCTTAGTGTCGTACGATTCCTCACTCAATGTTTTGCCACAAGAGGTCTCAATACCAAGCAATTATAGCTTGTCCAACCCATAGCTTAACTGGTTCCTACAATATTTGAATTTAAAAGACAAATTGAATCCATTGTTTCTAAATGAACAAAATTATCCTGATTTGTTCAACAAGAAACCAAAACCAAATCTAAATAATGACTAAACCAAAATGTCTTTAATTTCAAGTATTAGCCAGTAACAACAATTTGAAACGTCAATAGCCTTATCCTTCACTGACTTGGTCAACTCCAATATAGATGCATCTTTCAACATCACTTGACTTTCATTAGTTCCGAAAATCCTTTATAGGCGTTCCAAACATAATATTTGGGACATTTCTTCTTTAGATACCCGATGTCCTTATAAAAGAAATAATTATGACCCTAGCTATTTCTTTTATGATGGACCCTTAGCAGCTTTATCCTCAATTTTCTTTTGTTAGCCCTTATTCTTAGAGGTATTTGTCAAATGAGCACTATTTGTCATCTCTTACTTCATTGTTTCCTTTCTTGCACACCTTATGAAACGAATCTATTCAGATATCATTTCTCTTTATAACAGCTATAAGCTGACTTAAACGGACTGAATTGTGCATGAAGGAATACTAAATACTAAATGCATGAGCAAGTCGTTAGACAGCTCAGGTTTTAGCACCTTAAGTTTATGAGCAAATTTGGACACTCCTATAATGTGCTCCTTATATTTCCTTTTCATTATACTTAATGAAAATCTAGCTCTCCAATGAGTGCTTGTTTTCGTCTTTATTGCTTTTAGAAAGCACTTTTAATTTCAGCAAGGAAAACTTTGGCATTATTTATGCCATCCAAAATAATCCCCCTAAAGATCTCTAGAATATTCTGCTCTATGATCGTAAGACCCAGGCAATTGAAGCAGTCCCATTTCCTATACTTGAATCTCTCTTCAGAGAAATTGAATTTTGTGAGAGAAGGTGGTTTTCTCCATCCTTATGCAAGGTCAAGATCCAAGAACAATCTTAATGTTCTCCTTTCAATCCCAAAAATTAGTCAGAACTTTTGAGAATCGAAATTGAGTTAAATCAGCAGATACATAAGCAATATTAGCTTAAAGAGAACATAAGTACCGTAAAGATACTCACCAAAATACCCCGTGCACCATTAATATTAAGTCTTTGGACAATAACATTAATTGTTAGTGGTATTTTATTGTAATGATCAAACTCTGGTGATATTTTCTGTCAAACAACAACTATCTTTGGATACTTTGTTATTCACATGAAAAGGATCTTTATAATCACTATGTGTTTACCATCACAGGTGTGAATGCAACCCTGCCAAATATAAACCTTCCTTTGGGCCGATTAATATCCTCATGGATGTACACCCACATAACCTTTAATATTTCTTTTGAGTGATTTCCATAAGAGATGTCTCCTTTGCGACTTCATACTTTAATTGACTCACTCGAAATCCAAATTGGCAAATTGAAGACCCAAACAAGATACCAAGCGCACCATCAATTCCCAATCTTCGGATTATAAGAATTAACTGCTAGTGGTACTCTCAGCGCAATGATCAAATATTGGTGATAAGTCTTGTCAAATAATGGTCACCTTCGGGCATCCCATTATCCACATGGAAAATACTTTATAATCACCACACATTTATCATCACATGTATGTAATTATCCGGCCAAGTTGTGCCTTCCTTCGGACCGACAACAACTCGCATGAATAATTCCATACTACATCTTTTGTAAATCCAGTTAAATCAAATTTACGCAACAGAGGTTACTTCGGCAACGTGTTGTTTCAACCAACTCAACTAAAATTACCAGACAATTTTAATAAAATGGGGGGTCCCGAATTTGCCCTTTTCATAGAAAAAGCATGGAAACCTTAATGCTTAGTGTGAAAGGAACCTTTAAAAAAAAAAAATTCTTTCAATATGTGAACTTTCCCAATAGGTGGTTCTGTAGTTCTAACTTTGGTTCTTAGAGTATGGACCCATTTCGAAATATTGCCCACAACCATAGGTAAACAATCAGAGTGGCAATACCCTCGAAAGGAATCACTCTAAGTTAGGCCTTCGTGATAACCAAACAGGATGTACATCCAGAAGGCTATCACTACTCAACCTTCTCCCTATCTCAAGTTGCACTCAGGCCCGGGTATAGGGTCTCACTCATAAGTGTGTGAAAAAAGAAGCAAAACTTCATATGCCAAAGAAACTTTATTCACGTATAGGAAGCCATCATCATTGAAAGTTATGCCATATACATACATATCATGAATAAATCCAATAAATCCATGGCCATATATAAGCTTTACGTAAAAGCTTCGACCAAAAAAACAGGAAAAAAGGATTTCAAGTGTAGCAAACCATTTCACTTTCAATTCATATATTTTATAATAGGAATTAAATTTTTTCTTTTGAATAAAAGAAACTTCACGTCATGTTTTCAGGCCAAATTCAAAAACATCCATATAATATATATTGCATCAGGTATAGATACAAAAAATCAAAAACGCAAAGATGATTATTTTTTCTTCTATCGCCGCACCAAACCACGATTAACGCAGTAACGTTAAAACACTGAATCCAAATAAATTCCTTTTATAATTCCTAATTTAAAAAAATTAGGATTCATAAAATAATCCCAATAAATCAAACATGAAGACCTCTCTGATACCACTTGTTAGATTTAAACTCAATAATCATCTACAAGGCATGCTATCACAAACTTTATTGCGAAAACATAATAACCATATATAGTATGCATCTTTATTATCAAGAACAACTTAAAAACTTGATACCTTTAGGATCTATAACATGCTGATTTATCAAAGATATAGGAATACCTGAATCCATTGTATGTTCCTAACCTCAAGCGTTCTTCAGAGGATGAGCTTGATCACCAACCTTCACGAACGGAGGATAGTAATCCTGAAACGCAGAGAGGGGAAAGAGAAAAGAGAGACGGGTAATGAACATCCGTTGGCTTGTGGTTCTTCCTCAACCGAGACTCCTTATGCCTTAGTCGCTCTTCAGATGGGGAGAAGAGGCGGTATGCGATATTGTCCAGTGTATTCGGGACCATAGACTATATATAGGGTGATGGCCAATTAGGGTTCCCATTATTCCGAAATGGGCCATCAATGACATTCACTCATATTTAGCCCATATCAATTAACTAATTTATTATCAAATCAGAAATTTAATTAGCCTTATCACTTAATTTGATCACATATCAATTAAGGCTCCTAATTGATAAATAGCTAATATAATTAATTGATGATATCTGCTCACATTATGACATTGAAATATAATTAAATATAGAATATTCCAACATGTGTTACCTGATTTGGGGTGTGGGCATGGCCTCCAGTTGGTGTATGTGTAAGTTGCATTTTGCTCTCTAATGTAATGGGAGTTCCTACGTCTTATTGCACTGTAATTTTCTTTTCCTTGGGCTTTGACCCCTTTTTATCACCAAAAATGTAATTTTTGCTTTAAGCTATTGACACTCTTAATTATTTACCTACATTCTTTATTAATCATTCATAATTTTTTTCTTTACCATTCATAAAGAACATTCATCATTTAAGATAAATCACTCTATATAAACTTAACTATGTCATCTCATACTGCCTTGCTGCCATATGGAGTCAACACTTCAAACATTATAAGATAACAACACTGGAATTAAGTCGTAATAACCTTTGCCTTAGACCTCGTCCGGGTTCGAGGTCCAACGCCTACTTCCTATTTCTAAACCTTGTAACCTAAGATCCTATAACAACTTTGTCATAACCCGAATTTCGTAGCCATGACTGGTCCCCTTTCCCTTTCACAATCTAACAAACATACATTAATTTGTTTCATCTAAAAAACGATTACATTCATTATTTACAACAATATGATGAATATAATACATTAGAGTAACTAAAAAAAAAAAATTACAGAGTTATCCTGACAACAAACCACTTAAAACTATGGGTGCAACCCTTCATAGCTATGCACAAGGCATCCAAGGTTTCCGACGGCTTCCCAGACTCCTACAACTGAAAATTAATCATGGGTGAGTCCACTAATTCAGTAAGAGAGTTTCCCCCAAACACATGCAGTCATATATAACAAGTGCAAACTAAAGTCACATATACCTTCGTACATAACATAAATATAATCAAACATATGCAACAATGGACCTCTTGTCCTCAACTAGGTACTTGTGGAATGACTTGCACACATCTCTTTTCTCATGGCTCATGTCTCACTTATAAGCGGATACATATTATATACTCATATCGAGACTTAGGGGTTCCGACTGGGGTTGCTAACAAAGGTTCCCCATCTCGACAATTTTGATTTCATATCCCGGAGATATTGCCTCTTCCAGCCGTCAACATCCCTCCTCAACTCTGAGGTTGCTCATTAAGGTCCCAAACCTAGACGATTTTAGCTTATATATCGGAGATACCGCCCCCTCCGATCGGATACCCAAAGATTCATATCAAACTTGTCAATTCATTTCATTAAGTACTTTACAAGTCTCACAACAACAACATACACATATACTCCAATATAACCATAACACATAGATCATCGTCACTTTCCATCACATTACGAACATTCACCAATAAAGATAACTAACTCAAGGTCATCGTACTACACCTTGGATAAAACCAATCATAACCAAGAATCACAACAAAAAAAGAGCTGTTTTGCGACCGATTAAGACTGGTCGCTATTTGTAGAGGTTGCGACCGAAGTTGCGACTGATATTCACTTAACAGAAAATAATATGAAAAGTGTATATTTCGACTGGGGTAGCGACAGAAAAGGGCGATCGCTACGCTATCGGTCGTAATATCGGTTGCAATAGTAAACGAAAAAAGGTCAATGTTTTTGCTCTGGTTGCGATCGATTTTGTGGCTGGTATAACAGTCATATGTTGCAAATGATATGGATCGATCGCAACGTCTCTTGAAGGAACCTATTTGAAACACAAGAAGGGGGGTTGAATTGTGTTTCGTAAGTTTTTTTAAAACTTTTCACAAGTAGATATATTTTCGCAAAGAGTTGGACGCAAATATGTTAGAGGACGCAGAGAGCGTGTACAACAAAGGTTGGACGGTCCCTGTGAAAAATGACTATAAAAGACACACGTGTTAAGAAAACAATTCAAACCCACAGAGTTAGTTATAAGCAAACTAAAACAAATAAAGGGATAAAAGGACACAGAGATATTATCCTGGTTAACTCTTCACCAAAGAGCTACGTCCAGTCCCCTCTACTTGGCACCATTGGAATAATTTGTTAGTGACACCATTGGAATAATTTGTCCTTAATAAGATTGGGATAAAGCTTCTTTGGAGGGAACTTCTTCTGCTCAAGATGGACTAGAAGAGGTCCTTCAGCATTGTAGAGTTGGCTTGGCAATCGTCCATTTGGAGTGTATAGGATAGGGTAGTAACCAAGTTTAGGGGGGTAGATTGGAGGGATTATGTGGTGGTGGTGAAGGTGTTTCATACTTGTATTTTGGTGGAGGGATTGGACCTTTTGGATGTTGGGAAGTGAAAGGTGGTGAGTATTAAAGGAAAAGAGCTGGGTATCATCTCTTAACATCAACCTAGTTTGAGCTTTCATTTTCAAAAGTTATCCTGGGTATGCGTTTGAATTTTCTTTTGGGATAAATTATTTGGTGAAAGGGTGCTCCACATTGTCTGAAAGGTTCAAGGGTAGTGGAGGTGGAGTTGGCATTTGTGGTGAAGGGATGGTTAGTGTTTGGGTTGGGGTGAGTGTTTGAGTCTGAGGTGAGGTAGGGGGTGAAATACCTATGGACGGTTGTGAGTCCATTACCAAATCTTCAATCACAACGGGTTGCTCTACATCAGGTGTAATCACTGAACGAGATTGAGGTTCAGTATTACCTTGAGTTTTGAACCGAGTGATCCTTGGCCTTCTTGCAGCTAACTTTGGCTGAGAAGCTTCAGAAGTAGATTCCCTTCTTTGCCCTTTAATCACTTTAGAGATAGGCTGATCGTCTTCATCATCTTCATCTACTGATGCAAGAATCAGTTTTCTTTTCATTGCAGGTTGGACGGAGGCAGTCGTTGGACGATTAGAAGAGGGCGTCACTGTTGGACGTACAGGCTCTATCGAGCGTCCAGTAGAAGCTTCTTGTTCAGACGCTTCATCAACATCTTGCGTCTGATCTTTCTGAGCGCCTTTTTGTTTCCCTTCCTTCTTGGACTTTTCAATACAATCCAGCTACATTTTCATCAGACTTTGCTTGCTGAATGCTGGTTGAAGCACACGATCAATGCCATGAACTCCAACATATTTTAATTCCTGCTCTGGATTTAGGGATTGGACATCATTGTAGACCAAATGCTTCTCAAAAATCCTTGAAAGAAGAGCAGCATAAATGATATCAGTGTTCATCCCAAAGCCTTCAATAGCATACTTGAAGCATGTGAAAAAGAGGTGTGGGAGGTTTACTTGCTTCTCCAGAATCAGATGTACCAGGCAGAATTGATGAGCCTTTGACACGGAATCCTTTGAACCAGCCTTGTGAAGGATAGACTTGTTCAAAATCTGGTGAAGAACCCTAGCCTTGTCAGTCATCTTCGAGGATATCAGCTTGTCAGAGAGATTCTTTAGAAGACACTCCTTGATAGTGTCCATACCACCCAAATCTTCTTCCCATTTGTCTTCATAGGTGATTCCCGACTGGGCATACCCAATGGCGTTAGAGATGGTTGCCTCAGAGACAATCACTTCAGTGTTGACAACCTTGTTTCTGATTTTCCTTGCTGAAATTGTAGGGTTAGTCCAGAACTCCATTATGAGTGCAGGATAGATGATAGGGGATCCTTCGAAAAAGCTAGACCACCTGGCGGCTTGAATGAATGGGGCAACGTCAATCCCATGGCCCGCAAAGAACATCAGACTGAACTTGAACTCAACAAGAATTTTAGCAGATTGAACATCAAGGGCTTTCCCTTTGCCCTTAGCAGAGGCGATGCAGAAGCAGAAGATGCCATCGTTTCATAGAGAATGGTTTTCGTAAAAGAAAGTTTTTCAAAGAGAGAGTTTGATGGTGAAGAGATAGTAAAAAGGTTCTACCTTTAAGAGATAGACTTAGGTTAAAACTTTTCAAATTTTCGAATAAACTAAATTTTAAAAGAAAAGAAAAGAAAAGAAAAGGGGTGAGGCGACGTACATTAAATGACTAACACACATTCCAGTTTTTGAAACTGTAAAAAGCGGTTTTGCAATTATGAAAATGGAACTGACTCAGTTAGGGAATGTGGAATAAATTTGCCTTTCGACAAAAATTTAGTTCATTTAATGTATTGGACGAACCAAACAACACATACATTGGACTCACATAACAAGTATTGGCCGCATCCATTGGACTTATGATTAGTCAATATAATGTATGTTCAAATGTTATCATATGAATGTGAATCTATCTTCAGCTAGAGGTTTCATGAAGATATCTGCCCATTGATGGTTAGTATCAACAAATTGAATATCAATTATTCTTTTTTACACATAATCTCTAATGAAATGATGTTTAATTTCTATGTGCTTTGCTCTTGAATGTAATATGGGATTCTTTGAGAGATTAATGGCAACAGTGTTATCACACATTATTGGAATGTTACTTACAAATATGTTGTAGTCTTCCAACTGATGTTTAATCCATAGAAGTTGCGAGTAGCAGCTTGCAGCAGCAATGTACTTAGCTTCAGTAGTTGAAAAGGCAATTACGCTTTGCCTTTTGCTTGACCATGAGACTAAGTTGGTTCCAATGAAGTGACAACCTCCACTAGTGCTTTTTCTCTCTATTCTATCTCAATATAGTCAGCATCACAGAACCCAACTAATCTGTATTAATAAAATTTCTTATACAATAGACCCAGATTAGTAGAACCTTTAAGGTATCTGAAGATTTGTTTAACTGCTGAGAGATGACACTCTGTTGGATCAGATTGAAATCGAGCACATAGACAAACACTGAACATAATATCAGGTTTGGACGCAGTTAGATATAAGAGGGAACCAATCATATCTCTATATACCTTTTGGTCTACCTTTTTGTCTTTATCATCTTTGTTTAGTACGGACGTCAGATGCATTGGAGTATTCATTGGTTTGCAATCATCCAATTTGAAAGATTTCAGAAACTTCTTTGTTACTTCGTCTGATGAATGTACACTCCGTCCGATGTTTGTTTGACTTACAGTCCGAGGAAGAATTTTAGTTCTCCCATCATTCTCATTTCAAATTCCTTTTGCATAAGCTCAGAAAACTCTTGGCAAAGAGATTCATCAGTTGCACCAAATATTATATCATCAACATAAATCTGAGCAACAATAAAATCCTTTTTATTAGATTTCCTGAAAAGAGTTGTATCCACTTTTCCTCTTGAAAAACCATTCTCCATTAGGAAAGTGCCGAGTATCTCATACCAAGCTCTAGGAGCTTGTTTGAGTCCGCATAAAGCTTTTTTAAGCTTATATACATGCTGAGGGTGGTTTTGATCTTCAAAATCTGTTGTACAACATAGACTTCTTCATTTATAAAACCATTTAAGAAAACACTATTTATATTCATTTGGTAAAGAATAATGTTATGATGTGCAGCATATGAAAGTAAACAGCGTATGGCTTCTAATCTAGCTACAGGAGCAAAAGTTTCAGTTATACCTTCCTCCTGTGAGTAGCCTTGAATAACTAACCTTGTTTTATTCCTTACTATTTTGCCATCTTCGTCCAGCGTGTTTTGATAGACCCACTTGGTTCCAATGACAGACTTATCCTTTGGCAGAGGAACCAGCGTCCAAACGTCACTACGTTGAAACTGGTCAAGCTCCTCTTGCATAGCGAGGATCAAGCATTCATCCATTAAGGCATCGTCCACTGACTTTGGTTCCAATTCAGAGATGAAGGCTGAATCAGCTTGTTCTCTGAAGGTTAACCTTGTCCGGACTCTATCATTTGGTTTGCCAATGATTTGATCCTCAGAGTGATAAGTCTTGAATTGCCATGAACGTGGGGTATTAGCAACTTGTTGAGACATTGATGCGTCTGATTCGTTTTCAATTGCATATGATGCTTCATCTTCTTTAAGCGTTGGACGATCCTCTACATTGTTCAGAGTCATATCTGCAAAAGATTCATCTAGCTTTGATAATCTCTTATTAGGCTGTTTGTCATTAAACTTAACATGGATGGATTCCTCAACAACTTAAGTCCTAGAGTTATATACTCTAAAAGCTTTGGACGTTTCTGAATATCCTAACAATATTCCATTGTCTACTTTGGCATCAAACTTACCAAGTTGATCCTTAGTGTTCAAAATGAAACATTGATATCCGAAGGGGTGGAAATAAGAAATGTTGGGTTTGCGTCCTTTCCACAATTCATAAGGAGTCTTATTCATGATAGGTCTTATGTATATTCTGTTTTGAATGTAGCAGGCAGTATTTACAGCTTCAGCCCAAAAGTATTTGGAGACAGAATTATCACTGAGCATTGCCCTAGCCATCTCTTGAAGAGATCGACTCTTTATCTCAACAACACCATTTTGTTGCGTTGTTCTAGATGCAGAGAAATTGTGATGAATAGTATGACACCCACTACCCCGCATACGATAATTATAAAAAAATCATATAATATAAATCCATAAATTAAAAGCCAATGGGGTAACAAGTACCACATGATCCAAAACGTTTAACATAATAGCAACTGTGGAAAAATAAACAAAAACAACCCAAATCCCGATGTCACATAATCAGAGTTGGTAACCTCTGCCGATATTACATCGAAAAACAACTAACAAAACTAAACTATGCTATGAGTAAGCCATCTCCTTGGGATCACTCCTCTGCTGGCTGCTCACCATCCTCTGCATAACCAAAGGTACATGCAAAACAACAACAACAACAACAACAACCGTAAGGAGTAAGGAACTGTACATACGAACATAAACGGTAATAGAGCAATTAGCAAGATGATCATGCAGCATATAACATTATAACATAACACATCATAACACATTTCATCATATCATATTATGAACATGCTATGAGATGCAAAAACTACTCCGCTACTCCATATGCAATGTGGATCCAATAACTAACTCAGGAAGACGATTTCGGAGTTACATATCCACATTGGCCAATAAGCACCAACGCCGGAAGTTCAACAAACTTACGGGTGAACCCGTTGGATAGCCGATCCGCCATACTCTCGGATGGACCAGCACGGATACGCTTGATTCACCTAACTCTCGGATGAATCAGCGCAGACGGCCAGTTCGCGATACTCTCGAACGAACTCCCCAATCATCGTAACTTCCCCCAAACTATTAACACCAGGTCATGATGCATGCAATGCTAACATACAAACGACATGGCAACCACCTCCATCAACAACATTAACACAGACTATCAACTTTGACCAATAAGCATCAAAGTGATTTATCAATATCAAACTTGACCAATAAGCGTCAAGAATGATCTAACTAACAACATTGGTAACAGTATGTCGTCACCAATAACATCGTTGTGTTATAAATAAGCTCTTTATTAAGTCTTCATTATCACATATTACCATATCATTATCCTAATTTGTTAACTATCATCAAGGTCATGTTTTATAATATCTTGTGTCATATTTTATCCCAAAAGGTTATTAAATCTCTTTTCAATTAAAAAGATGAAGTTTTCTTAATTCTGACAGTGACACGGCCTGAGCATAAGCGTGCTGGCCAACTGGCACGGGCGTGCTGCACGAGAGCACAAACGTGCCAAATAGCATCACTTTTCTCAATTTTCCGACACGGGCGTGCTTCTGAGAGCAAGGTCATGCTGGCTTTTACTGGACAGAGAGCACGGGCGTGCTCAACGTTGTTACAACGTTTTTAGTTCTGGGAAACTTAATATTTTTTTCTAGATTTCAACACTCCAATCAATCCTAAGGTTCTTGAATAATTCTTTGGTATTAATCTCACCCTTCATCAACACCTTTATATTTTATACACATCAATTCGACTCATCCTAGTTTAGGCTTAGCGCTAACATCCCCATGTCTGTTATTAACATAGTTTTAATAGCAGCTTCAACATACCAATTCATATGATTATAGCATACCAACAACATCATACAATTCATGCCAGAGTCATATAAACCAATTAAACAATTAATATCAAGTATAAACAAATATAACCATTTCATACATCAACTAAGGCATATAGCACACAAATAGGGTCATGGGTTAACCCTCATCTTACGCTACCCTAGAACCCATATGTTCATACTAATCCATTCTCCCCATACATTGCGTGACGATTCCAGCCTATGAGACAACAAGAACGAAGTCCACACTTGACTCCTCCAACAGGTTCAACAGGTTCCACGAGCTTTGACCAAGAATGCCAAGGCAAAAAGGATAAGTTAATTCCCCAAACAAGGAAAAGAAAAGGGAATTAACACAAGGGTTATAAACGTACATCGATTAGATCCCTGGGGAACTAATCTGCTAGTTGTCGTTCACAACATTGGCACACGAACAACGAAGTCTGGTTTGACAGGGAGAAAACGGTTCAATGCTAAACTTAAGGATTCAAAGAAAAAGATGAACAAGGTTGGTTACTTTACCTCAGAGTAACACTATGCTAGCAGCTTATCCCCAAACACAACGAAAAACACCACAGGGATATGTTCTTGACGAAGAACACCCAAACAAGGATTGGGAACGCTCAAGGATTCAATAGGAACCCAATAGAAGGGTCAAAGACGGTTGTTTTTGACTATAGGAATGACGGCTATGAGTTTTAGGTCGAGCAAAAGAGGTATAAAAATGATTGGGGGAAACGGGTCAACTGGTGCGCGCGTAGAGCACGGGCGTGCCGACCATGAGCACGGGCATGCTGATCAACTTGCACGGGCGTGTTGCACGGGAGCACGAGCGTGCTGTCCTGTTAGGATTACAGATTTGGCTCTTTCTAAGGTTAACTACCCCAAAACACGTCCCTAAATATCTAATGCAAGCATAACAACAAATAACATATATAGATAAACATATACAAGCATAGAGGTGAAAGGGAGGGTGTTACAAATACCACTTTCATCAAGAGAACATTTGAAAACGCACATTTTCAAATTCGCCTCCATGATCACTTTTGATTGCGCTTATACATATGCCTTTTTCATTCTAGACACGCTTACAGAATATAGTAAAGATTTTGATAGACTCATCCTTGTGAGCAAGGAACTTAACCCATGTCCATCTTCTGTAGTCATCTACTATGACAAGCTCATATTTGTTACCACTAACAGAAGCAGTTCTTGTTGGAGCAAACAAATCAAGATGCAACAGCTCTAGTGGCCTTGAAGTACTAGCAATGTTCTTGGACTCAAAAGAGTTCTTAACTTGTTTTCCTTTCTGGCACACATCACAGAGAGCGTCCGATCTATACACAATCTTTGGTAGACCTCTTACGAGGTTATGCTTGTTTAGTCTTGAGATTAATCTCAGACTTGCATGACCAAATCTTTTGTGCCAGATCCATCGCTCATCTTCAACAGACACTAGACGTAATGCACTCTGATTTGAGAGTTCCCCCAAATTAATCTTATAAAGAATATTTTGCCTCTTGGTAATGAAGAAGATGGACCCATCAGGGTTCTTGACTATAAACTCGCCTTTATTGAAGGAAACATCAGACCCACTATCAAATAATTGACTTATGCTAAGTAAGTTGTGTTTTAATCCTTCGACCAATCTTGCCAATTCCAACTATCATCCCTTTCTGTTTGCCTCCAAAAAGGTAACCCATCCTCTAGTCTTATCATGCAGGTCTTGGAACATTGACTTTTCTCCTGTCATGTTAAAGGACGCAGAGAGCGTGTACAACAAAGATTGGACGCTCACTGTGAAGATGACTATAAAAGACACACGCGTTAAGAAAATAGTTCAAACCCAAAGAGTTAGTTATAAGCAAACTAAAACAAATAAAGGGAAAGAAGGACACAGAGATATTATCTTAGTTGACTCTTCACCAAAGAGCTACGTCCAGTCGCCACTACTTGAGAGCTTTAACCACTATAACAAAAATCTTGTTACAAGTATTTAACACCTCTTCAGGCAACACTAAGTATTTTTTTACAGTCCAGCCTCTTCAGGCTCAAGTATTCTTTTTCAGATAAGCATCTCCGGGCTCAACCAACTAAGGTTAGAAAAGAGTTTGTTCTACTAACTCACTATGCGTGAGGGTTTGAAACTTAAGTTCAGAACTCTAGATCTATACTCTTCGCAGAGAGTGATATGAAAATTTAAGAACAGAGTAAGCTTGTAAGCTTTTGATTTCCTTTGATTGCTTGTTATCTCGTATGCTTGTCTGTTTTTCTAGTTACTCGTATTTATACCCATCAAGACTTGAGCAATCTTCAGTCTTCAACAAATGGAAAAGAACCGTTCTTAACATGCATTAAATGCATTATCCCGTTGAGTTTGATAACTTGTTTGAGGGCTTCTGAAAAGCAGAGTAGACTATCAGGCTGATAGCTCAAAATGTTACTGACACCTTTTCCTTGTACCTGAAAATTGTCTTTTGTCTTTCCTTTTGGAGATAGTCAATTCTTTGTGTCAGGACCAGACTAGCTTCAGTGCTTTTGTTGGTACGAAGATTACAAGGGATATTTGTCCAAAGGATTTAATGTTTTTACACGAAGAATTATAAATTCAAACATTTACAAGTACAAGTTCGTGCTTAAAGGAAATCAGACTATTGGACAGTACATTGGACTTTAATAAAAGAAACTTTTATTGAATGGAGTCTTTGGACTTAGATAAAAAGATTAAAGCTTTTTAGTCCAGTATGCGCGAGAACTAGGCTTTGGACGAACTATAAGTCTTTGGACTTAGAATTTCCTGCACACTTAAGATTAACGCATTAGTCCAAAACGAAACTTTGTTCACTTAAATTATTCTTTTGTTAGCATCAAAATCTTAAGGGATTTATGGACCATAACCACTTTGGTTCCAACATCTCTGCCACCCTTCCATCACCGCGCAAGAGACCACCACCGTGACAACCACCAGAGACCACCATCGCAACAAACACGAGAGACCCTCCCTGCCTCCCTTCCTTTTTCTCAGTGCTCACTCCTTGCCTCTATCTTTCTCTAGTAAATGTCCTCTCCTTGCCTCTCAGTGCATAATATTATTGTTATTATGTTATGCTTTTGTGCTAGCTATTATCTGTGTTGTTGCTTATCAGATCATTCCTTAATATTAAGCTATAATGAGTGAAATATTTAGCATTTTGGTAGTAGGCATACTTGGATGCTTCTATACTTTTCTATACTGATTGCTATACTTTTTTATTCCCAATTTCTTAATTCTTGGTGTGCTGGTGTGTGTTGGTTGGTTTTACCTGATTTGGTGTTTCTTCTTCAATATTAAAACTGAATCATTGTGTGTTTGAATTTTTAATCTTTTTTTTATCTTGAATCATGTTAGGACTAAGTCATTGTGTCTTTGAATTTTGTCTTTTTTTATATGTGATGGGGTGTAGTTAATTCTAGGTGATTGGATTTGTGTAAAAGTGTGTAGATCTTTAGCCATTTTCTCTTTCTCACTAATAATTTGTAAATATAGTGAGAAATCAAGGTCTTTTCTAATTGCATTTGAAATTGACTTTTAGTGGTCAAATTCTTATTTTGTGTGTTGACTATGTTTCTTATGTTTATGATAGTTTCTGCCTTTTGGGAATGCTAAAGGAGCTTGGAAATATCACCACGGTCGAATTTTCTAGCTTGGAGGAGTGGTAGGTGAAATTTCTTCTTTTCTCTATAGGATTTTGTAGGACACGGTTGTTTGCTTGTTGCTTGAGAAATTACTTGCATGCTTGATTTTTTTGTATATGTAATGTGTTATGTGAATTAATTTGTTGTTTGTTAGTGGAGAGCGGAACTCAATAGGATATTGGTTATGTTCTAATAAATTAGTCAAATGCATGTATTTGGTTGATGTGTTGTTTGTTAGTGGAGAGCGGAGCTCAATAGGGAGATGGTTGTGTGTTGATAATTTAGAAACTATGCATGTGTATGCCAATTTGATGTGTTGTTTGTTAGTGGAGAGCGTAGCTCAATAGGAAGCTGGTTGTGTGCTGATAATTTTGAAAGTATGCATGTGTATATCAATTTAATGTGCTGTTTGTTAGTGGAGAGCAAAGCTCAATAGGGACTGGTTATGTGGTTATAATTTAGTTAATTATTTGTTTGTTTGACAATTTTATCAGTCCCTGTGCACTTTATGTAAAGTGATGAGACCAATGCATTCTTATTTACCTTCTGAACTTGAATTTCAAGTAATAAGAGTAAAATATTAAAGCCTTAGTTTACTACCTGAATTCCAATTTCAATTTGTGTTAAAGTCTTAATTTCTCGTTTGAGATTCAATATAAATGAGCACACATAGTTTTTGAAGCTACCACTCATTTTGTATTGAATCTCGAATTATCTAATCGTACAGTTTGGGGAAAAACCACTTCGACACTATAATAGTCATTTCCTTCTTCAAATGCCATATATACTTGATGAAATTTAGATCCGATGAATTTCCTTTCGTTTTCTGGGTGCATACTTGATCACAGTAGATTTCACCATGCTCAAGTTGTGTAGTTTAATCCATGTAGTTTAATTCATTACTTTATTTTAGTTTATTTTATTTTATTTTAATTTATGTAGTTTAATTCATTACTTAATTGTTATTAATCGTATTTAACGATTATTTTAATATATGCAGTCTAAGAAACAGGGTCGATCCCCGACTGCCATCGAAATGCTAAAAAAGACAAAAAAAAGCTTAAGAGCGGAAAGTGGGCAAACGATTGGTCCCGTGAGGTCCATGTAAGTATACATTGTTAATATTACTTACAATATTATTTTATTTTGTAATATTTACTTACAATTTTACATATGTTTTGTAGGATACACATTATGAGGCCTTAGAAGAGGCCCAAACACGTGCCTCATAGGAGGGTACTTCTTCTAGTTAGGAGCAAGAGCCTCCAGCCTCCATCGACGATAACGCTATTTATTTGGAGGTTGTTGGAAGTAAAAATAAGAAAGGGCGATGTATGAGCTTGGACAGCTAGGTGATCATTATATAGCCACGTCGTCCCGTCAGGCTACACACGAGGACGTGCCTAGCGTTCCTCCAGAGGAGATACACGAGATGCGGGAGACTATCACACGACTGAATTAGGAGCTCTCCACACAGAATGCCGCATGGGAGGACCAGATCGCCATAGATAGGGAGTTGCAGGCGAAGGTTGATGAGATGACGAGCCATACACGACACATCTGCTAGCACAACACTTCCAACTTTAGTCGCGTGTTACGCCACCACCTCCTGCTGCAAAGGACGTCAGGGTCGACTTTTTGGCCGACCACAGGGGCGACACCGAGACCCAAGACCACTTCCCACCTCCATGATTTTATTTTCTTTGTATTTTTATTTCTATACATTATGTATGAATTAATACAATTTTATTTATAGAACGCTTGTTTTGTTTCTCTTTGTTTTGCAATGAGTATATGCAATATTTATAATTGGTGCTATATATTAATAATAAATAAAAAAATAAAAATTTATTAATAATATTAATAAACAATATTAATAAATAATTTTAAATAATATTAAATAAAATTTAAAAATTAAAATTTTATAAAAAAAAAATTTACACTACTTAGCGAACGAAATTGCGATCGAAATTTCGATTGCAATAGGTATAAATTGTTAACCATTATTGCGACCGAGTTTTCGACCGAAAAATCAGTCGCAACAGTGGTCACCAAACAACAGCGGCGACCATCTAATAGCGACCGTTTTCGCAAATTTGTGACCAATGAGAAAACCAGTCGCATGAGAAAACCACCTTAATTCGATCGCATGACAGGTCGCTAAAATATAGATGTTTTCCCGTCTCTAGTTTGATCGCAAAATGGTCTACAATTTTGAATTTTGAATTTCCCAAGTTAGCAACCGCTGTAGCGATGGAATGTCTGACGACCTACATACGTGGTCACCATGTCAGTCGATAAATAGCAACCAATGACCTTTTTTTAAAAAAAAAAACACACAACTCCATCGCTAAATTCGTCGCTAATAGTGACGACCATATTTAGGTCGCTAAACATGGTCACTAAATAGCTATTTTCTTGTAGTGAAACAAATGAGGGTTTGATTGAAAAATTTGTAGAGATCTAATGAAGCACTTTCTTTTCTATTTTTGAAAGACAAATTTTTGTCACTTCTTCCTTTCTAAGTGTGTGAGATCATTGATATCATTCTTGTCGTTTTGAGTACTCAGAATAATATTTTTATTCTGTAAGAACATGTTAAATCTTAGATGATATTCACATTATTATTATTATTGTGACAAAATAATCCTCAAGGACTATGTCTTTTACACGTGTGTGTGTGTGGAGCAACTCCAGTGAAAGGAGTGTGTTATTGTGAGAGTGAGAGGAATAAATATGGACCATTAAACCATACATGGATGGTCAATATTAGAAGTTAGTTGGTGGTTATGTGATTCTTGGAACCAAAGTGCTTATGGTCCATTAATCCCTTGAGATTTTGATGTTAATTAACAAAAGACTAATTTAAGTGAACAAAGATTAGCTATGGACTAATGCTTTTTGTGACACCCTTCTACCCTGTATGTTATAAATGCATTAAATATAAATAATATTAATAAATTAATTATAGATAAGAAATAAAACATGCATTCTTTTATTGAAAAGATTCATGGGTAGAAAAGGTACCACATGAGATTAAATCACACTTAAAATGATAATGAAAACATCAACATAAATAACCCAACCCCGATGTCACAATTCAGAGTTGGTCCAACCGTTCCGAAAAATCCTCGGAATACAACAGAAAACTAAAATAAAAATAAACGACTAAACAAAAGGCCCTAACTATGAGTGGTGGCTCCTCGGAGTCACTCCTCTCCGGGCTACTCGTCATCCTCTTCATAAACCATACATGCCAAACAAGAAAACATAGAAAGGGGAGTAAGGAAACATGTAATCACAACGGCATGGAAATAGAAATAAGATGAACGTACATCATGGCATGGCAACAGTCATAGCATACACTTACATACATAAATATCATCTCAGCATAAACAATCAACTAGTATGCTATATGATGCAATGCAACTCTACCCCACTACTCCATCAATGCATGTGGATCCAACTAACTCAGGAAGAACAACATTGGAGTTACATATCCACATGGACCACTAAAGGCACCAACGCCGGCAATTCACCAAACCATGGGTGAACCCCTTGGATAGCCAACACATCAAACCATGGATACCTCATCACAGGGGGCCACGGTTCACCAAACCTTGGGTGAACCAACCGTGGATGGCCAAATCACCGTACTCTAGGACGACCTCTCCTATGTTGAATTTCCACCAACTAACATCTCCAATGTGATGCATGAACACAACAATAAACAACAACCAACACCTCCGCTTGGGCCAATAAAGGCACCCAAGAATATGATCCTCATCATTGGGCCACTAAAGACACCCAATATAACATCATAACATTGGACCACTAAAGGCATCCAATCATCTCAATTGGACCACTAAAGGCATCCAATTATATCATCGTGTGGTAACACCGAGAGCATCGACTTAACCAACCCATCGTCTTAATTATTATATAATTAAGTTATCTATCTTCATCGCTTGTTTGGTGTATTATTCTATCTTCATTGGAAGCATTGGGTTTAAAACCCCATTTAATCGTTATCATTAGATTCTGTCCAGAGGGGTGGCACGGCCATGCTGCACGATGGCACGACCGTGCTCCCTCCTACGTGTAGCACGAGCGTGCTGCATATGTGGCACGGACGTGCTGCACGATGGCACGGGCATGCTACACTATAGCACGGGTGTGCTCTCTATGCTGCACGGCCGTGCTCAAGGCACGGTCATTTTCCAGAATTCAATTGGGAGAACTGTGCTCCCTGTTTAGCACGGCCGTGCTGATCGTACGACACTGTTGTTCTGAGCAGCGAAGAACAGGTTAATCATTTAACCTAAAATCCCTAACACTCTCAAAAATCATTCCTAGGTTCATGACTAATCCATTAACACAAAAACTCACTCTTTATTAATCCATGTCTTATGAATATTTTTGGGGAACAACAATCCCTTTTTCATATGAAACAATAATTTAACAACAAATATGCTATACACATACCATCAAACATCAATTCAACAACAATGCATATAATAGCAGCAACCAATTATAACAACAGGCATATTAACAAATAGCATACGAATAACCTCGGGGTCATGGGAACCCCTCATCTTACACTACCTCCACTGCCTAATGATTAAACTATCCTTCTCCCCATACCTGGTTTGAAGGTTGCAGCAATGGTAGCTCCAAACGACAATCCGGTCACGTCCTCCCAAGTGGCTTGGTCTAAATCCAAGCCTTGGTCAACTAAAATATTAACCCAATCAGTTTCTAATCCAAAACATAAAAAGAAACTAATAAGAGAGAAGAACGTTACCTACAGGGCTGGCACAAGCGTACCAAGGGCTTACCAAAGGCCTCCAAAACTCCAAGAACACACCAAGGTTGATGGAGATCAAAAGCAAAGTGCTCTGACCGCATTAGGATAGCAGCCGTCGTCAAATGAGGGTTAAAATTGTTAACCCTCGGTTTCTGTGCGAATATATAATCTGCGCACATGGCACGACCGTGATCTATTTCGGCACGGGCGTGCTGACCCTAGCGTTAGCGAGACATGGTCCGCACAATCGGCACGGGCATGCTGAAGAATGGCACGGGTGTGCCGAACTTAACGTCAATGAGACGCGGTTCGCGCCACGGCACGACCATGCTTGTGACTTAGCTGGTCACAGACACGCTAAAACAGCATGGCCGCGCTGGAAATCAGCACGGGTGTGCCAATGTTCCAGAAAGGGACTTTTAAGCCAAAAATCCCACTTAGTCCCTAACCAACAATTATAATTTAATTAAACAACTTAAATAAAATATTTAACAAAAAGCACGGTGTTACACTTTTTCTTAAGTGTGCAGAAATATCTAAGTCCAAAGACTTTCTAAGTCTAAAGACTTACAGTACGTCCAAAGCCTAAAGTTCTCGCGCATTCCGGACCATAAGTTTAAATGTTTTGTTAGCTGAGTCCAAAGAGTCTTTACAATAAAAGTTGTTTTAACTGAGTCCAATGTTTTATGCTTTAATATGTTTAAGCGTGAACAAATTTGTAAAGTGTTTGAATTTATTATTAAACGTGTAAAAGCTTGTATCCTTTGGACAAACATTCTTTGTAATCTTCGTACCATCGAACGTTGAAGCCTGTCTGTCCTTGACATAAGAGGATTTGACTATCTCCAAAAGGAAAGACAAAAGGCAACTTTCGGGTACAGGAAAAAGGTGTCAGCACTACTTTGAGCTATCAGCCTGATAGTCTACTTCGTTTTTCAAAAGTTTCAACAAGTTATCAGACTCAACGGATCAAAGCATTTAAGGCTCAATCAGAACGGATCTTTTTCCATCCGTTAAAGACTGAAGAATGCTCAAGACTTGATGGGTATAAATACCCTCTCCTTTGAAGATGCAAACTTACCGAACTTGAACTGAAATCAAGCATACAAGTGAACAAGCAATCAAGAGAAATCTAAAAGCTATCTAGTTTACTCTGCTCTTAATTTTAATATCACTCTCTATGAAGAGTATTGTTTACAGTTATGAGCTTAGTTTCAAACCCTCACACTTAGTGAGTTAGTAGAACAAAAATATTTTTCAAAACCTTAGTTGGTTGAGCCTGAAGAGGCTTGTTTAGAAAGAATACTTGAGACTGAAGAGGCTTGTCTGTAACAGAATACTTAGAGTTGCCTGAAGAGGTGTAGAATACTTGCCTGAAGAGGTGTTGAATACTTGTAAAGGATTTTGTTATAGTGGTTAAAGCTCTCAAGTAGAGGGGAGTGGACGTAGCTCTTTGGTGAAAAGTGAACTTGTAACACCCCGTTTTCTGTAACCTGTTGTAATCACTTCGACAATGTGATTTCTACCTTTTATGTTGTGTTTGACCTTATGATATATATATATATATATATATATATATATATATATATATATATATATATATATATATATATATATATATATGAATGATTTCAATGATGGTTTCATATCCATGATATTTGTAGTGATAAAGTTCTCCTTTGTCGTTTTGAGACGAAAACCGATAAAAGTTCTGTTTTAATCGGTATCAGATAATTTCTAGTTTCGCGTGCCGGAGGCCGGGAAACGAGGAATTGAGTGAGATGTGATGTTGATTATTTCTAGTGAAGAGAGTTAGTTTTCATGAAATCAAAAAATTACCAAAAGTAGTAAGAACCGATTATGCATTTTTGGTAAAAATCCTAAATACCTTATTCCTAACTAAATGGAAAATGTAACTATCCTATTTACATTGGATAGGCCATTCGGCCATATCACCTTGGGAGGAGCCAAGATTTGCCTTTCAATTATTTCAAATCAAGGTTATGACACTAACCATAAATAGAAAAAGTGTTTTAACCAATTCTAGTTAATCTTGTACTAAAGCCTCCTACAAGCAACAACACATCCACCTCTTTGCATCTTGACCCTCCAATCTCTATGACCAATTTTGAATGAATTTTTGGAGTCCACAAGGTGGGCTATTCATCCATCTTAAGGGTAATACACCCAAAATTACTATTCCATTCATTCTTCAACATAAACACCAAAAACTCCGAGTTTCTCTCTTCTCACTCTTTCTCTCTAGTTTTGGCCAAGCTTGCTGTTTACATTAAGTTATTCAAGAATCTTTCAAGGAGACTTCAAGCTTCTTGAACTTGTTATGAGTCTTTCTTTGAAAAAGTCACGGTTTTGACATTGTTTTGGTGACCAAGTTTTCTCTTCATCTTATTCAAGGGAACTTCAAAGAGGTAATGGGGGAGTGAATCATATCACACCTTAATGGTGGTGATAAAGGCTTCCTAGTTTTGTTGAAGGAAAACCCTAGATCTAGGGTTTCCTTATAAAGTTCATTACTTTGTTGTTATGTTGTATTATGTTGTTGTGTTGATATGGTGATTGTGTTTATGTGTTGGTAGAAAATCATTTTGGCATGGTGAAAAAACTATTCTTGGGTCCAAAGACCTAAGGATAGGATTTTGGAATGGTGAACTTGTTTATGTTCTAAGTTGCCTTGATAATATACTTATGTGTTGGTATGATTTTCTAGCTACTTTGGATGTTGTTGGATGGCTTTAATTTTGTTGAAATAGGCCATGTATGGTTTGGCCATGTGGTGTGAAATGAGGGAAGCCAAAGCTTCCATGTTCAAGTAATGATGCAATAGACTTAAAATGGTTCCAAGAAGGCAAAATAAATTAAAAGAGACCTACCCTTTTACTTGGGGGCATTCGGCCATACCTTGTTAAATAGGGCTAAGAACTTAAAATGTTGATGTTAAGGGGTTTAATGTGCTCATAATAAGGTGTAAAGGTTATATAAATTAAAAAGGTTCCAAAGAAATCAAGTTTTGGTTCCAAAGAATCGAGTGTTGTGAAATAAGTGTTTTGGATTGATGTTGATCAACCACTTATTCTAACATGTTGTTTTAAGAAAAAGATTTTCAAGAAAAAGATTTTCAAGAACAAAGAGTTTCATAGATAGTCAAGTTATTTTTCGAAGTTTTGGTTAGTAAACCTACTTTAAGAAAAATGAGATTTCTTGTAAGTAGTTTCCTTAAAACAAAGAGTCTTTTACACTATTATTATCCATTTAGAATATTACAAATAGATGAGTTATCGTTTTCATTTGAAAATGAAAGGGAGATTTAAAGTAAGACGTATATTCCTTTTTCCACTAAGTAAAAGAATTAGAAACCATTTCAAAAGAGTTTTATACTAAATTAGATGCCTTATGAGTATTTGTATAGAGTTTTCAAGCAATACTTGATAAAGGATATTTCATCAACTAGTTTACTACAAGGAAAGTAGTTTGAAGATTTTACTATAATAGTGTAAATACGTATTATCTTCTTAAGGAAATTCAATGAGTGCCATAATGGACTCACAAAGACTAAGTAAAAGACATGCACCAATACCTTGTGGTCATGGAAAAACATGTCCCACACCCTTGATGATTTAGGTCATCTAAGGAATCCATCATGTTTAATCACAATTACTTATATAAAATAAGTAATGTTTCGTTTGATAGATAAGTGAGAATATATGATGAGGGAATCCTTGTGGATCCTGTCTTCCATAATACACTTAGAATATGGAATAATATATCATAAGACATGAACATCGTTTTACGAACGACGAGGATGTACATGATTGCAAGGAACGGAACCAAGAATGGGCGACTGATAGCAAGTCGTGTGAAAGTGGGTCCCGTATGGGTGCCGTGTGGTTTATCAAGAGATAAATAGCGTGCTACAGTGATAGTGTAGTACGTGTTTGTGTTGTGGCATTGTCTTGACATACATACGCATTCGTGCATGAGTTGGGTGTTATACGAGGGAGTTGAGTTTACACCTTTGCATGGGTGGGATTTTTGGAGGTGACGATCTTGGAGATCTTAAGGACGTTGGGGTTGGGATGACCACATGTGGCTAGAGAGTAGCTCCTCTGTGTCATGGGTACCTGTCGAAAAACACTGACGTCCTGACTGGACACCCGACAAATCACGATTTGGGTAAAGAGCGTCTGGTGTGAGCTATTATAAAGATTGCAATATTTTGATGTGGCACTGTGGGGCTAAGATAACGCAGACAATGTTCTCCCAATCACTCACTCTTGTTATGTTTAGCTCCATGGAGTAAGGGTCTAAGTCATGTTGCATACTGTGTCATCGCATACTTGAATTGATGATTGACCCATGTTATTGTTGATTGACATATTAACTATGATGCCATGTGATTAGTTCATATGCTCTGAATGCCCATGCGCTAGCAGTATGCTGATTGAGTGTGTGTGCGCATGACTTTTATCACTACTATTCTGGATGTGCGAGGTGCAGAATCTCACCTCATTACTTTTGTTGTTACACTGCTCGCGTGGTTTTCATCTTATTGTGGTGAGTAGTTATGGCGAGCGATCCATCATCCCAGCTGTCTTTGGACCTGGTTCCCCACGATGGGGAGGACGCGTGGACGATTCACCCAGATAGGCGTCGTACGTTTACGGGAGCTGTGAGTCTCACTAGTAGGAGGGAGTCACCATATTCCATGATGTCCTTATCTGAGAGAGTCTGTACCTTACGCATCAGTGGCAGTGGTAGTTCGGGGATCACCCAGCCACCACCACCACCCGCTAATCATCCAGGTCTACCTAGTGCCCAGCCTGCAGTTCATCCGATGGAGCCCAGAGACATATACGTTGACCCTTCTTCCATGCCACCTTCACCTAGGCACTATCTACTTATGCCTTATCCGTACCTGCTACTGGCCCATCTGTTTCCGTAGTCCCACCCGCTGGGCTGCCTATGTGCCTTCCGAGCTACACCCTCAGGTTCCTCTCCAACGGGTGAACATGAGAGTGACTGCTCGTAAGAGTAGACCGACCCATGCCAAGGTAGCCTTTTCCATTCCCATCTTCTGTCTCTCATATGATGATAAGGAGATAGAGGAGGAGGAGGAGGAGATCCCGGAGTATGTACCGGAGGACGTGCTTGAGGTAGCCCCCGCCAGCGTGAGTTAGGATGCGTGGTGGTTGACGACTGATGAGGAGTTGCTACGGTACGCAAAGCAGATTATGAGTGGGCATGACATGCAGTCTATGGAGGAGGACGGGGATAAGGAGGAGGAGGCCATGGAGGAGAACGAGGATCCGGTGGAGTACTACTCCGACGAGTAGTACTGTGCTTGTTTTTTACCAGCCTCTAGTGTTTTCCCGTGTCTATACGTTTATGATGTACCCCATTCCCCCTTTTTCCTTTGTGGAGTTGCGTCTCCAGTAGCGTAGGATTTGTCCTTCCTTATCTTGTTTACCTTCCTTCTGTAGTCGGATGTTTTGAGAACTACTTATATATTTTGGGAAGTCTTATTTATTCAAATATTGTTTGTGGTTATATACTTATCTCCTTATAATTACAGGTATACTTATATGTTTTCAGACCTCGTGTATAAAATTTAAAAAAAAAAAAAAAACCCATATTTTTGGTTGGCTCTTTACATTTCTGCCTTTATATTTTGTCTTGTGTTAAATAATTGTGACCCCTAAAGTGGGGTGTTACAGAACCGGAATAACATCTCTGTGTTCTTTTTCTTTCCCTTGCTTTTACCTTAGTTTATTTTCTGGCTAACTCTTTGGGATTGAATTGCTTTCTTAACGTGCTTGTTCTTTTATCTTAATCCTTCACAGTAAGCATCCAGCTGGTGTTTGTAAACGCTCTTTGCGTCCTTTATTGTTTTAGCATCCAACCCTTTGCACTATATATATATATATATATATATATATATCTGCTTGCAAAAGTTTTAAAAACTTAAGAAACACAATTCAACCCCCGTTCTTGTGTTTGAAACAGGTTCCTTCGGTGATCATTTAAAAACGTCACATGACTTAATGTTCTAATATTTTTTTAGTTTCCCAGAGTATCCTCCGTTGTCCCACTCAATAAGTGAAAAACTAATCTCCCGGGGCACGGTCAGATGCCTAAGCGGAGACCCCTCCCAATAGTATTTTTTTCCATATACACGAATCTAGGAATCGAACTCAGGACCACATGCTTAAGGGACCCAAGCACATTCCACTTGGACCAACAACCATTGGTTTTTTATGTTCTAATCTTGACCATTCATGTGTGATCCAATAGAGAGATGAGAGGAGTAAATCTGGACTTTTGGATCACACATGAATAGTCAAAATTAGAACATAAGTCAAATGACTTTTTTAAGTAAACACATGACCACGAACTAACTTCTAATTTTGGCTATTCATGTATGATTTAATAGCCCCAATTTGTTCCCCTCACTCTCACAATAACGTACACTCTTCTCATTTCAGTCGCCCCATATATATATATATAAGGATCCGCTGATACCAGGTGTCAAACTTTACTTTTATATCGAATTGTAGTCGTTGATTTGGATTTGATCCAACGGTTAAGCTTATCATTTGAAGTTAAAAGAGGAAATAATTAAGACTAACTTTAATATGGACAGAAAAAATAGAATATGTTTAATGAAGAGAGATATTAAGTATCTTTTATTAAAATTATAACATTCTTTTATTAAATATTTCATATTTTTGTTTCTAGCTAATTATTATTTATTAAATAATTTATATTTAAAACTCGTTAATGTGTATTAGTCAATTTATAAAGTTTTATTATTTTAAACTATCAATAATAATAATTGGATCTGTCAACAATAATAATTGGAAACCTATGAAAGCTGGTGCCAGAGGTCCAAATATATCTCATCTTATCTTTGTTGATGATGTTCTTCTTTTTGCAGAAGCTTCCATTGAGCAAATGGATTATATCACAAATTGCCTAAATCAATTTTGCTCTCTCTCTTGCCAGCAAGTGAATCACCAGAAATCTAATACCTATTCTCTAAAAATGAGTCTAGGCAGGAAGCTAAGAGAATTGTTGATCATGGAGGATATTCTATTTCTGAGAATTTGGGTCGATACTTGGGAGCCCATATTCATTTTGGTAGAACCCGTATTGGTAGATACAAATATCTTACTGATAAAATTCAAGCTTGTCTGAGTGGTTGGAAACATCAGTGTTTGTCTCTAGCCGGAAGAATAACTCTTGCTAATTCATTAATGGGATCTATTGCATCCTTTCATGCAACATGATAAGATTCCAAAGTCCATTCTTCTCAACATTGAAAAAAGCCAAAGAAGTTTTATATGGGGTAGTGAGCAAGCTGCTAGAAAGACACATCTTGCTAATTAGAACCTTATGTGTAAGCCGAAGGATGCGGGGTATGAATTTCAAGCATCTATCTCGCATGAATGAGGCTTTCCTTTTAAAAGTTGGATGGGGAGTACTCAATAATAAAAATGAATTATGGGTGCAAGTTATCAGAGGGAAATATAGCCGCAAAGATATAGATGATATGCAGTTTTTATTTGGCTTGCAACGCATGATAAAATTATGACAGCTATGAGAAGGAGTAAGTGGTCTGGACTTCTGCTGAATGCCTCATTTGCCCTGGCACATCCGAATCAGTCCTTCATATTCTTCGAGACTGTCCTGTTGCTAGCTCCATGTGGGTTAATCTTGTGAATCCTGAAAAGCTTGTTGATATCTTCTTGGCAGACCATTTTGAGTGGTTCTATATGTGTATATCTCAAAACTTAGGTAATCATGCTGATCCTGATTGGAAAGATACCTTCTATGTTGCTTCTTGGATGCTGTGGAAATGGTGTAATTCATCCATCTTTGATAAGGACTTCAGTTATCCTGTCAACAAAACTCAGATAGTTTTCAGTTTTGTTGAGCAAATCAAGTCTGCCTTCTCTATTTTAAATGAAGAGGTTAGAAGGCCACTCGAAATTGAGAATATCTCCCGGAGTTTCCCTCCCGATGGTTGGATAAAGCTTAATACTGATCGGTCATCAAGAGATAACACTGGGGATTCTGGATGTGGAGGTATTTTTAGAGATGCTTGGGAAATTGGATTAAGGGTTTTTATTATCATATAGGCGTTTGCACAGCTCTAACTGCTAAACTTTGGGGGATCTATGTAGGGGTTCTTATGGCATGGCACAAAGATCTTTCTCATCTTTCTTAGTCTATCCGGTTCATCCATACTATGAGGGAAAGAATTAGGTGTGCTGATTGGATTGCCAACCATAGTCGTTCCAAGGATTTTGGTTTTGAAGAATTGGTTGACCCTCCTGATGAGTTATCGCTTTTCATTTTTGATGATGTTTTAGGGGTCTCCTTGCCACGTAGAATTCATGTTTAGGTTTTTTGTTTACTCGTGTTAGGCTTAAGCCCCTCTTGTAACAAAAAAAAAAACTTTTATTATTTTGTGCTGAATTTAATATATTGAAATTATCTAGGTATGAATATTTACAAATTAAAATTTCATAATATTATATGAATCTAAATTTAAAAAAAATTAAAAATTAAAAATTTTTACTTAACGTCTTAAATTATTAATTTCTACAAAATCAAATTTTTTAAGTTTTATTTTATTAATTTAACATCCTATAATTTAAAGTACTTCAAAAATTAAAAGACATAATTCTTATACAGGTTAAATTCTGGAAAAAAATTTTAAAAAATGAGTTTAATTTATACTATCAGTATAAAGTTTTGTATACTATCAACCAATCACAAACCCTTATATATGTGAATTTTAAGGTAATTATGATAAATTGTATGACTGTGCAACTTTTAAACATAACCTTAACACTTTACACTATTTGTTGAACTAACATACACATTAGAGATTTGTGCACTTATTAGTAAAACATTATAGTTAATTTTATTTGTATTATATTTACAGATAAAATTATAGTTTATTTTATTATTTGTTATATTTTTCAATAAATTTTAAGATTTAAAAAAATATAAACCAAATTAAAAAAACATTCTGAATTTTTAATTTATAAATATTAATACATAGATATTTTTAATATATTAAATTCAACATAAAGTAATAAAACTTTAAAATTGACTAATACACATTAGCAAATTCTAAATACAAATTACTTAATAAATAATAAATATCTAGAAACAAAACATATAAAATATTTAATAAAAGAATGTTATAATTTTAATAAGAGATACTCAATATTTCTCTTCATTAAATATATTCTATATATTTTTTCTTTTTATATTAAAGTTAGTCTTAATTATTTCTTCTTTTAACTAAAAATGATAAGCTTAGCCGTTGGATCAAACCCAAATCAACGATTACAATTTGGTGTAAAAGTAAAGTTTGATACCTGATGTCAACGGATCCTGTCTCATATATATATATATATATATATAACCATAAATTGTCATTACTCCAATTTAATCTTTATTCAACAATTTCATCCCATCCCTCCTGCTCAGAGTTTAAAATTTGGGTCCACAACCGCAACTATGACAGCGACGTTGTGATTTTTGGTAGATTCCGAAACCACATCACGGTCATAATTGATGCCGCATCGACTGCATTTTTTATTAATTATTTGTAATAACGAAAAATGCGATGCGGTCATGACCACAATTTAATTCCTTCCTCGTGCTCTTCGCGCAAAACTCTTCTGAATAGTGGGTAATGGAGTTCCAGACGTACAGATTGAAGTATTGGAAGCTATAGGAGTAGGAATACTTGATCGTGGATGAAATATGATTCTAATGGCATTATTGCATGGCAGCAGCAGGGTGGTTGATGTTTGAGGATCATAGGCAGTAGCATTTCTTGAACCGGCCACTGATGTAGAGAGCTGCATATATAAGTGCAGGGTAGCATTAGCGTCATAACCACAAGCTAGCTATATCAGTGGTTATATTGACTAACAAAATGAAAAACTTAATAAAAGCTAAAAGGCAAACATATTACGCAATAAATATAACATGATCAAAATAAGTAATTAAGTTATTACTAATATGCCATAATTAAATTGATACCTGTCAAAAGTGATGCACCCATGCATATTAAAATTGAGCAATTTGGACGGTCCAGATTGTCACATGGGATTTTTTTTTTTCCTGAATTCTTGAGTAGGTCAAAGTTGGACAAAGTGTTTTTTATTTGCGCATAGGGTGCTTCTGTACTAGTATTTACGCATATAATATTTTTCTTTTAACAAAACGTTTTAACTAGGTTTTCAAAACCTGAATCCTTAAATCCCTAACAAAGAAAACAAAAAACACCATAAAACAAACATAAAAACTAAACTCCTAAAAGTAGAAAATAAAATGACACAAAGAAAAATATTATATGTGCGAATAAAAACATAAAAGCATCCTATGTGTATATAAAAAAACTTTGACCAACTCAAGAATTCAGAAAAGAAAATCATCCTATGTGATAATCTGGACAATCCAAATTGCTTAATTTTAAGGTGTATGAGTATACCGTTTTTGACAGGATTCATCATAAACCGAGCCATGAAAAATATGGACAGAGATCAAGCCCAAGAGAAAGAAGTGGATGACACGTTGCTTATTTAGAGTTACATTTCATTCAAAATAACTTATTATTAAAAGCTGTTTAAGAGAGTTTTTGAAAAACAATTATTTCTTAAAATTTAAGCAATACTAAATATGCATTAATTTACTAAGCTCAATCCCTCTTCATTAGTATTGGCTATGGCGGTTTGATGGAATCCTCCCTCAGCCTGCTTCCCTCTTGCAGAACCTGACATACATCCACCCATGCCTTGATCCTGTAATGGTGGTAGCTTAAATTCAATTAAGTGATTAAGAGATTCAAGGTATGGCAATAGCCGTCGCGATTATGTTGCATGTTTTTATCGCCATTACGAACAAATTGTGAGAAAATGCGACCAATACGACCACAATTACAGCCACGATGTGGTTGCAGAGACTACATAACGTTGCGGCCACAATTTTGATTGCAGACCTCATGTTAAAACTCTAAACATACCTAACAAAACAAGCAAAATCACTTTCTATAGGATTTGAGAGGAAAAGTAACTTTGTTATATAGTTACATTTGTCTTATATGTAGTTTTCCAAATAGTAGTTCAACAAAAGCATTTTCCTTTACTTTATCAAATCATGCCTTTGTGCTTATGCTTTTCATCTATTCTTTTCTTTATGAAAACCTAGGGTGCGTTTGTTTCAAGTATTGTAACAATTATTTCTGGGAAAGTCATGAGGGAGAGAATACAACATTCTCATGTTTGTTTCAAGTTTTAAAAAATTATATATTCTCAGATATTTTTATTTCTAGGAATGTTATTTGTACATGATTTACTCACTTCTTATTCCCATTTTAAAGGATGGGAATCTATCATTCTCCTGGGAATAAAACTCAAATACCTATAACTTCCCACTCCCACCTCATTTTTCCATATTTATTTTTATTATTAAATTTTTTAAATTTTTAAATTAAATAAATTATAAAAACCTTCTTAAAAATTTAAAATACTTATCAAATATATTAGTAGGAATAACATTCCTGATAATAATATTCTCATGAATATCATTATTTCTGGGAATGAGATTTTTTACCTTGAAACAAACACATCCCTATAGAAAATTTCTAACCCGATGAGCCGCAAACGTACAGCTACATACAAAACTCTAGGTAGGTTGACAAGTGAAGTTAAAACTAAATGTAGGAAGAACATTTGTAAGGCATGCATGTCGGGTGTGGTCTCGGCCCTTGTTCAAGACATCGGTGGCACCCATGATGATGAACCCCTTGATCACCTGCATGAAGATCCATTAATGGATCTTCAATCCCAATAATCGGTAACAGTAACACAGATAGTCACCTACAATGGGTGATGGGAACGAAAATATGCATAGTCACCAAGACACCAACTATTAATGGAAATGAAAGATGCAAGATGTATGTCTATTCACGTGGGTGTAAGAAAATATTAACAGATCAGAATCATTTTAGAACTGCTAAGTTAAAAGGTTAACTACTAGGTAATTTTCACTGTTGCGCGCTAGCTAGTGGAAAACATGGAAAGAGATCAAGCTCACAACAAAAAGAAGAGGATGACATGCTGCTTATATTTAGGGTTACATTTCGTTGAAAATAACTTATTATTAAAAGCTTTTTAAGAGAGTTTTTGAAATACAAATATTTTTTAAAATTTAAGCAATACTATATATGCACTTACTGTGCTCGATCTCTCATCATTAGTATTGGCCACGGCGGTTTGATGGACTCCTCCCTTAGCCTGCTTCCCTCTTGCCGAACCTGACATACATCCACCCATGCCTTGAAGTATAACACACTTAACAAAACAAAGCAAAGACACTATAGGGTTTGAGGGAAAGTAACTTTGTTATATATAGTATATTCTCAGAATGGATCCGGAATAAGGAATAAACTCCATTGTGGAAATACCAAACGAGGTACAGAAAAATAGAAGGATAGACTACGTCTCTCTTGATAAGAAATTATGTTAGTCCTTCTGTACACGCTTCGATTCACTTTTGTGAGAGACAAATCTCAAAAAAGTGATTTCATAAATATAAAATTATTTTTTATATATTTGGATATTTTCAAAGTAAAATTTTAGAATGAAATCTAATTTGAAACTAGAATTTAAAACTTTTATCCCAAAATATAATTTTTGGCCTCAAATTTATTGTTTAATATATTCAAACTTAAATCATTTTATTTCAAATTCAATTTCATAGAAATCAATTCTATAAAATCAATTCCATCCAGAATTACGATTGTCAAACATTCGTCCAAACACACCCATTATATATATATATATATTTTGCACCTGAAGTCATAGATTCCACTTCATCGCCCCGGCCAATAGCATCATAGAGGATGTTGTTAAAAAGCTTTATCTTTAATTATGACTTAAGCATGATCCTTTGTGGCTTAGGTGTCATCATCTCCCTCTCTCAACGTGTTAACAGCTAGAGAGAAGGAAAAGAAAGAAAAAAGTGGAAGATGGTGGGATAATAAGAAAAATTCTACTCCATAAAAAAAATCGATACAAAATGCCCGGATGGTTTTGTACGGCTTAGTATATTTTTTAAAGGATTTAACTCTTTTAAAGTGAGAAAGTTTTTAAAATAAGAAAATAAGGATACATCCATCCTTAATTTGATAAATGTATAAAGATATTAATCCATTAAAAATGATCGAAAAATAAATACACCCTTATTTTTTCACTATATAATAACTAAATTCTTTCCCTAATATCTTTAATGTCACCTAGGAAATGATTATGAAGATACGCTTCTTTCTAGTAATACGATATTGTTATTTTTCCTAGAATGTTAAGTGCATGAGCCGCAACTTTCTACTATCTCTCTTTATATCTATCAGATTACATCTAAATTAAGCTAAAATATGAAGTGATAAAATAAAGTGTATTTATTTTAATTAATTAAAATTTATTGAGATTTCAATTCAATTAGTTAAGTAAAGTAAATATAATTTCATTTTTTATTTTACACTCTAACTCATTTTTGAGGAGTTTTATCCCTCTCAATGGATTGATGTAGTGATAAATGGATAACGAAGTTTTATTACTTTTTGAGTAAATCATTATTTTGCTTCCTAAAAGTATTAGTCATTGTCAATTCAGTCCTTGAAAGCAATTAAATTATAAAAGTCCCTCAATGTTAATTTTGTAAATCAAATTAATCCCTAAATATTAATTTTGCTAGTCAATTTAGTCCCTATCAGGGACTAACTTTACTAAGAAAATTATTCAGGGACTTTTTCGTAATTTAACTATTTTTAAGGACTGAATTGACAGCACCTCATACTTTCAGGGACTAAAATGATGATTTATTCTTACTTTTTTCTTCTAAAATTGACTCTAAACTATTTGATAATAATTTAATATTATTAATTTCTTATAAAAATAAATGTTGTTATATTTCATTATAAATAATGCTAATAATTTTATGACATTATTATTTAATTTTTTAGATAAATTATTAATAAAATTATTCAATATATTATAATAAAAATAACGTATGATTTGTTATAGTGGAATATATTACATAAAAGTAGTAGGCTTTGAGAAGCCAATATAATTTTGAGCGGAGCCTAAAATAAGATTCTACATATAGGATAAGTTTGGCTTGACCTAGACCCGATATGATAATTTGATTGAGTCATTTTTTTTAACATAAATCTGACATGACTTAATAATGTGCAAGTCCTACGCCTTTGGATTCGGATTTTAAAAAATTATTTTAATATTATGAAATTTTGATGAATTTTAGTGAATTATTTAGGAATGTAATAATTTATAAGATTTTTTTTTAAAAAATTTATAATCAAGATTTTATTGTTTGGATATTAATATATTTATATTATAAGAATTTATAAGATTTGGAAGGATTATATGGATTTATAAGATTTAAAAAAAACACATAATAGAGAATAAAATCATAATTTATAAATCAAATTCTATTTCTATAGTGGAGAACAAACACATAAAATCTAATTTCAACATTACATAAAAAAATCAATTTTATAGTGGAGAAGACAACATATTCACATGTTTTTGTTCACGTGTTATTGTATTAATATGGTGAAAAATGAAATTGTAAACTTAAAAAATTAAATCACTTTATTTTCATAATGTCGAAAATATTCTATTCTATACTTTTATTGCTTGTTGTTAGGGATATATGTTAATTTTGATGTGCCATTACTTGCAAATTAATTCTACTCTATATTTAGTTAGCGTTTGACCTAACTTTTTTGAGATTTAAAAGCTACTTTAAAGTTAAAGTTAAAAATAAGTGTTTTAAGAACGTGTTTGAGACAATTTATTTTTCTTGGAAAAAGCTTTTTTTCCCCTAAAAAAGTTGGTTTGAAATTGATCTATTATGTTTGACAAATTAGGTTCAAGTAAAAAAAAAAATTGTACAGAAAAAATTGATTTTCAATAAAGCTAAAAATTTTAAGTTTGTTTGAAAAGAAAAAAAAACTTTTGATTATTTTGAAACCAATCATATTTTTTCATTTTACCCTATATAACTAATTACCAAACGAATATTATTATTCTATACAAACAACTTCATATTTTTTTTTATAATTTAATCTATAAAAGTATTTTTTTACAACATCCAAACAAAACAGATTATCTTAAAATCGTTTTTTAACAAGTATATCCAAACAAAAACTGATTCTCATTATAACCGATTATTACAATAAATATATAATCGATTATTGAAGTAAATATCTTATGTTGGGTTGAATGACAAACATGTATTAAGAGAGGGGGAGGGGGAAGGTGGAGGGAGGGGGGAGAAAGGAGAGAGATAGAAGGAGGGAGGAGAAAGAAATGTGAAGACATAAAGTAAAAAGAAATAAGGAATGAGAATCCTGAGAAATCTCATATGTTAGTGTAAGACTTTTTGTTACTGAAAAATATCTAAAAAGTCACACAAAATCCCACAAAATCCACCTTAGAAAACAATCCATCGAAATCATGAAGTTTTTGAATACCACAAGACTTTTTGTAACTTGCAAAAAATTTTGATGGAATACCACTTGATTTGGATTCTCTCTTTAAAAAATCCTAATAATCTTGATTGAATACCACAAGACTTATTTAGATTACTTAAAAGTATTGATTGAATACTACAAGACTTTTTTATCATAAAAAAATCTTTTAAAATCCTTTAAAATTTTAATCCAATATACCATTTTAAAACTGTTACAATTTACTTTACACAAACAAATTAGTAAAACAGGAGGCGTCAGAAAACACAAGTTCAAAAGGCAGAAGCATCATGATAATGCCAAGAATGATAACACACATTTTTTTTTCCTTGGTCATGTATAAAATTTTATGTGATATCAAATATTGATGGTATTTGTTTATATTTTAGAATATATTAAGATTAATTAGCAAATTAATTATTTAAAAACTAATTATATCATAGTTATTAAAATTATTTGTTGATATTACAATAAAATCTAATTTTTTATTAAAAATTAATAATGTCATTCCTTTACTATAGCACCTAGAGCAATTTAGAAAGCATGCTTTATCGGCAAATTTTTGGGAATAATTCAAAAAAAATAATTAAATATCCAAATATCTCATTTCTCCCATTATATATATAAATATCTCCATTTTTTCCTCTCACTTTTCCCTCCCTCTAAACCCGACATCCCAACATGTATAAATTTTTTTTTTTATTTTTACTGTTTAAAAATCAGGTTTGGGACACCTGACTTCTCAAAGTGTTTTTTTATTTTTTTCTTGTTTTCTTAGTTAAGAAGTCCGGTTTAGAGAACCCGACTTCTCTTAGGGATTTTATGTTTTTTTTTTTAATTTTAGTAAAATTTAATGATTTTTTATTTATTTTTTGGAATTTTAATAAAATTTCATGGTTTTTAGGGTTTAAGGTTTTTAAAATTTGTGATTAATTTTTTTTAATTAACTAATTGTGTTGGATGCTAATTAAATGATAAAAAATGTTTTATGGTTTATTATTTATTTTTAAGAATTTTAATTAAATTTAATGGTTTTAGGGTTTAGGTTTTAGGGTTTAAAAATGTGTGATTAATTTTTTTAATCCACTAATTCTGTTGGATATTAATTATATGATAACAATAATCAATAATGCGATTGTAAATATTAATTAAAATTTATTACAAAAAAATATTACAATAACTCGTACATTGAAATTTGTAGTGCCTGAATTTTACGCTACGGTTGCGTAGAAGTTCTAGCACGGTGAGGACAATTCTTCCTTATATGCCTTGGTTGACGGCAAAGTCGACAACATTTTGGGTGACCCTTTTTCCTAAGGTCCATCGCAGTACGAATGTGAGTAGACTGTGGACGACCCCGTGAAACTCTTCGCATGTTTGGATTGTAACACATCTCAACTCCATCATATTGTGGCCAATATGTTTCCTTGGGTACCACTCCGCTGGAGCTGATGAGAAACAGCTACATCAACGTTGTCCAACCGACGGCCTCTAAGATGTGGGACTGAACACCATTTAAGAGATTAATTTTTGTGTACTTGTCATTATTGTATTTGTTTAATTAATTTGCCCGTTTTTATAAGTAATGATATAACAAAAAAATTAGTATTTTGGTCCTAAATTAAAATTAATGCATTTTAATAACATTATTGATCATATTAATCATATAATTAACATCCAACACAATTAGTTAATTAAAAAAATTAATCACAGATTTTAAAAACCCTAAAAACCATTAAAATTTATTAAAATTGCAAAAAAAAAAATAAAAAACCAAAAAAATCATTAAAGTTTTATAAAATTAAAAATAAATAAAATAAATCCCTCACAGAAGTAAGGTAAACTTGACTTCTTTAACTACAAATTTTTTTAAAAAAAAATTGGCCCTTTGAGAAGTCGAGTTGGCCATGCCCGACTTCTATACATAAAAATAAAAAATAAGAAAAAAGAAAAGGTTAGAAGTCGGGAACAGAGAAAAAATTCTCAAAATAAAAAAAAGGATATTTATCTATATAATAAAAAAAACGGAGATATTTAGGTTTTTTTGTTGAATTATTTTCAAAATTTTCTCTCGTTTGTCTCTTTCATCGAAAAAAATTTAGAAAGCATACACGCAAAACTATAAAGAAAGGGTGATGACTAGCATGAAGCAGTTAACTAAGTGCTTCAGCAATGAAGCACCATTTATTATCGTCAGATTTATTAATAAAATAATAAACGGTTCAGATTAATTGCCCCAAACAAAAATAAGTAACCTGAGACTGATTGTATTGGTTTCTTCTGAAATTGCTAAATAGTTCCTGAGTCAACATTGTAGAGAAACTCTTTTGTCTCAAAAACCCTTTGGCCATCTCTCCTTATGGTCTTCCGTCTCCCTCGTTATTGCCGCCAGTTTGGTTTGGGAGAAGAAGACAGAGTAACACCGGCACGACGATGCTACCGAGTTCGACCAAAGCTTCGCTTCCATGGAAGATTAGAACCGAGTTCTCTTCTTGTTATGTGATGATTTGACATAAACCAATCAACGTTGTGTAAAGGAGTGTAGAAGAAATTAGGGATTTGATCACATAAATTTGGGACTTGACCGAGTGCACAAATTGATGCAAGTTTTTTCAAGACATAGATGTGAAAATGGCCCAAGAAAACAACCTAGTAGCGAAAACCCGATTTTCCTGTAAAACGGGTCTTGTTGACCCGGCTGGAGGTTAGGGATAATCACAAAAGTTGCTATCTGTTTAACTTCAAATTAAAAAAGGTGTCAAATGACTTCGGAGGAGGCAACAACTAATGTTGGAGGTCATCAAAGTTGTGTTCTTTGGTTACTGTTCTGTTCTGCTAAGGAGGAGGACTGTGCGACTCCATAAGTGGCAGAGGAAGGGAAGGGACATAGGGATAGGGATGAGGGATAAAAATGGAATTTCAAAAATAAAATAATTTAAAAATAAAAAAAAATGATGAATCGATTATATTTGGCATAATGAATTGATTATTTCTTATCAATTAAATTGTTGAATCGATTCTTACAAATAATGAATAGATTATATTTGGCATCGTTGAATCAATTCTTCCAAATAATGAATTGATTATATTTGGCATAATGAATTGATTATGTCTTATCAATAATCGATTAAATTTGTGTTAGTTAAATTTGTGTCACTGGTATTGCCCGGATAATTACAACAACGATCATTTGTAAGAGTGATGTTGCATGAATAATTTCAATTGAGTTTCCTAAAACGTAATCGACCGGTAAAAAATGTGATGATGCATCCTCATCGGATCTATTCCTAAAGCTGCAGAAGACAACCATTCAACACACCCTCATCGGTCAACGGGCAGCTCCTTCTCCATCTTCTTTTCCAAAACCAACATAAAGAGTAAAGAGGGGAAAGCATTTTCTGGGATATCCCTCCTCATAACTTAGTAGGCCCCTTTCTGCAATTACTAAAATTTTACATACCGACAAAACCTGTTATAAACGATAAAAAAAGTGCCACACGAATATACCATATGTTGACATACCTCATGCTAGCATCCATCTAAAGAAACGGGCAATAGAAGATCTGGCGCATGAGAGACTTAAAAAATACAAAAGTGAGCTTGCGGCACTGGGAGAGAGAGATAGAGAGAGAGAGGGGACCGCTGCACGAAAAATAGAATGGAAAAAAAAGTGACGCAACTGCGATTTTATGGTATCCGTGCCGCCCGCCGAATTTTGACTTGAAGTCGTTTTTCATTAAAATTCAAATTAGGATTTAATTTGATATATATTATTAGTATAAATTTTTTTTATATTAACAATTAATTAAAAATTATTATTTAAATTAAAATATTTGACTCTTATTCTATGTATTTTTAAAGTCATTCATATTATATTTTTTGATTGATTGAAAGTATAAAAAATTTTATACAGATATTGCATAATAATTAAACTTTTGAAATTATTGATAGAAGACTAACGACCCACTTAAGTCTCTGACAATTTTTGAAGTATCATTTTTCATCATCGAGAAAAAAAAACTCACCAAGTATTATCCGAGAATAACAAAAGAGGAACATTTTAGTCCATTCATGTGTCTCCATCCTGAACATGTCATTAGAGCGTTGATGTGTATCGTTAGTATGTCAGACGCCTAGACAATAGTCCTTGCGTGCATAATAGACCATGAGAATAATTATGTGTTGACCCAATAAAGTCCTAAACTATTATTTAAGTAATCTAATTCAATCCTTAATAATTTCTATCGTGGGACACATTAGTCCTTAGATGTTACAAACAACACACCGCATGCATACACCACATGTACCAACACAAATCACATGGACGAGTTTAATAGACACCTGAGCACACTGACAGTGTACATCAATACTCTAACACTTTATTTAGGATGGAGACAATCGGAGGAGCAGATGTGTTTCTCTTTTTTCATTGTCAGGAACTATTTGGTAAGTTTTTTTTTTCAGGGACAAAAAGTGATATCTCAAACATTATTAAGGAGTAAAATGGAACTTTAGTCTAGATAAAAATTAGGTTATAAGAATTTAATTGTAATAAAGTTAGGAGAAGTTAAATGCAATTTTGTTTTGCTCTTGTAATTTATTTTAAACAACCATGCCTTCCATGAAGATCCAACCATTCCACATCGATTCACAGAATCTGAACGAAGAGCGGCGGTGGTATGAAATAACATTGTTAAGGCCATGTTGGGCCAACAGTTTCAGAAGACTTCCTCCTCCTCATCTAAGAAACCCGTCATAAGCAACGAAGCTCATCAATCCAATAAAAATAACCTCCTAGACGATCATGACAAACTTCGAGCCGAGCTCTATTTGCTTGGCGAAAATGGTGCAGACTTTCATATCGGAGAGATTAATAAGAAGTCATTGTTTGAGGGCGCAATACAGTTTCTTTTAGATCACCTAACATGGTATTCATGTAATTCATTGAATTTGTTTAATTTTTTTTTATTTATAAATCCTACCATATCATTTCTTAACTTTTCATTTTATACTATTTTAAGTATCTTTACATACCAATGCTGCAACTCTTTTAAAATTCATTAAATGATTCTCACAAGTTATCTCACATATTTATTTATAATTTTTTTTTTCTCAATTTCAAAGTAATGAATATATTATTTTTCTCCTTTTTTTTTTTTTTTGGTGGACATTAAAACAACTGATCCTCATCCACCTCAATTTGCTCTAACGGTACAATCCAAATAAAAACATACCATTGATTTTAAGAACCAATTATTAAGCATCTTCCAATAAAGTTGCTCTAATAATAATGTAAGCACCCTTAAAAAAATGTAAGCACCGGCGGGCAATGGGGTTTCTTTTAGTTGAACTAATAATATAATTATACAATAAATAAAAAAATAACAATATTATTTATTGCAAGGCTATCAAGACTATTACCTAGAAGTAACGGAATCCAATACATGATACAATGAAAGTTAGCTCCAATAGTAAAATAAGAATTTTGAAAGTAAACTAAAGTTCGTCTGCAGAGACGTGAGAAGCTGACAGCTGAGCCACGTGCAAACAAGAGGAAAAAAAGCGGGATAACATATGGTTTATTAACCGGTACAAGACAACTTTGTTTAATTGTAGTATTGTAAAATATTATTTAACACTTTGGGACAACATATGGTTGTCTCCATTAACTTTTGTTTTTTCCTTTCTCTCGTTTTTCTTGTTCTCTGTCTTTCTTCTTTCTTTCTTTTTTTTTTTGGTGGTTGGCCACGGATGATTGTCGGCCTTCATTGCCGTTTGGGATAGAGATGGTGTTCGGTAATTGCCAGAGGCAGTGGTTAAAGTAGCAGCGGCTAGCTGCTGAGATAGTGATAGTAGCGGTTCACGATGTCAATAACATTAATTAGAGGTGGAGGCAGCCAGGGGTGGCAGCGAGGAAAAGAGAGAAAAGAGAATGAAAAAATAGATTAAAAATCAAATTGATCCTCGATAAAATAAAATTAGGATAACATTTTGGTTTATAAGGAAAATAAAATATGCATCAAAATAATTTTTGACGGGATTAAAATATTCTTAAAAATTATTATAAAAAGGATCAATTTAATTTACATTTTATATTTTTATAGATCAAATTAATATTTTCATATCTTAGGGATCAAAATATCATCATGTTTTTTTATCAAGAATCAATTTGGATTTTTACTCCAAAAAAAATAATATAACAAAAATAGGGAATTTCCTATGAAAATACAATGTCTCATATTTAATACTAGTATTGTATTAGTGCGTTAACCAGGGGTCTTTTCCTTTAAAATTAGTTATTATAGCATCTAAATCAATTGTTAAGGATAAGTATTACATATATTTTGATATATGATTAGATTTTATTTGATTCATTGGAACAAAAAAAAAAATTATGCTTTAATATTATAATTATAATATATCAATTAAGATGTAAGTGATTAATGATTTCAAATCTAGTATTGACATCATAATAAGCAAGCAGAAAGTTTGATCTTACATGAATAAAAAGATAACACAATTTGAAACGTGCATGGCGGTTAATGAGTATATGAAAAAAATACTATACGTAAACTATAGTTTAGTTTTTTCCTTCAAAATTATCTTTTTTTTGACTGATTCAAAATTATCTTTTATGTTAAAATGAATCATACTTTTTTTATAGGTGGTTTAATTTTGTGAGTTGATATGGTAGGTGTCTTAATTTATCCATCAATGCTATAAGAGATTTAATTTGTTATTTTATAATAGACAAACATCGTTTTTATAAGATGAATTCTGTGATATTCTAAGGGTAACTTTATCCAGCCTAGGTGGTCCAATTATATGGTGAGAACCATTTGACTTGACTCACTAACATTACCTATTTAATTGACGTAACGCATTCTGGTTGGAAATGATAACTTTTACCCCAAAATTATTGGGGGTACTAGAGAAGAAACATTTTTATAATTACCAGTTTTAAAACAAAACAAAACAATTCATTGCTTTTTTAGATACTGTATACAATAATGAAAACAATATTTATTTAATTATTATTCTAATTAGGGGTGTTCATATGCAAACCGATCCAAAAGAAAATCACAAATCGATCCAAAAAAACCAAAAATCGAACAAAACTAATGACTACGGGATTTTGTTTTGTGAAAACCGGTCGGATCGGATTTTGGATTCCTTTTTTTAAACCAACCCAAACCAAACCACATATATAAAATTTAATATATGTTTATTCTATTTTTTTGCATGATTGCTTTTTATTTGTTGGTTTTTTTTTTAATAATACTTATTAAGTTGATTCCAAACATAAAAAAAAAAAGATGGTCTCGAACCAGATGGTGATGATATTTATTTATTTTAGACATATTTTATAAAATGTTATTACATGAATGTATCAACAAGAATATGTAAGTTTAAGATTTTGTTCAATTTAACTTGTAATCTTGATTCTTTGATGTAATATAAATATGTAATGATGTGTCGGTAAAAACCGAATTAACCGATCCAATCCAAACCGCATTTCAACGGATCGGATCAGATCAGATTTTTTTAAGAAAGCAATCCAAATCTAACCGAACCACATGTTGTTTTAATCTTTGGATTGGATGTCTTTTTGCCTCAAAATCGATCCAAACTGATTCACAATCACCCGTATTTCTAATTAGTTAATAAAATAGGTGAATTCTCAAGTACTTCAGAGTAACTTTTACCCTACCTAGGTGGTCCAATCAGATGGCGATGACTTAACTGAAGTGAGAAATATGTGACTCATGAAAGTACAACTGACAAACACTAGAAGGAGAGTTGAATAGTAGTTACTTAAAAACTTTTTACAAACAGATCTCATTTGATAGATACTCAAACGCATGACTTGTCTGAAAGTATTCTTGATAGAGAACCTTGAGATTAAAACAAAAAGACGCTTTGTTTTAAAAGAGACTTATTTAATCCCCTGTTAGTCAAACCAATAAGAACAGAGATAAAGGATTCTGACAGGACAATGTAAATATTGTAATTGTAAGAGATAAAGGAAAAGAAGATAGAACACAAACAACTTATCATGGTTCACTCATAAAAACCATGAGCTACGTCCAGTCCCCAGCAACAACTGAGTTTTCTTTCATTATCAAATTAGATAACTATAATGAGTATTCTTTGCACACCTAGCCTCTCCAGGCTCAAGTATTGTTTGCATACCTAATCTCTCCAGGCTCAAGTATTATTCATAACCGACCTCTTCAATCCGTTGAGTTTTCTTTGCACACCTAGTCTCTCCAGGCTCAACAAGTATTGTTCTTAACCGACCTCTCCGGGCCGTTGCATATTCTTTTCACCTAGCCTCTCCAGGCTCAACAAGTATTGTTCTTAACCGACCTCTCCAGGCCATTGAGTATTCTTTGCACCGAGCCTCTCCAGGCTCAATGAGTATTCTTCTTAACCAGCCTCTCCAAACTGTTGCCAGTATTGTTTTCGCCTAGGCTCTTCAGGCTCAATGAGTATTCTTCTTAACCAGCCTCTCCAGACTGTTGCCAATATTATTTTTTCCTAGCCTCTTTAGGCTCACTGAATTTTGATGAAGGTTACATAGAAATATTCTCACAACACTCACAGAGTGTATTTACAATGAAGTATAGAGAAAATGTTCTTCCAACACTCACAAGAGTGGGTATATAATGAATTTCATAAGAACTAAAGAAAATCTCTCATAACACTCACTTGAGTGGCTATAGAATGATAATGTTGAGAAGAGATTCCTATTTTGATGAAGATCACAATTTCTTCATTTCTCACTTTTCTGCAATGGTATTGATTTGCACTAGCTTGTGCATTTTCTGTTCTTTAGGTTTCTCATCTACCAGGCCTCTTTATTTTTCTCTCTTTCAGCATACACACATGTATCTGTGCATCATCTTCTCTATATTGTTCAAGCTATGTATCTTCGCCGATAGGTTCTCCATTTATATTATTCTCAATAAAAGATCCGTTGATATTCTGGCTATTGAGATGAAATAGATCCGTTGAGATGTACCAACAAAAGTACAGAAACGTTGGTCTCGCTTTAGAGAGATGTTCAGATCATGACCGAGAACTTTTGTTTCAGATAGATGAGGCTTTTGCATTTTTGGTGTAAGTCACAAGTGCCTCAGAAAAAGTCTTTTTGCAGACTTCTCAAACGAGCTATCTTCATTTCCGAAAAGCAACTTTCATCAGATATTTGACTTTGAGATTTTGGATAAGACAAATTTATCCTTCAATCTTTTTCTAGAATATCTTCAAGGATGCGTATGATGATTCTTACTTAGAAGAACTTGTTCTGTAGTACTTTCTGCTTTTAGGACAGGCATGGCCAGACGATGTAGCTCATCGCGACAGATGCTTAATATTTTGGAAGCCTTTTTCATGAGATGATTCTTGAAGTCAAATAGCTTCAGTAGATCAGATGAGTAAAAGATTGATCCTTTTTAGATATATGTAGTCGTCTGTGATTCTTGAGAGATGAATCTTCATCTTAACTTTTGGCACAGAGCACAGACATTTCTTGTCTTGAGTCAGAGTACTGTTACAAGGGAGATTTAACTACCCTTTAGATGCTTCTGTGATAATCTGAGAAGCAATATCTAATTCAGACGCTTGAAGTGTGAATGCGTCCATTAGTACATTGGTTTATACTTTTGAGAGATCTTAGTGGAAGTATATGATCAAGTGAATATATAGCTCTTAAGACTTTTGTCTTTAGTGAGTGTTGACTTTAATACTCCGCTTAGATGGTTATCTTGAAGCTCGAGGAGATGCAAGGATTATAAGACATATGTCTTTTTTCCTTGACTTAGACGTTCTGGTGAGTGATCATAAAACATCTTTTTGTATGAAGAGCAGTCGTTAGCCAAGTTCTGCACACTTAAAGTAGATCATCAGCAAATTTCATAAGGTTCATTTTGATCATATTTATCTTGTTTTTTGTCATCAAAACCTTATCATAACTTTTAGGAAAAACGGAGACTTAACAACTCATTTAATTGAGGTGACACATTCTAGTTGGGTAAAGTAACTTTTACCTCAAATTTATTTGGGTAGCAGAGAGTAACAACAACAGCAGCAGAGGTGGAGAGGAATATGTCAAGTCATAATGGTTGATATTAAAATTAATACAAAGAAAAAATAAATGAGTTGTATTGTAGATTTATGATAAATCTTTGACATATTTGTGGTAATTTGGATACAATACATTAAAGACCACAAACCATTAAAAGATCATGATAATAGTTCATACAATGTATATATACCCAAGATTACTTGGTACAATACATTCAAGGAAACTAATCCATAAATGAATATTGTAGTGCTTCATACAATATTGGTAGATCTAGTGCATGATGTCATCATCATAGAATAATTACATTAACTATAGCAAATGAGCACAAAAGCAATATGATGAAAAAAATTGTTCTTACAATTAACAAATATCCCAAGTAAGCCAAATCAGCTTTCCTCAGGACCAAAGTTTTCCAAATCTGTTCAGAAGATATCCTTTACAGCTTATGAACTTCTCTTTATATAGGTCTATTATTGTAATCGCCCCACTTATGACTCTTCATGAGTGGAGCGCTTATTATCTACAATGATTGATTAGTTTTCATTATCTTAGCGAGGCCTCTCCCGTCGTGGGCGCATCGTGCATTGAGTGCTTTTACTATTGTCAGATCCGACCTACTGTCATTCGAATATTCCTTCTAGATGTTTCCTAAGCTTCTAATTGAGTTGGATGCATAGATCTTTTGTTGGGCTAGGCTTCAGATGAGTCCAGATGAGCGCTCCCACTAGCATTACACTGAGGATAAGTCCTCACAAGCTAGGCTGAGGATGTCTCGGCCCATATAGGAACAAAAGTCCTCCAAGTTTTGAGTCGCTTCCGACGAGAAAATTTTTAAGTCTGGGTCTACAAACCTAATTTTATTATCCCAAGATTGACAATATATTAACTCACCAGCCACCAATCTGCAACGCTGAAATGATGACCTTTCTGAAAAGACGCGACTAAACTTTGGGAAGTGAGCCTCTACTCTAGGGGCAATGTGCTCATTTAATGGATGGGACCCTTCGTTGATGGTTGTGTGCACTTCTTTAAATGTGTTTGTTGATCCTTCACATACTGTAACATCCTCATTTTTATCACCTTAATTAAATGCATGAATGTATATTGGTTTGATAATGTGCTTAAGAAGGATGTTGAGGGTTAAGGTTAAATTGGATTAGAGAAGGATGAAGAGTGTGTGACTCTGAGCAGAACGCTCAAGCGTGGAGTGATGTAACGCTCTAGCATGAAGAAGGGTGAACGCTTAAGCATGGCCACTCTGAATAGTTGACTAGCAGTGAAGGGACGTAAAGTGACACGTGTTGGTTACGCGTCGCGGCTGGCACATGATGGGCGGTGCCTTGGTGGTAAGGAAACGTCAACGCTCAAGCTTGGAAGAAGACAACGCTCAAGCGCTGGAACGCTAAAGCGTGGAGAATCCCAACGCTAAAGCGTGGACAGTAAAATATTTTCCTATAAATACTTCTTCATTTTCACCTAGGAGAAGTTTTCATCTTCTCCAAAATTTACAGAGAGCTCGAGTTAGAGGTTCAGAGTTGAGGTTGAGACTTTGATCCAAGTTCGTGACTAGTTCGTTGATCCGATTTCAGTTCCGTTGGTGATTTCGTGATCAGCTTTTCGTCTTCTTCGATTCTACCGGTTTGCTTTAGTGATTTGTCGAGGGTAAGCTGAGGTTCCATATCTACCTACACTGTGGTTATACAATGTCTTCCTTTATTTCTAGCTTCTATTCATGGTTATAGTTTCGTATTAGGGTTAATGCTATAGTCTAGGTGTTGTTTCCATGATTAGGACAACTTTGGAAGTTGCATTCGGGACCCTTTTGGAGAAGGAGACCGTGGCTGTGAAGGAAGCTTGGAGAGTTCGTGGAGCTCTTTGAGTTCGTGATCGTAGCTACTTTTGCAATCAGGTGGGAGAAAGAACTACAATATCATCGGGGAGGCAAGAATAAAATAATATATATTAATATGCGTAGGGCGTCCTAAACCCTACTAGTGGTTGAGTACCAACAACACCTAACTCACATTGGCGACTACTAGTCGGTGGTACTGATGTAGTTTTAGGCATTACAGGTTTATCATCGATAGGTTGACTTTATGATATGTCGAGGTTGTATGTTTGTATGTTGGTATGCTTAAGATGATATCTGGTGATGTGCATGTATGCTTAGTAACATGCTTAGGATTACTTGAATATTTACTATGGGTTGATATGCCTATGAGTAGATATGATGAATATGATTATTGAGCATGATTATGATTGCCTATGATATGATATTTGTGATTGTTGTTGTATGAGTAGAGATGAGCAGTAATTTCTGATAATTTGAGAGATAATCATGTGGTGTGGATTTCGAGGATATATGTATATTGTAGTGTTCAACCTAGAGATCCTGTTGATAAACTCATGCTGATATACAAAGTTGATACCCAGTTATGCCGGAGAAAGTTGGTTGTAGTTGTGTACTAGTCTTGGTTGAGACACTACGTTGTAGATCTCGGTGAGATTCATGTTGCATCGTTGTTGTTCATCATTATTTGGTGTACGGACGATTGATCTTGCCTGCAGGGAGAAGATCGTACCTATCAGTTGTTGATGGGCAAATGTTCCGACCTGGCCTGCGGACGGGCGGATATGTCGTTGCCGTCAGGCGAATGTTCTGACCTGGCCTACGACCGGGGTAATATGTCGTATCCATGAGTTGAGTTGAGTCTGTGGGCTGTTGGCTGAACCCTGCATTATGGGGTATGGCACAATGATGAATGGGACATCTTGATCTGTTGGAGATGTCGCGTCATGATCATGTCCATATAGTCGTTAGTTGCATGAGTGTGAGAGACAGTAGCTAAGAGAGAATGACTTGGGAGGTGATTGCTTGACACTATGTGTTGTTGAATGTTGCTATCAGTATAGCTTATTTTATAGTTGTTTCCCTATTTATGATGTATTGTTGTTTCTTTTCTCCTGTACTTCTCCATGTTGTATTTTATTCTTGATCGCACGAGAAGATCTTGTTAAGGAGTTGCCAGAAGAGATAGATGGCACAACTACTGAGCCTGATACTGGCGAGAGAGCCCTGGATCCCAATATTGGGAGATTTTGAGTTGTTGTACGAGGACGATAACCGTTACTAGGAGATTGATTACTCTCAGCGAGGAGTAGTGTATACGGGCCCGACTAACTTATACTTCAGGGCTTAGGGATCATCCAGGAGTTACTTAGGAGACTTCTGTATCGCGCAGAGACTGCCGTTGGAAAGGCTGCGGAATTGGCCCTGGGACTATCATCATGACTCAGATGTTGGTTGGAGATCTCACGCATCCTCTAGGACTGGTTATGTGGATCGAGGCCAACGTCGTCATGCTGAGCGAAGGATGAGAAAGTACCATTGTCGTCGGATCATGATGTCAGAGAGCAAGACAGAGTACGAGGCGCTGCAAACCTATTGTTGGAGGTAGCGAGCTTCAATTGGGAGTTCTCGCTATCCTTGTTATAGTCGTATTTGGTTAGCAGTCTTAGTTTTGTTATGGGCAGTATATATAGGTTGAGCGAAATGTATTTTGGGGCCAAGAGAGGAAGTCTTATGTATTTTGTTTTGCTATCATGCTTTCGGTTTGTATATGTTGCGTACTCTGAGATAGTTGGTGTTGTTGTAAGCTCTACTGATGGAGCCAGTACTTTTATATATGTATGATATATATCTGTTGTCATGATATCAATGTTGTTTGTTTTTAAAATTTTCCATATTTTTATGTGATCGCTTGGATTAGGATTTTATTGCTGGCCGTGTCTAGTTGAACCCGCCTTAGGAATTGACTATGTTTAGAAGTTGGGTAAAGTGTCCGGTATGCGAGTTATCGTGAGAGATAAGGCATATAATGCATGTATATGATGATATAGTGTTATATGTCTTATAAATGTGAGTTGATAATTTCTTCTACAGGAAATTAGGTGGCTCGTGGAAGAGGTAGAGGACATGGCGGAAGAGCCATAGAACCCTAAAACGGTAACAGAGAGAATTCCCACGTTGGAGATGGGACGGAATCAACCGAAAACCTAAGGATAGTTAGGGAGTTGGCAACAGTAATGCTGCATTAGACGCAGTAAAATGCTCAACTGTTATAGGTAACCATGCAGCAGTAAGAAAGGCAGAATCAAAGGGGTGAAGTAGTGACAGAAGATGCTGGGCTGAGTGCTTTTATAAAAGGGAAGCCGCCGCAGTTTAATGGTGACTTCAATCCGGAAGGTACAGAACTCTGGATACAGGAGTTGGAGAAAATCGTTGCGGCAATGCACTGTCGTGAGGACAGGAAGGTAACTTATGCGTCCTTTATGCTGATGGGAGGTGCAGAGCTGTGGTGGAAAGGCAAGCAGAGAATGCTTGAAGCAGAAGGAAGAGTTATTTACTAGGGGCTATTTAGGGTATGCTTTTTGGAGAAGTATTTCCCCAGATTGATGAGAAGAGAGAAAGAGAAGGAGTTTATGGGTTTGAAACAAGGGATCATGTCCGTTGGTGAGTACACTGCAAGGTTTGAGACGTTACTCAAATTTTTGAATTTTATCAGAGATTTCCTGATGAGAAATGGGTGTGCAGGCGCTTTGAAGATGGCCTGAGGTATGATCTGCAGAGGGTGATTGCACCACTAAATATCACCCGGTTACCTGAAATGCTAGAGAGATATTCAGTCATTGAGAACATCAACAAGAAAAGGGAACTGCAAAAAGGCAGAATTGGAGGACCGACTCGGAGATTTGACCAGAAGGGTTGAGGAGGAAAAGGAAGGTTTCAAACGAGACAGAAGCCTTATGACCGCCAGGTGACGAGACCAGCTGAATAACAACAACAACCAAATGGATGCTTCGGATGTGGAGGATCACATCTAATCAGAGATTGTTAGATGAGGGAGACTCGCCAATGTTTTCGATGTGGTCAGGTGGGTCACATAGCTCCAGAATGTCCGCAAGGAGCAAGGTATAACATAGGTGGGTGTGGCCCAGTGACCAGAGCCCAAGGAACAGGATAGCAAGCGGGGAGAGCACAAGCCACGGGAAGAGTGTTTACCAAAAGAGGAGCTGAATCCTCTGAATCCTTTGATCTTATACAAGGTGTGTGCCTAGTGTCAGGTAAACTCTTATCAGTACTGTTTGACTTGGGAACTAAGCATTCGCGTTCATATCCCAAGAGTGTGGATCATTTGAAACTACCTGTTTCTATACTTCCTCATGACTTAATTGTTTTTACTCGTACTAGTAATTCATTGACTACCATGACTGTGTGTTTAAAATGTCCTATCGTTGTTGAAAATAGAACTTTTCTTGTTGACCTTGTTTGTTTACGTATGCAACAACTTGATGTAATTTTAAGCATGGATTGGCGTTCGGCTAACCATTTAGTGTTAGACTGTTCTAAAAAGACCCTGATATTTCATGAGCAATCTAGATTGACGCCTGCCAAGGATAGAGATTTTGCGTTGAGTAGTGAATCTCAGAAACATGTGCTATTATTTTCCATGGAAGCTAAGGAATCACCTAAGTTGGATACGTTGCCTATAGTGCGAGAGTTTCCAGAAGTTTTCCCTGATGATGTTTCAGGTTTACCACTGGAGAGAGAGGTAGAGTTCGATATACCAGGAACTGGACCGATTTCGATAACACCTTATCTAATGTCTCCATCAGAGTTGGTAGAATTGGAGAAATAGTTGGATGATATGTTAGGAAAATAGTTCATAAGACCAAGTGCTTCGCCTTGGGGAGCACCAGTATTGTTCGTCAACAAAATGTTGGGGTAAGCCCAAGTGGCCAATCTATTTTGAATAGATAATCATTTGTATATTGACTTTGATCATATATTTGATATATGTATAAGGCATTTATTTATTATGTTATATTTGATGATCATATTTATAGCATAATAAAGTCCTTAGAATAGGTAGTCCATTTAATGGAACGTCAGGTATGACTTGATCATGAGATGCCATTAAATTGTAGAACACTATTCTTAAATATCCATAGTCAAGTGTTATTATCAATAAGGACAATAAAAATACATTTAGGCTATTATGTGAGTGTACTGATGATCACATCTCACGGATCATAGATATAAGATATCAAGTCTTCACATAGGTATAAATATTAGTGGAATATTTATACTGGAGTGATCCGCTATGAGAATGTTGCATAATAGTTATGTAAGTGTCATGAGCGATTCTCTTGGTGACCATAGTGAAGTAGTCCTTCTACTTGAAGTCACTACGATTCCTAACATATGTAGTTGTAGGCTTTGATAGTATTAAACGTTGTCTGTAACAGGACAACTATAAAGGTAGTTATTGGGCCTGCAATGAAACATGTTGAGGAATGTGAGTGATGTAGATATGATTCATCCCTTCTACATAGCAGAAGTAATGTCTATAGACCTCTTTGTAACACCCCGATTTTTCAAATTCTCTAATACTAATTAAACAGTATTTATGAGTTCGTATTTTTTGAAAGCTCTAGAAAGCAAAATAAAATATTCTGAGACCATAATTAAGCTCCACGATACCGTATGAAGCTATGGTTAATTTTTGAGTCGAAAACTCAAACGGAGCCCGATCTGCGTTTTTACACTGACTGTATGGTTTTACTGCTCAGGAGACCTCAGATGGACCCGTGAAAGAGACAGTGAGTCTTAGAATTCAATTCTCTATGTTTTGGTTAATTTTCACAAAAATCACTTCCTAACATTCGTTCGAGTGAAATCCTCAATCGGGTGGTGAACGGAGCCGCATATGGACTTACAAAGACCCGCCAATGGATAATCTTGATATCGCATCATGTCATATCGCTCGGAGAAGCATGCCAGATTCATCATGACGTTCGAAAATATCGGAACGCGAAATGACCAAAATACCCCTAACCATTTTAATGACATTTTGGTCCTTAAAGGAAAAGACCAAAATGCCCTTAAGTGACTTAATTTAAGGCTGGTCAGCCCCCATCTCGGCCCCATTCTTCATGCAAGACAACCCCCATGAGTTTGATAGTCACATGAGGTTGGTTGTGATGTGAATTGTGGCATTTTTGCCTTGGATTGAATATATGTATGATGTTGATTTGAGTTTGAATGAGTATACGTTGTGTTTGAACTTGATGAAGTATATGCTTGAATATTTGAATATGAATTGTGGCATAGATGCCTTGATTATATATATATATATATCCTGGATTGGTTAAGAGCACAGCACTGGCTATAACTCAATAATGAAGATTAAGCTAACTAAAAGTCTTAATCAAAGATTTTAGAAATGTATTGATTTGAGGAAATGAAAAGCTTCTAGTCTAAAGGTTATAAGTGCAATACCCTTTCCCGAGTGTGACATTCCCGAACGTTTATAAGGCCGAAAATATTTATTAATGCGGAAAATACGGTTTTCTTTTTTTCTTTTCACAAAGATGTAATGGGATTAGTAAAGGTAAATAATACTAATAAATGAACTTAGGTTCACCTTGCATTTCTAGAACATGCTGTATTAAAATACAGAAACAGAAAATAGAAAACAAAAATAACAATATTACTGTATACAGACATAAGTCTAATGTATAATTGACATAAGAAATAAAATAAGTATTAGGAGTCTTAGCTCCCAAAAGGTACTGCACAAGTACTACAGATACCGACACAGTCTGGTCGACAACAAAACTAAACCACAAAAACAGTCCGCCTCCGGGCTCAAGGAAACTACTGAACTGAACCATCGTCACGTCCATCTGTTCAAGCATCAACAACAATTACCAGTAGAAGACATATAGATATGGTTGAGATTCCCGTTCATCAACACAACAATACAGCAGTAGTAAAAATGGGACGACTCACCAGGTAACAGTATACCCAACATGCTTACTAAAAATACTCAATATAAATCATGTTAAACAGTTAACAACATAATATCATGTTAAACAGTTAACAGCATAATATAATGGCATTCTCAAATAGAACAACGATGTATAATAATAAATGTAAACATCAACAGCCATGCAATGCAGTGCAATGTATATGACTCAATGCCAATGCCACTGGGTACTACTCTAACCCCTACTCCATAGAGCTAACAAAACGTCGGAGAGAGTGAATGGGAGGGCATGTTTAGGTTTCTGCCAGCCATGAGCAAGATGCTGCAACATTCGTAACGTGCACGTATCTGGTTTTACGGAAACACTCTTGACCAAACATGAAAAGTATGGCATATAGTAGAAGATATCAGTGTATTTCTCGGATTAGCCACGACACAGAAGAGTTACCAACTGGTCACATGTTAGCTCTTCCAACCCTGATACCTCCAAAAAGACCATTGAAGATCGTCACCGTAAGATTCGCACCCGCATCAAGGTGTAAGCTCAACTCCTAGGCTCAAGGCCTTACGACTATGCAAATGAAATGCCAATGCTTACACAAATCAGATGCGAAAAAGCATTGTCTACCCCCCGGGTAAACCTCGAGGTCCACTAAGGTTCTCTTCCTTAGGAACCATACGCGTCTTTGAAAAACAAAACCTTTATCCACCGAATAAATCTCGTGATCCCTCCGAGATCGAGTCATCACAAGACTGAAACAATTGAACGACTGATCGGGATCAGAATCACCGGTCCGTCATCGAACTGCTGTTTCAAAACCCAAAACGTTTCATGTTTGTGTTTATGTCTTATGAAGTCATTGATGTACTAAGTCATCAATAGTATGGCATATGGTCTTGTTTCACCACATACCATACTTAATTATCCTTTGTCTTCAACTCTAAGTTAATTACTTAACTTAGGTTTTTATGCGTAAAACTTTACAGTTGAGTTAGAAAAACACTCTTTATAAACAAAACCATTTCTCGCGGGACGAAGATAGGTTTCACGACGCGAGGTTGAGAAATTATCTTTACTTTTTAGATAGACTGTCTGCTTCGCGAGGCGAGGATTGTATCGCGATGCGAGACTGAGAAGCTGCATCTTCACTGCTTAGACAGTCCCTCTGGTTCGCGAGGCGAGAATGACTTTGCGACTCGAGGTCTAGAAGTTATATCTTTGCTGCTCGAGCTAGCCCACTATCTTGTGTGGCGAGACAATGTTAGCCAGGCGAATGCCTTGTTTTCCCTCTGTCTCGCGTGGCGAGGCAGGGTTAGCTAGGCAACTGCCCTATTTTCATTTTTCCCTAACTCCTTCATTAATTCTCTTTTTGAAACACTTAGCTTGATTAAAAGACCTATGGCTAAACAAAAGACATTTTCCCACTTTGGTGACACAGTTTAAAGGTTAAAACTTCATTTGATCTTTGGATCAAAATCACTTTTTTTTGTTTTTCTTTGAAAACATAGGTTATGAAATCACTTTTCTTACTTCAAAACTTGGCTATATCAAGAACAACACATGTTCTTATATTTCCTCTTACTAAGGCCACAAGCCTACTCCAATGAAAAATGGAGACTTTGCTTTACCAACTAAGCAAATATAGCTCAAAATGCTCACACCAATTATGACAAACCACAATTACACATTATTACATCATAATCAAACATAAAGGTCCATCACACATCATGGCCTCATAATCAAGCATAAAAGTCCATACTTGATCTAGTGATCAAAGTAGCTTTTTCAACATACATGGAAATGATTTTCATTCAATCACATCATCATCAACATATGCTAGAGCACACTACAACACACTAAAGCATCATGACAACGTTGTTCTCCAAGAGAACTTAACAAAACCTAACAATTAAAAGTGAACCCAAACCAAAGGGTTTCATCCACACATAAACTTAAACAACCATCTTCACCACCACCATTTTGGTGTGATGAGGTTCACCCCCATACCTGTTGAAGAGCAGATATCCGGATCGAAGTTGGTTGATCGGTTTGTGAACCTCTTAACAATCGTCACCAACTACAATAACACAACAATCAAACATTAAACAACAATTAAACAAACTCAACAATTCTAAGGGTTTCGGCCACCCTAAAGAAAATAAATCTAAGAATTGATTTTGGTTTTCCATTTCATGGATTCAAAGGCAATAGGAAAGCTAAGGATGAAATCAAGTGTTAGAAATCAAAAATTGATGAAAAACACTATTCATCATCATCACATAGGGTTCGGCCATTTGGGGATTTTTGAGCTATGATGAGACTTGAATCATAAGTTCTTGGGTTTAGATAGAGAATGATGAGGTGAGTTCAAAGAAATTGGTGTCACATCAAAATGATTTTTCTACAATTTCCTATGGATTTTCAAAGTTTTGGATCAAAGAAATGATTTTCATGAAAATGAAGTTTGATCTTGAAATAGAGAGAGATTCAAGAAGCTAAGATATCATAGAAGTGATCTTACCTAAAAATGAAGGAAGATTGCCCAAGGAATCAAGTGATTCTAACAAGTAATCAAGGATTTTCAAGAACAACAATGGTGTTTTCTCTCTAAGGTTGAATATGGTGTTCTTGAGCTATTTGGGAGAGCTGATGTGCGTGAGAATGAGGCTGTGTGGGCTGAGTTCAGCCTCTTAAAGCTCACTTAAGGGCAAAAAGGTCATTTGCCAAAAGGGTAAAATGGTAAAAGTGTAAAAGACTAAGGTTAGGGGCATTTTGGTAATTTCGCGTCTAGATTTTCCCGACCGTCATGACGAATCTGGCATACTCTCCCAAGTGTCCTGGGATGATGTGGTATCAAGCTCAAGCGTTGTCGGGTCTCGGTAAATCCATATGTGGCTCCGTTCGTCACCCGATTGAGGATTCCGCTCGAATGAGTTCAGGAAGTGATTTTTTTTGAAATTTTTGTGAAATTTAATCAAAACGTAGAGAATCGAATTCTAAGACTTACTGTCTCGTTCACGGGTCAATCTGAGATCTCCTGAGCAGTAAAATCATACTGTCAGTGTAAAAATGCAGACTTGACTTCGTTTGAGTTTTCGACTCAAAACTTAATCGTAGCTTTCTACGATATCGTTGAGCATGACTATGGTATCAGAATATTTTATTTCCATTCCTAAGACCTCGAATAATATAAAGACGTTAAAATACTGAAGAATAAGAAAACGAGAAAATCGGGGCGTTACAATAATGGCTGATTTTACTAAAAAGCCACTAAGTTAAGAATCCAAGATGTTTTCAAATAAGACTTAGGAAGTCGAGGGTTGGTGAGGAAAATAGTGAAAAGTTGCTTTATCATTATTTTCAAAACATGATGAACAAAGAAAGAAAACCATGAAAGGAATTTATTTTGTCAAGAAAGGATCTTCTGAAAGTATTTGATGTTTCCGAAAATGAAAATGTTTCTTCATGAAAGTTATTCCGATAACAATCTTTAGAATAGTGTTTGAATACGATGGAACCTTTAGAAAAGGCTTGTTAAGCCAAAATCCTTTGAAAATGTATCTTTAGAAATTGAATCTTCGAAAATGATTTATAAAGAAAAGTTCTTTTGTAGAAAAGAGTTTTAGAGCGAAAACAAGCAAAAACGAGTTTTAGTTTATACTAAAGAGAACCTATGTTTTGTTTTTTGAGATTTGAACTACGAAAATGGATTTGATGAAACTGGTGATTACCTTTTCACGCATGTGAAGCACATGAACCTAGTGACCGAGACGTCGGGCTAGAGTTCTGTCACATGAACGGACTTTGTGTCCTATATGCGAGTCTAGTGTCTGCGACGTCGGCCTAGTACATCGTGGATTGAGCACTCGGACTACGTGTCTTGTGTTTTGGAAAAGAGAAAGAACGGAATTAGTGTCCAATATGCAAGTCTAGTGTCTGCGACGTCGGCCTAGTACTTCACATCCTGTGGTTTGAATTGAACGGGCTATATGTCCTTTAAAATGAGTCATGAGCCATGTGCCTTGACAGAAAAAGGAAGAAAAGAAAGAATGAAAGAAAAGAAAGAACGAATGAAAAGAAAGAATGGAAAACCTCCTGCATATATGCATGAGTCGTCCGACGTGCCATTTGAACCGAGTTACAACCCATGTGGTTGAGAATTTAGCCAGTTAAGACCACTAGGTCTATATGGGCATTCTGTGTTCGAGACTCCACAAGTGGCCGGTGGCGTAGCAACCCCGTGCCGTGATAAATCGGCTGCCGAACAGGAATGAGCTCAATCAGAGACCGGAGTATTCAGGATATGGTTTGACGTGTTACCCCAGAACAATTGGAGCTAGGACCTAAATTGAGAGGTCGACTCACGAGAACAATTGTGTTATGGGAGTATTCGCGGTCTATCGCTCGAGGAAGGGGAATTAGGAGTCTTCGAAGTACATGTACTAGAAAGTTGAGAAGTCTCATGCATTCATTTGATTTCTCTTGATGGATGAGTATGATATTTGAAAGTGATATTATATTGAATACTGATATTTTATCGCATGACTATGTTGATGCATGATTTGTATGCTTCTTTACTTGTGTGGCTATTACGATAAACTTATGTAAGAGTAATCTCACCCTTGCTTGTATATGTTGGACACCCTGTTGTGTTTTTTTGAATACATGTATAGATGTTTTTCCAGCGGCCCTATGGGCCACTGCGAGACCCTGTAGCTGAGTTCCTTGGCTTTGACGATAAAAACAGATGGACTGTTGATGACGAGGCCCAGTCTCACTGAGACGATGCAGGCTAGGTAGTATACTTTATTATTCTTAGAGTTTTGTTAGACCAACTCTTAGGATTTTGATATTTAAAGTCAGGTCCTTTGACCATGACGCAATATGATATGTATTAAGATATTGAAATGATGTATGCCTTAAAGCCAAGTTGAAATTCATATACTAATGACGAGTTTGTGTTTATTCCTTTGTTATTATTAGACACTTGGAGTGATATCAGAATTTCCGCACCAATCTAATGTATATTTTCGAAAAGGTTTTAATTAACCGAAAAAGAGATTTTGGGTTATGAACTGTGACACCTCAAGGGGGTGTTACAACAGTGGTATCAGAGCTAGTTGATGTCTTTTGGGATCTAGGTTATGGATTCATGATGTTTTTGCTATGTTTACTCTGTGTTTTGTTTTAATAGAGTGCAATAAGAGTAAGAACAGTATGTGATGACTTGTTTCTTTTGGAATACAACCAATTGGATTGGTTGGATCCGGTGATTGAGATACGTTAAAACTTTTATGAGAAAAGTTATCTGAGTTATTAAAAGGTAACATCTAAGGTAAGCTTTGAGACAGCTCCTTAGCCAGTTCTAGCAAATAGGCTTGAATATGACCTTTACTTTATGAGTCAAGGATGTTAGACCCTTAGTTATCGAGTGAGTGAAAACTTCTTGGAAGAAAGTTTGAACGTTGGGAAAGTTTGCCGAAGGAACAAGCATACCTTAGGCAGGTGGAAGAATACCAAAAAGTTTTTGTTGTAGATACGTAGGTAGATAGTAAGAGACCAAAGGATGGCAAGATAACGATGTGTGCTCTAAATGAGTTGAGAGACTGGAACGGAATTCCGGTAGAGCAGTATAAGTGTGGTATGATGTGAAGTTTCTTTTGTTAGTATTTTAAGAGACGATTGCAGCCTCCGCTGTTGTAAATTTGACTGATATGGTATTTGCTCCATTAGGACAGATGAAAGGCTACACCTTATGGGTGGACTGGTGATCCATGTTGTTGATGGTGAAGGATTCGTATAATACCTAAGTATGAACTTTCAAAGGTTTCGAATGATCAGAGTCTGAGTGAACGAGAATTGAAATGTGAACTTTGGCTATAGAACGAGTGTCCTTAGGACTGGTATCAGTAGAAGAAATAATTACAATGAATCCTATATGGATGGGAGTACTGTCTTGATTAATAGAACTTAAGGCAGTGATCGGCAGAGATAAGTAAGACAGATGAGTTTAGACTCGGTCGCAACGACCACTATCTGGTAAGGCATGTGATGAATACGTTTGGTGTTCTGGCTCGCGAGGCGAACCTTGGTTTCGTGCGGCGAGGCTGAGAGGCTGTGTTTTACTGCTCGGGCTAGTCTTCTGGCTCGTAAGGCGAGCATCCGATCGCGAGGCGAATATGGTTGACTCTTTGTTTGATGCTTTTAAAATTCGAGGACTTGGGACTAAGTTTGATATTGGAATTCTTAAGTGAGCTTACTGGAATTTAGAGTGCGTTAGAACTGTTAGTGAGAGTAAGACGTGTAATAACGGAATAAAAATTAGTTTAAGTGTATGACTTAATCATGGAAATAAGTCTTTTGTGAAGGATTCATAGTAAAGAATGACGGACAGATAAGTCAGTGAAAGAGGAAATGATTTTCCCGATAGTTACGGGATGAGCACAAGTCAGATGATAAGTTTCTGGAGTTATCTTAATTTCTCCAAGAGAGTAGGGCAGTGTTGAAATTGTTTCCTTGTCGAAACAATGTGTGTTGTCATACAAGGGTATGCGTTTTGTTGAGTTCTAATCAAGTTAAGACCTTGTGAGAACTCACGTTTGGAGAAAGGTACTTGTGTTCATGTTGACACGTTGTCGTCCTTTTGGAATTGTGTTGGACATTTGAATGATGTGCCTGTCTGGGAAGATTTTCAGGATAAATTTTCTGAGGATACTCCGAGTTGTGTTGCAGAAGACGTTGAGTTTGCGATTGATCTAGTTTCTAGATTCAGTCAGATCTCCATAGTTTGGGTAGGATATTACCTACGAAGCTTGTCACACCCTACTTACTTAGTCTAATATTTAATTCTTAGTATTCAATTCATATTATTTCACATAGTACGAATACATTGCGTTTGTAAAGCTCAAATATTCTCAATATAATAGGCACTTGGTATACCTCCAACATATGGGTAACTATTCATTATCCGATTAAAAAAAAATCGATTTATTCTGCAAAGATTATTAAACAATATAAAATACCATTAATAAGAGACTAACGTGAAACTTGGTCTATATATATGCATCATGTAAGAGTTAGTACATCATATATGCATCATATATTCTTATATTTTTCAGCAGAGGTTTATAAGGAGTTACAAAAAATTTGCATTTGAATCCAGCAAGTCATAAACTCCTATGTTCTATTAAGAGAACATACTACATAATGTCCCTCTCCTCATAAAGTCTTCAAAACAAACTCTGCTTGTAAGATCCTTTATTTATGGCAAGGGTAGAAAGGAAATGTAGCCCCCAAGGCTAAGTAGAGGAGGCAGTTCATGTATAGGATTGAAAAAGATTAAAACAACAACTGTTCCATGGAGACAAAGACAATGGAGAATCTCATTGTAGTGTAGGTTCACTTCCACGAGATACCATTCAAATGAGAAATCGGGGTCAGCCACCTTCATGAAATTCACATTTGATTTCCGAAAACAAACAAGAAAAAGGGGTAAGGCATCTAATACTCAAGACAATATAGCTAGAATGCAACAATAATAATACCATACAGCAGTAATTATCATTCATCTTCAATTGTAAAATAAATACTCATACAACATACGGATCCAAGAACCGACTTCATAGAGGATACCTGTTTACACCAACAAGGGGTCACTTGCTTATTACATCAACAAGATGTATAAACATCAACAAGATGTTTAACTCAACATCATCAAGATGTTTATATTAACGTCAACAAGATGTTTAATTTATTATTATATTACAACTAATACAAGCACAACTCATAATTTCCTTAAAACAATTATATACAAGCCTTATTGTAGTAACTTTCTGAGTGTGAAACAGTAATCTTGAAAGGAAATTTTATTAATAGAATAATGGCAACAGAACATAGTCTTTAATCTTCATAAAAAAAATCATGATTCACAATTCCTATATGACTAACGATATCTATATATAATATGGATTACTATTCTAACTTTATAAGACCAGTTATTTAAAATAAAGTGACAAGAGGGTGAATAATTAAAACACTTTATATCTAAAACATTTGAAGGAGTTGAGTAAAACTTACTACCTTTACAAACATAGTCAGTGTGTCTATTCCCACCAAGGATACATAGTTACTTATGAAAGAACCAATTAGTTGACTGAAAAGAAATCTTGATTCTCAGTGTGTGTATATATATATTATGAAAGTATAAATTTAAATTTTTACCATCTAACAAATAGAGTGTTTCAGATTTGAGATGGGGAATAACAAAAAAAATTTAAACAAAGCAGAATAGATAAACTAATAAATAAGTATAATACTATAGTCAGACAATCAAGTACAAAAGAGGGTGTTCCCTTCCTCTTCTCATGTTGGTCAGGATCCCAAAACAGAATATAATTTCATGCATGGTTATTTTATTTGATATAATTAAGTTTTTAAAAGAAACAATTTGTCAAGCATATTCTATTAGATTTCAAGCAATATACAGAGTGCATCCAAGCTATCATAGCAACATGTGTTGGGTCCTATGACCACCAAACAGTAACCATTCATGACTTTAAAGGTTTAAATCCCACATGCATGTCAAATCTAACACAATGGTTCACGCATGCAACCATTAACCCAACAAGTGAGGGTATTTCCCCACCATATAAACGCAACAACCAATCACACAGGGGAGGGGTCGTTATGTCCATTATATCAGAGTACAACAAGATTAAAACTTTTACAACCTACTGGCTTTATCTGAGAACAAGAAACAAACGAAAAAAAAAAAAGAAAAGTGTAGAAAAAGAGTGCAAGGTCGTAGGGTTTCCTAAGGGTTTTGGGGTAGTGAATCTCAAAACCCCAAGATTTTTCTTGGACTATAACATGCAATCCATTTCCAGGCTTCATGAGCAAAGAACACCTTCCCCCCTACTTGAGCAGTCACAATCTTAAACAGTTGCGAGTTTTGCTTGCTTCTCTTTGTATGCTCCTCCTTCCCAAAATGAAACAAGTTTAAAAAAATATTAGAAGTGGTAGCTAGTAGAATAGTGAGGGAGGGAAAGAAATAGAGAGGAACAGGTAGTGCCAATGGAGAGACAGAGATGAGAGTAAGAAAATGTATAGAAAAAAAAAAATGAAAGAATAGTCTACCGTGGAGATGAAAGGTTGGAGAGAAGTGGAGTAATTGAGAGTAAAAGAAATTTTGTCTGGGAAAAGAAGATGTGTTTTGAGAGATGTACCGTGAGAGAGAAATGGAAAGATGATGATATTTTAAAGAGGAGAGAGTAATTGGTAGTAATAATAAAAAGAAAATCCGGTTCATTTTATTTTGCACACTTACACACGTTACCACCCTATCTCTCTTCATTACGCAAATTACTCACACATGGCAATTTTTTCGCTACTCCACATCACTCTGTATCTTCTTCAAGCGAGTGGCCCCCACTCTTGACTGCACCTCACTCTTCAATTCCCCAATGAATTTACACGTTGCGCAAAGCATATACATCACTAATGGCTGTATATATATATATATATATATATATATATATATATATACTAATTAACTTTTATTTTGTGTCAGACTCTAGTTCACGCTACACACGCACCCTAATACTAACATTCCTTTAGTCTATTAAGTGTATATATATATATATATATATATATATATAGAATAATATTTATATAGTTTAGAGTGGGGTTGTCAATTTAGATAAATTATATGCGTATGCTTAAGCATATTTAAATAAAAAAAACAAATTTATTTATTTATTTACTTTTTTTTTGTATATATTTAACTTACTCTATTTTTCTTCTAAAATTGGTCATTAAAAACAAATTAAAAAATGGGGATGTTACACTTCCTCCCCACTAAAAAAATATTTCGTCCTCGAAATAATACGTACCATTTCCGAACAAATGAGGATATAATTCCTGCATGTGTGTCTCAAGTTCCCAAGTGGCGTCACCCTCATTGACTCCACTCGACAGAACTTTGACTAACGGTATTTCTATTCCTCGCAATTGTTTAAGTCTTCGACCCTCGATTCGAAGGGGTTGTGCCTCAAAAGTAAGGTTCTCACGTATCTGTATTGACTCGGGCTCAATCACATGAGATGGGTCATGGATATATTTCCGGAGTTGCGAAACATGGAAAACATTGTGTAGGTTTGCAAGTGTTGGTGACAAAGCAAGTTGGTAGGCTATAGGTCCAATCTTCCTAAGGATTTGGAAAGGCCCAATAAAACGAGGAGTTAATTTCCTAGACTTAAGTGCCCTGCCAACCCCGGTCACCGGAGTGACCTTCAAAAATACATGTTCACCTTCTTGAAATTCTAAGGGTCTTCGCCTTTTGTCGGTGTAACTCTTCTGTCTACTATGTGCAATCCTGAGCTTTTCCCGAATCCACTGTATCTTTTCTGTTGTCTGTTGTACTATTTCTGGTCCCAAAATAGATCTTTCTCCTGTTTCAAACCAACATAAAGGAGTCCTACATTTTCTCCCATACAATGCCTTATATGGAGCCATCCCGATGCTAGAGTGAAAACTGTTGCTGTAAGTAAATTCTATAATAGGTAAATATGCATCCCAATTTCCTGATTGTTCTAATACGCAGGCCCTCAACAAATCTTCCAATGATTGTATCGTCCTTTCTGACTGCCCGTCTATCTGAGGGTGATAGGCTGAGCTGAAAGCAATTCTCGTCCCAAGGGCTTGGTGCAGACTCCTCCAAAACCGTGAAGTGAAGCGGGGGTCTCTGTCTGAGATTATTTTGGATGGAACACCATGCAGTCGGACGATTTCCTTGATGTAGATTTTCGTCAACTTTTCCAATGGAAATCTAGAGTTCACTGACAAGAAATGTTCGGATTTGGTCAGTCTATCGACTATTACCCAAATAGCATCATTTCCAGTGGACGTTCGCGGAAGTCCCATTGTGAAGTCCATAGTTATGCAATCCCACTTCCACTCTGTTTGTTTGTTTTTTTTTTTAAATTATTCCTCTTGAAACCTCAACAGTGGTATCAGAGCATCTGGTCGTAGTCCGCCATGTATCATAGGATTGTTTGCCATTGTATGATAACATGTTTATTGCTTTTAAATATGATTTGTATGTTTATAAGCATATTTGTATGTGATATAAATCTCTTTGAACATGTTTTGTGTACTTGGTTATGCTCTTGACATAAACAAGGATTCGCTTCTGGAATCCTTCTATGCCGTTTGGCACGAGTGAACGCGTAGCACGGCCTTGCGCCGCTTAGCATGGTCGTGCCACTTTTGAACATCGTCAGCGAGTTTTTAGCACGGGCCGTGCTGATGGACAGAATGTAATTTTGTCCCCTTTTGCATATTTATAAATTGTTTATTAAATGTGCGGTATATGGTTATGACCCTAGTCTTGGTGTTTTATTTTATTTGGTAAATACTACCTGCATGTCGTGATTTATTGTATTTATTTTATAAATACGGCCTGCGTGTCATGACATTTACTTTATTTATTTTATTTTAAATTTTGTAAATTGCTCGGTTGGCATGGAGGCAACACCAAATCATCACGCCAGTTGGAGGAACTTTGGAAGTTTGCTCGAGGGTTAAAGATTGTAATAATTAGTTTTAATTATTGCACATTAGGAGGTCATAATCATAATACCTTTTATATGTCTTGTATGTTTATGTATGTGATGCATGAAATGTATGAGATGTAATGTCATTGTATGCTTAATATGTTTTGAATGTATGTAAGCTAGTATGTCATGTATGCTATGAGAGACGTTTATATGATAAACAAACCGGTGAGATCACTTAATTATTAAATTCCCTCAATAAATTAAGTTATTAAATGCCTCTTCTGATGTGTGGCACTCGTTAAGGCCAGAATCATTTAAGTGTGGGTCATGCTATAGCTGAGCACCTGAATATAATCCGGTGAGACTCGAAAGGTGAAATAACCTACTGCCAACCATTAGGTTGAACTTAACTAAGTGTATTCAATAGGATTGAAACGGCTTCGAGGCATGGGGTTGGGCATTAATCCATATGATGGATTAGACTAAGTAGTTATTCACCCAACTGGTCCAAGAATTATATTGGATGTAATTGGAAATGAATTTCCTACCTAAATAGTTGAGTTCTGGGCGATCAGCCACAGCTGACTCAGAACGAGATGAAATATGGATCTTGGTCTCACTAGAAAATCTTTCAACGGGACTTTCCGAATCAATGATGATGGTTATTGATTTGAGTAAAATCGTGGGAGTGTATTTAATAAAAGACGTATTAAATATGTTTTAATCATGATACTTATATTTTGTATGTTTCTGTATTAAATAACCAGGGCTACAAACACAACTTTTATTTTATTGTTGCAATACATCCTTAAGAATCATGAGTTATCTAGAATAAATTTTATAGATTGGTACATATTTTGAGGATTGTCCTCAAGTACGAGAAAAAAACTGTATGTTCTCAAGCAAATAATTCTCAAGCAATTTGTTGCTACTGGCATAAGGATCGAAAAGGATGCTTAATAGAAGCATCAAGGCGATACCATTGGTGTACGACGTCTCATGCTTGCAATCATAAAGACGTGTGATACAATCATACACCTTATGATACTCTAACAAGAGCTAGCAAGGCATAAAAGGTACTAGAAAGAGTATAAAGACAAGAAAGGAAGTATGACTTCCTGTTCAGGCAAATTTGTTATAAAAGTCAACATATCTACTCCAACATTATGGGTATTGGATACCGCATATGGATCTCACAGTAATGTGAAGGATCAAAGGGAGTAGGGCATTGACTAAAAGTTAAAGGTCTATCCTGAGAGTGGAAATGAAGCAAAAGTTGCTACATTGACTATAGGAGTTTGAATTTACCATTGGGTAATGGTCTACTCTATGAGTGGAAATGAGCAAAAGTTGCTACATTAACTACAAGAGTTTGAATTTGCCTTATGGGCATTAATGGAAGTAAATAATTGTTATTTTATTCCAGCTGATAATAGAAACATCATTTCTATATCTTGTATAGAAAAGAAAAGATTTGGAGTTGCAATAAAAGGAAAATTTGTTGTTCCATTTATTCAACGGATGTCTTCTATGCTAGTATTCATATGAGATATGGACTTCGTGTCCTTGATCGTGATATGCCCTTCTATAACATAAATGCGAATAGGGTCAAACCAAGCGATTTGGACCCTCTATGTATTTAGCAATATCTTTAGACCATATAAGTAATAAGCACATTTCCAAGCTCCACCAATATGGACTCTTGGACTCATCCAATTATGAATTGTTTGAGGTATGCGAATCTTACTTGTTTGGAAAGATGACAAAGCTCCATTCACTAGTAAGGTGGAAGGGCTGGTAATCTTTTGGTATGATACATTGTGATGTATGAGGGCCTCTAAACTAGTTTGCTAGAAAACAAGTTTCCTATTTCGTCTCGTTTATTGATAGCTTCAGTAAAGATGGATTTGTGTATGACACAAGTCAGAAATCTTTGAAATGTTCAAAGAATTCAAGAATGAAGTGGAGAACTAATTTTGGAAGAGTATTAAGATCATGCGATTAGATCGTAGTGGTAAGTACTTAAGCCAACTGTTTGATGACCATCTGAAGGAGTATGAGATTATATCTCAACTTACTCCTCCTGGAACACCACAATGGAATGGTGTGTCCGAGAGGAGAAAATCGAACCTTGTTGGACATGGTACGATCTATGATGAGTCAATCAGACTTCTCTGACTCTTTCAGGGGATATGCTTTACATACAACAGATTTCGCAGCTAACCGTGTTCCATCTAAAACTGTTGAAAGACACCATATGAGATATGGACTGGTATGCGACCAAGTATGTCTTTCATTAAAATTTGGGGTGTCAAGTTTATTGAAACTTTTGGTTTCAAATAATCTTAGACCCAAGTGTGACAAATATATCTTTGTGGGGTGTCCTAAGGAACCAAACGGACACTATTTCTACAGCACCTCCGAGGACAAAATGTTTGTCCCTAGGACTGGAGTGTTCCTTGAGAAGGAACACATCTCCAAGGGAGACAGTGGGAGGAATGTAGAACTTGGATTAATCCAAGCACCACAGAGTACTGACCCGCCTGCAATGGAACAAAAACCGGTTCCACAAGATGTTGTGGTCCAATCACCAGTTCAAGTAACACAAGGCTCACGTAAGTCAAACAGGACACGACATCGACTTGAGAGATATGGAATAATTCTAACTCAAGAAGGTGATAAATCGCTCATGGATCATGATGAGCCTGTGACTTACCAGGAGGCCGTCATTGGCCTAGATTATGAGAAGTGGCTAGGAGCCATGGGATCCAAAGTAGAAACCATGTACATCAAACGGGTATGGACCTTGGTTGAGTCACCTGAAAGGGATAAAACCCATAAGGTGCAAGTGGGTCTTCAACAAGAAGACTAATATGGTTGGGAAGGTGAATACCTTTAAGGAGCGACAGATTGCGAAAGGTTTCAAACAAATTCATAGTATGACTATTTTGAGACCTTTTGTCCAGTTACATTGATTCAGATCCGACTTGTTATTGCTTCATAGTATGACTATGAGATCTGACAAATGAATGTCAAAACAACATTCCTTGACAGAAATCTTCTCTACGATATGTACATGACTCAACCTGAGAGTTTTGTCTATTCAGAGAATGCTGGAAAGGTTTTGGAAGTTGCAAACATCCATTTATGGATTAAAGCAAACTTCCGGAAGTTGGAATCTTCGTTTTGATGTAAACTGTAAGACAGTTTGGATTCATCATGAAACGAGGATGGATCTTGTGTGTACAAGAATGTTAGTGGGAGCATAATTATTTTTCTCATATTGTATGTGTATGACATATTACTTATGGAAACAATATTTCTACACCATAAAATGTGAAAACATGGTTAAGGAATTATTTTTCCATGAAGGACTTAGGTGAAACGTCCTTTGTACTAGGAATCAGGATCTATGGATATAGAACTCTGAAATTGTTAGGCCATAGTCAAAGTTACATAAACTGACAAAGTGCTTGGGCGCTTTAAATGTGCATGATTCCAACAAAAAAGAAATAGGGTATCTTGCCTATGACACGTGGCGTATACCTATCCAAGGGACAGTCCCTGTTACATCAGATGTAGAGGGAATGCATGAATAAGATTCTATATGCTTCGGTAATTGAATCTGTTATGCATGCCATGATATGTACTCGAATAGATGTCTCGTATGCTTCAAGCATCATAAGAAGGTACCAATCCAATCCTAGTGAAGGTCACTGGACCGAAGTCAAGAATATCCTTAAGTACTTGAGAAGAACTAAGGATTCATTCTTGATCTGAAATGGTGAGGAAGAGCTCATTGTAATGGGTTATAGTGATGCTAGCTTCCAAACCGATAAGGGTAACTTTAGATCACAGTCTAGTTTTGTGTTTTACCGTAATAGTGGCACTGTGAGCTTGAAAAGTTCCAAGCGTGAGACAGTTGCTGATTTTATAACAGAGGCTGAGTATACAGTTGCCTTAAATACAGATTTAGAGGTCGTTTGGATTAGAAAGTTCATTTATGAACTAATCAAGTTCCTAACTTTGCGAACTCCATTGATCTCGTTGGGATGATGATGGAGTAATCGCCTAAGCTGAAGAAACTTGATCTCACCAATGATCCAAACATATACTTAGGTGATTCTATCTCATTCGATAGATGATCGATAGAGGAGATGTGAGATGTGCAGAATGACAACACTAAACAATCCACTATTGGAGTCTCTTGCTCAGTGGTAGCATGACACTCACACTAGACCGATGGGTATTATATTAATGCTCTATTGGCTCTAGTGCTAGTGGGAGATTGTTGGGGTAAGCCCTAGTGGCCAATCTATTGTGAATAGATAATCATTTGTATCATGACTTTGATCATATATTTGATATATGTTTAAGGCATTTATTTATTATGTTATATTTGATGATTATATTTATAGCATAATAAAGTCCTTAGAATAGGTTGTTCATTTAATGGAACGTCATGTATGACTTGACCGTGAGATGCCATTAAATTATAGAACACTATTCTTAAATATTCATAGTCAAGTGTTATTATTAATAAGGACAATAATAATACATTGAGGCTATTATGTGCGTGTATTGATGACCACATCTCATGGGTCATAGATATAAGATATCAAGTCTTCACATAGGTATAAATATTAGTGGAATATTTATACTGGAGTGACCTGCTATGAGAACGCTGCATAATAGTTATGTAAGTATCATGAGCGATTCTCATGGTGATCATAGTGAAGTAGTCCTTCGACTTGAAGTCACTACGATTCCTAACATATGTAGTTGTAGGCTTTGATACTATTAAACGTTGTTTGTAACAGGACAAATATAAAGGTAGTTATTGGGCTTGCAATAAAACATGCTGAGGAATGTGAGTGATGTAGATAGGATTCATCCCTCTTACATAACAGGAGTAATATCTATAGGCCTTTTGATGGTATGCGACGTAGAAATGCATGGCCAGGCTAAGGTGGGACAATATAAGATATTGGGCCCATACGACCGTATGTCAATTACTAGATCAAGAAATAAATAATTGGACTTAACAAGGATGACACATTTATGCCTTGTGTTCAATTAAGACATTGTGACGAAAGGAAGTTGACTTCACATTATATATGGTTATAATATGGTTTTAATTGTATCACCAATATTCTAATTAAATGAATAGCAATGATATATTGCTAGATGCCACTCATTTTTTTAAGCAAAATAAAGCATGCAAAAGCATCATTGTAAGAAAAGGCATCCTAGCTAGGCTGGCACCCCAATCCCTACTAATCATCTGCAGCACACCTAAATTTATTAAAAAATAATCAAATCAAAGGTACAAAAAAATATGGGGGGGCATATACCTCACCCATGATAAAAGATAAGCTAATTAAACCTATAAGAGGGAAGACCAAACCTATTATGGTTAAAATCCTCATTAATAAAATCACATTCTAACCATAAGTTATGCCAACCTTTATCAAAAGCCAATTCAATTGCCTTCATAGCACCAACTAGCTCTGCATGTAAAGCAAAAGAGACACCTAAATTAGCTGCAAAATAGCTCAGTATGGCTGCTCGATAATCTCTGAACAAACCTCCACAAGTTGACCATCCAGGAGACCCCCTTAAAGCCCCATCTGAATTACATTTAGTCCATGAACACAAAGGAGGAAATCAGTTCACCTGTTTTATTCTAGGTGCATTACAAGGATGACTTACAACAGAAAATTTTTTCAAAATTGTGAATTCTGTCATTGAAGAGGACATATTTCCTTTTGAATGATTTCCTGTTAATGATACCTCTGCAATAATTCGATTAATAGCTTGATAACAAGAGATAACCTTATTATCAAACTTGATTTTATTCCTGTAATGCCAAATCTTTCAAACCACATTTATGACTCCTCCCAGAACAATATCTTGTAATTGAGAGCTCCAATTTTTGCTACAAATGGATAGTAAGGATTTTACATAAGAGAGATCAATAAAACATTGAAATATGCTACTTAGCCAATTCCATAAATCCTTAGCAAAGGTGCAATGAAGAAATATGATTCATAACCGTTGCTGCAAAGGCTGCATATAGAGACCATAATACAACCTCTAGATCACAAGTTATCATCAGTTGGCATCTTACCATGCAGCAACCTCCATAAAACAAAAGACTTCGATGGGGGAATGAATTGGTTCCAAAGAATTTTAAACCGTGGTTCAGTTTGCCTAGCAGGTTTCAAAAACAAATAGGCCTCTTTGAAAGACAACTCACCTGAATCAGATTGCATCCAGACCAGATGATCCCTTGCAAGAAATTTAGGAATAACAATCATCTCAATGTCTTGAACAATTTCAGGAAATTTTGCAACTAGAATAGCTGGAAAAGACCATGAATGATTAACAATAATATCACAAACTCGAGACTGCAGCTTATGATGTAAATTCAAAGGGATATTCATAGAATTCACTATTGCATCAAAGAGCCATTTACGTGTCCAGAAATTAATATCAGCGCCATTCCCTATTTGCCACAAAGAATTGTTTAAAATATTATGCAAACAAGATTTAATTGTTGGTCAAATTGAAGATTTAACATAATAGGATATCGGATACATGTTTCTCAAAAAACTAGCCCGTAGAAAACAAGCCCATTGACATTCAGATGTAGGAAAATCCCAACAAAGTTTCAAGGCAGTAGCCTCATTTAAAGCTCTAATAGGTCTAATGCCCAATCCTCCTTCAGAAAAAAGAGTGCAAACTTTATCCGAAGCTACAGTCACCACTTTTGTTGCATCAATATCTCAAGCCCATACAAAATTCCTGATCCATTTGTCAATTGTTTTAAGCAGAGAAATAGGCCAAGAGTATACATGAAAGCTGTAAATCAGAGAGCTTTGCGCAACAGACTTCACAAGCTGCACCCTGCCCATGATAGAAAGTAAGGATCCTTTCCAAGCTCCAAGCTTTACTTTAATTCTGTCAGCTATATCCTATAAACTTGAGACTTTTGGCTTTCCTTTAAATATAGGAACCTCTAAGTAAATAAAAGGTAGTGTACCAGCAGAGAATCCTAAAACAGAATACATCATATGCAGCCTTCTTAAAGAGGAGGAACCTGTATAGAACTTACTTTTATCAGAACTGATAATTTGACCTGAAGCCTCACCATAAGCCTTAAATACAAACGTTATATTCATTAAATTTTGCTTTGATTCTCTGCAAAAGATCATTATGTCGTCTGCAAAAAAGACATGACTAGGAACCTTGAATCCCCTTGGCCTTGATAAAAGCTGCAGCTTTCCACTTTGCATTAATTGAGATAAACCTCTACTAAGCACCTCTTCAACAATACAAAAAAGAAGAGGGGACAAGGGGTCTCCTTATCTAACCCCTCTCTTACAACTAAAGTATCCAACTGAGTGTCCATTAATCGAAAAGGACAACTTAGCCGAATGCAAGATAGTCTTTATCCAATTACAGAATTTGTTATCAAAGCCAAAAGATGATAAAACCTTTAACAAAAAATTCCAATCCATTGTGTCAAATGCCTTTTTAATATCTATCTTCAAAGCTATATTACCTCCATAAGCTTTGTTCTCCAGCAGGTTAATTGCTTCAGAGGTAATACACACACATTTTGTACTATGTCTCCCCTTTATGAATCCTCTTTGATTTTCATTAATTATTTTTGGTGCCACCACTGATAGACGATCAGCTAACAGCTTGGAAATAATCTTAAACTGAAAGTTAGCCAATGCAATTGGCCTATAATTCTCAATTCTGTCTGCACCACTGAACTTAGGAATTAATATAACCAGGTTAGAATTTAAACCTGGCAAAATCCAATTTTGAACAAAGCACTGAGAGACTGATTTGAATACATACTCTACAATGATATCCCAAAAATGCTAAAAAAAGTATCCCCCAAAACCATTTGGACTAGGAGCACCACAAGCATTCATAGAAAAGACTGCATTTCTAACTTCCTCTTTTGCTGGCAGATTAGTGGGCATCAGATTGTCTTCAAAAGAAACCACAGGTCTGATGACAGAATCAATCAAGTTGTTTGGTGTACAACTGTTATTCGAGGCAAATAAGTTCTTATAAAACTCTTGCACATGCTTCTCAATGTCTTCTTGCTTATCCAAAATCATATCATCACTTCTAAGCATAGAAATTTGCTTAGTTGCATTTCTGATTTTAGTTACTTTATGAAAGTAAGGCGTATTTCTATCACCAAAAGAATGCCAATTCATACGAGACTTCTCTTTCGAAAACTCTTCTTGACATTTTAAAGTTGTCTGCAGATTCAATTGAGCTTCTTTTTCTTGAATAATCAACTCCTCAGAAAAACCTTTAGCATCGGCCTGCATTTGGATCTGATCCACTGCCATCATGGCTACATTAACTGTAGCATGAACATCACCAAAAATATCTCTATTCCAAGTCTTAATCTCTAACTTTAAAACTTTTAAGCTTCTGAGAAAGAACTAACATTGGCCAATCATAAAAAGACCTCTGCTAAACCTCTGCAACCAATCTTCTACAATCAGAATGCTCGGTCCACATTTTTAACAACTTGAAAGATGATGGATAAGACTGAGTACCTCTCTGTAGGTTCAACATAATAGGAAAATGATCTGAATGCAATTTTGTCAAAGCACAGCAGGATATACTATTCCAATAAGAAAGCCAAGCATCATTGCAAACTGTTGTATCTAGTCTTCTCTCAGTTCTACCATTAGACCAAGTAAAACTAGCACCCCTAGTCATTAAATGAGTAAGTTTGCAGCAATCTGACCATGCCCAAAACTCATCATATGAAATTTGCCGAGGCAAATTTCCACCTCTTTTTTCATGAGCACCTAATATAGCATTGAAGTCACCAACATAACACCAAGGACCAACATGACATTGCTGTAAATTGGCTAAGTTAGACCATAGAGACCTTCTTTGCACATGAGCTGTAGAGGCATATATAGCTGAAATATATAGATCCTGATTCTCCCAAGATATTGAAAAAGAGTCTTGCTGATTAGAGATATCGATTAACTTAGGAGTTAAATTAATAGCACAAAAGCACCATAAGTTTGGGGCAAGGGAATTCCTATTGTTGACAGCAAAAGACTTCAAAGAAATAGATGACCAGAAATCATTAGGAACCTAGTCTAAACTGATCCAAGGCTCAACAATAAAAAGAAAATTTGGCTTATTTGCTAGACAAAGTATTTTAAGAACTAACCTAGTTTGTAGGTTAGCTATGCCCCTGGCATTCCAATATAATAACTTCATTAGGCAAAGTTTTTAGGCCCAGCCCTAAATCGAGGTTGATGAAGTTTCATTTCAACCTGCTTCTTTTTCTGCCTCAACTTTATTTTTTGTGATTTAGTCAAAACTACTTTGAATTATTCTTCAGCAGATTTATCAAATTGCTTATCTGAATCTAAACTATCTTCTGTCAAGTCTTCTTCCTCATCATCTGCCTAGAATTTAGATAAAATTTTGAGATCCTTTCTAACAACTGGACTTTTGTTTATAATATTAATTGATTATTAATATAATTAATAATAATTAATATTATTGCAAATTAATTGAGAACATATACGGTCACACGCATAGAGCAAATATTCAGATAATTAGTTTAAATGATTTATTAAATATGATTTAATTAATAATTAAATGGGATTGATTTAATTGATTAATTAAGTATGATTTAATTAATAATTAAATGAGGATAAGTTTAATTGATTAATTAAATATGATTTAATTAATAATTAGACATTGGACCTGTAGTGTACAGTAGCCCAAGTGGGTTAGGTTAAATGAGTGACAGCTATTAGTAAGCTGTGCACGTCACTTAAGTGACACACAACACAGAACACTTATAACGGCCGCTGTACACCCTTGACAGGAGCGCCATCTTTTCTCTCTGTGTGTCGTGCCTCTCCCAATACTGATAGCTAGCACTATGATATCTCTGACGTTGGTTTGCTCGTGTGGACTGAGTAGAACTATTACTACTTTGCAATACTGGTGATAGAGAAGCCTTTTCTTATGGTGGTTATGGCTGAACATTTATCGTAATCTCGCAATCCGAGTTTCGTTAACTGTTGGATCGAGCTGATTTTTGGATAGCAGGTTCGTGACATGTGGTTCTACATCTTCACTGTTCAGTTTTACGATATGAGGCCTGGAGCGAAATTTATGAGCATCGCAAGTATCCGCATTTTTGGCTAACCATTGTCGTTGGCGCGCTCACAGTGTTCACGGTAAAGCTACGCTTCAAGAGGTAAACACAATAACCTTGTGATTCATGTGCAATACGTGATCATTTAGTAAAGGGGTTTTTCCACACAAGAGGTTTTTATAAATTGTTTTTTTTTTAAATTATCCCTCTTGAAACCCCAACACAAAAAGGAGAGATGTTCAAGGTTATGTGTGGATTATCGACAGCTGAATAAGATGACGATCAATAATTAGTATCTGTTACCTAGGATTGACGACTTGATGGATCACTTGAAGGGAGCGGTAGTGTTTTCAAAGATTGACTTACGATCTAGTTATCATCAGATTCGAGTCAAGAAGGAGGATGTACCGAAGACGGAGTTTAGGATTCGGTATGGACACTACGAGGATTTGGTTATGCCTTTTGGTGTGACTAATGCTCCAGCAGTGTTTATGGATTACATGAACCAGATTTTTCGACCGTTCTTAGATAAGTTTGTAGTTGTGTTTATCGACAACATTATTATCTATTCCTCTAGTAGGGAAGAACATCAGGAACATCTTAAGGACTGACAGCTTTATGCGAAGTTGTCCAAGTGTGAGTTTTGGTTAGTAGAAGTGCAATTCTTAGGTCGTGTGATTAACCGAGATGGGATAGCGGTAGATCCAGCGAAGGTTGAAGCTGTAGTGCAATACGAGAGTCCTAAGTCGGTAAGTGAAAAATGAAGTTTTCTAGGTCTGGCTGGTTATTATCGAAGGTTTATGGAAGGATTCTCGAAGATTGCGTCGCTGATGGTGCATCTAACAAGGAAGGGAACGTCTTTTGTATGGACGCATGAATGCGATAGAAGTTTCCAAGAGTTGAAAAGGAGGTTAACAAAATCACCAGTTTTGACGTTCCTAGATCCCTTAGGATAGTTTGACGTATACTGTGATGCGTCGTATGAAGGTTTGGGCTGTGTCCTAATGCAAGAAGGAAGAGTCGTGGCGTATGCTTCACGACAACTAAGAGTTCATGAGAGGAACTATCCGACTCATGACTTGGAGTTAGCGGCTATAGTGTTTGCTTTGAAGATATGGCGACATTATCTTTATGGAGCTAAGTTTACGGTGCATAGTGACCACAAGAGTTTAAGGTAACTGTTCGATCATAAGGAGTTAAACATGAGGCAGAGGAGGTGGATGGAGTTCATAAAGGATTATGAATTTGATCTACAGTACCATTCAAGAAAAGCGAATGTACTGGCGGATGCGTTAAGTAGGAAATCTATGCACTTATCTGCTATGATGTTGAAAGAGTTGGAACTGATTGAACCGTTTAGATATTTGGATCTAGGTATGAGAATGTCAAAGGGTAAGATACACCTAGGGATGGTCACAGTAACGAGCGACCTTTTGAAGATGATCAAAGAGAAGCAAGAAGTATATCAGTATCTTCAAAAGGTGAAGGAATAAGTAGCGGAAGGCAGAACTTCTGAGTTTAGGATGGATCAAGATGGAGTCTTGAGGTACGGCGATAGGATTTGTGTGCCAATGGATATAGAAATAAGAAAGATGATCTTGGAAGAAGCGCACAAGAGTAAGCTTAGTTTTCATCCGGGAGTGATCAAAATGTATTAAGACTTGAAGAAGTTGTTTTGGTGGCCTGGAATAAAGAAGGAGGTGGCTGGCTTGTTTGGTTTTTCATAAAGCAAAGATAGAACATCAAAACCCAGCAGGGCTGTTACAATCCTCGGATATCCCAGAGTGGAGGTGGGATGAAATATCTATGGATTTTGTGGTTGGTTTGCCAAGAACTAATAAGAGGCATGACGCAATTTAGGTGATCGTTGATAGGTTGACGAAGTGTGCTTACTTCTTACCTATTGGTGAAAGTTGTATGTTAGAGAGATTAACCCAAATCTACATCAGAGAGGTAGTAAGGTTGCACGGAGTGCCTTCTAGTATTGTTTCCGATAGAGACCCTAGATTTGCATCTAGATTCTGGAAGCAGTTACATAAGGCTCTGGGAACTAAGTTAAGGTTGAGTTATGCTTATAATTCTCAGATAGATGGTCAGCTGAACGAACAATCCAATCATTGGAAGATCTCTTGAGAGCTTGTGTTTTGGAACACACAGAAAGTTGGGATGAGTTCTTACCATTGATTGAGTTCACCTATAACAATAGTTTTCATTCGAGTATAGGTATAGTACCTTATGAAGCGTTGTGTGGAAGAAAGTGTAGAACACCGTTATGTTGGTATGAGGTGGGAGAAAGTCAAGTGCTAGGACCGGAAGTGGTACAACGGGTGACGAAACAGATTAAGAGGATAAGGGAAAAGGTGAAAGCCGCACAAGATAGACAAAAGAGTTATAGTGATAAGAGGAGAAGACGTTTAGAATTTCAAGAAGGAGACCATGTATTTCTGAGAGTGACTCCAAGGACTGGAACTGTTAGAGCGATCAAATCTAGAAAGCTTACTCCTAGATTCATTATACCATTTCAAATTCTTCTTCGAATTGGTCCTGTAGCCTATCATGTTGCTTTACCTCCACCCCTATCCAAGCTTCATGATGTCTTCCATGTATCTCATTTGAAGAAATATTACCCCAATCCAACACATATCTTAGAACCAGAGTCAATATAATTGAGAGAGAACCTTGAGTATGAGGCTTTACATGTAAGGATTGCGGATAGAAGGGTTAAGGAACTCCGAGGTAAACATATTCCGTTGGTCAAGATCATATGGGATGAAGTTACAGGAGATGCTACCTGGGAACGTGAAGAAGATATGTGTAACACCCCGATTTTTGAGTTTTTCTTTTAATCAGTATTTATGAACTTATATTTTATTCGAGGTCTTAGAAAGGGATATAAAATATTCTGAGACCATAATCATGCTCACCGATATCGTAGGAAGCTACGATTAAGTTTTGAGTCGAAAACTCAAACGGAGCCCGGTCTGCGTTTTTACACTGACAGTATGATTTTACTGCTCAGATGACCTCAGATGGACCCGTGAACGAGACAGTAAGTCTTAGAATTCGATTCTCTACGTTTTGGTTAAATTTCGTAAAAATTCAAAAAAATCATTTCCTGACCTCCGTTCGAGCGAAATCTTCAATCGGGTGGAGAACGGAGCCGCGTATGGACTTACCAGGACCCGACAACGGATAATATGGATATCACATCATGTCAACTCACTTGGGAGAGCATGCCAGAGTCGTCATGACGATCGGGAATTTCGGGATGCGAAATTACCAAAATACCCCTAACTTAAGCCTTTTCACCTTTTACCATTTTACCCTTTGAACCAAATGACCTTTTTACCCTTAATGAACTCTTTAGAAGGCTGGAACAGCCCTCTCAGCCCCTCATTCCACGCAGCCCAGCCCCTCAAGAACACCAAGAACACTTCATCTTCCTTAGAGAAAAAACCTCCATTGAATCCTTGAGAAAACCTTGAAAGCTTGTTGAAATCACTTGATTTCTTGACCAATCTTCATCCATTTTAAGGTAAGATCACTTCTATGGTCTCACATCTTCTTGAATCTCTTTCAATATCAAGATCAAAACTCCATTTTCATGAAACTCATTCTTAGATCCAAAACTTTGAAAATCCATAGGAAATTGTAGGAAAATCCTTTGGAGGTGAAACCAAGTTCTTTGAACTCACCTCATCACCCTCTATCTAAACCCAAGAGCTCATGATCCAAGTCTCATCCTAGCCCTAAAACCCCAAAGTGGCCGAACCCTAAGAGTGATGATGAATAGTGTTTTTCATCAAATTTTTGATTTCTAACTCTTGATTCCATCCTTAGCTTTCCTAGTGTCCTTGAATCCAAGTGATGGAAAACCAAATCAATTCCTAGCCTAGATTGCCCTTTATGGCCGAGAGCTTCATGGGGAAAATCCATGAGTGTTGTTTCACATTTTTGAGTCATAGGACTTGAAATAGTGTTAACTAAGTTCATGAACCAACTAACCAAAAGTTTGGAACCAAATGAGATCCCTAACCCTTTTTACCTTTCATGGCCGAACCCTATACCTTTTAGGGGAAGGAAAACTTGTGTTCTTATGTTATAGATTGATGTTGAATTGTTGTTTGAATTGAATTATGTTTGATTGTTTTAGGCGACGCAAACGAAACCGGAGCCGGAGCCGAGAATCGATCAAGTTTGGACTAAGCAAATTTGAGAGGTAAAGGGAGGTAGTCATTTAAGTTTGAGTAGCTTGATAGTGCATGTTTGATATATGTGTTATGATGTCTTGAGTGATGATTTAGAGATGAGTTTGAATGATGTATATGTATACTTATATCCTGGATTGATTGGATGTTAAATGTTGTGCATAATTGTCTATTTGATAATTTGTGGCATGGATGCCTTAGTTGATATTATGATGATGATTATGGATTGTTGATGTCTATATATATTTATACCCTGGATGAGCATAGGACTGGCTATGTCTCGATAATTTATTAAAAGACTCGAAATCCTAAATCTATGTTTTGAAAATCGTGTTTTTAATCAAAAAGTGATTTTTGGGAAAACGTGTTGCTTTTTCAAGAAAAGTTGTCTTTCTTGTTGAAAAGTATTTTTGTTTTGAAAAGTAAAGTGGTTTTGTGAAAAGTCGTGTAAATCGTGTTTTATTCGATAAAGCGTTTTAAAAAGACGTGAAACCTTAGAAAACGGTTTTTGTTTTCAAGAAAGGTGTTTTTCACGGAAAAACGTTCTCTTGATCAAAAAGGATGTTTTGTTTCAAGAAAACCAAAGTATGTTTTGTTTTCCAAAGTGTTTTGAGAAAATGAAACCAAAGGAAAAATGATGAACCTTTGAGACGAACCCGAACCTAGTGGCCGAGACGTCGGGGCTAGTGTTTTGTGGATTGAGCACTCGGACTTCGTGTCCTGTGTTTTTGATTTGAGTGGGCTTAATGCCTTTTTGAAACGAGTCGTGGACTTTATGTCTCGACATTTGAAAGAATGAACGCAAAGAAAACAGAAAACTTTCTGTGTACATGCATGAACCGGCAGACGTGCCATTTGGAACCGAGCTACAACTTTCGTAGTTGAGAATTCAGCCAGTTAAGACCACTGGGTCTATAGGGGCATTCTGTGTTCGAGATCCCACAAGTGGCCGGTGGCGTAGCAACCCCGTGCCGTGGTAAATCGGCTGCCAAACACGAATGAACTCGATCAGAGACTGGAGTATTCATGATATGGTGAGACGTGGTACCCTGGAACAATTGGAGTTCGGACCTAAATAGAGAGGCCGACTCATGAGAACAATTGTGTTACGGGTGTTACTACGGCCTATCGCTCGATGTTGGGAAGTTAGAATCTCCGGAGTACATGAATTAGAAAGATGATATTGAAGTCTCATGCATTATTATAACTGATGATAGTGTTTGGGATGTTGTATTGTATTATATAAATAACTGTTCATATAACTGTATTTATCTGTGGATGTTTATACTGCTGTTTGTCGCTTGTGCGGCTATCGTGATAACTTTATTTGAGTATCTCACCTTTGCCTGTACATGTTGGACACCTTGTTGTGTTTTTGGAACACATGTACAGATGTTGGTCATAGGTCCCCGCAGAGACGTGAGGGCTCGGACGATGGAAACTTTTGAAGGAGCCGACGTTGGGTTGTACCCCAATGGCTACTTTTAGCCGACCAGCTTAGGAGTCTTTTGTTTTTGAGCAGGCTTATATTTTATTACTGCATATATGTCGCAATTACTTTCTAAGTCTGTAATATGATATATATATATATATATATATATATATATATATATATATATATATATATATATATATATATATATATATATATATATATATATATTAGACCAGGTTTTGCGTTATGTTTATGTTTTATGAACAGTGAATATCAATGTGCGATATGAAATTTATTCCTCCGACTGGAGTTGTTTGCCTATGCATGCAGAAAAATTTTAGAACCGCGTTTTCGAACGTAGCTACTTAATTAAAGTACTTTCCGAAAGCAACCAGCGTTTTATTTTATTGTTTTATTTCCGCATTAGAGTCCGTGTATGTAGCACCCGCGAGGGGGGTGTTACAATATGCAGCAGCAATATTCACATCTATTCTAAGGTACGTCAAATTTAGAGGACGAAAATTATTTTAAGAGGGGTGGAGATGTAACATCCTCATTTTCATCATTTAATTAAATGCATGAATGTATGTTGGTTTGATAATGTGCTTAGGAAGGATGTTGAGGTTTAAGTTTAAATTGGATTAGAGAAGGATGAAGAATGTGTGACTTTGAGCAAAACGCTCAAGCGTGGAGTGATGTAACGCTCAAACGTTGTAACGCTCTAGCGTGAAGAAGGGTGGATGCTCAAGCCTGGCCACTCTGACCATTTGAATGGCAGTGATGGGATGTAAAGTTCGTTTATGCGTTGCGGCTGGCATGTGATGGGCGATGCCTTGGCGGTGAGGAAACGTCAACGCTCAAGCATGGAAGAAGACAACGCTCAATCGCTGGAACGCTAAAGCGTTGAGAATCCTAACGCTAAAGCGTGGACAGTAAAATCTTTTCCTATAAATACTTCTTCATTTTTACTGAGGATAAGTTTTCATCTTCTCCAAAATTTACAGAGAGCTCGAGTTAGAGGTTCAGAGTTGAGGTTGAGACTTTGATGCAAGTTCGTGACTAGTTCGTTGATCCGATTTCAGTTCCCTTGGTGTTTTCGTGATCAGCTCTTCGTGTTCTTCGATTCTACCGGTTTGCCATCGTGATTCGTCGAAGGTAAGCTGAGGTTCCGTATCTACATACATTGTGGTTATACAATGTCTTCCTTTATTTCTAGCTTCTATTTTCGGTTATAGCTTCGTATTAGGGTTAATGCTATAGTCTATGTGTTGTTTTCGTGATTAGGACAAGTTTGGAATTTTCATTTGGGACCTTTTTGGAGAAGGAGACCGCTGCTGTGAAGGAAGCTCGGAGAGTTCGTGGAGCTCGTTGAGTTCGTGATCGCAGCTACTTTTGCAATCAGGTAGGAGAAAGAACCACAATATCGTCGGGGAGGCAAGAATGAAATAATATATATTAATATGCATAAGGCGACCTAAACCCTACTAGTGGTTGAGTAGTCGACAACACCTAACTCACATTGGCTACTACTAGTCGGTGGTACCAATGTAGTTTTAGATATTGTAGGTTTATCGCCGATAGGTTGACTTTATGACATGTCGAGGTTGTATGTTTGTGTGTTGGCATGCTTAAGATGATATCTGGTGATGTGCATGTATGCTTAGTAACATGCTTAGGATTACTTGAATATTTACTATGAGTTGATATGCCTATGAGTAGATATGATGACTATGCTTATTGAGCATGATTATGATTGCCTATGATATGATATTTGTGATTATTTTTGTATGAGTAGAGATAGGCAGTCATTTCTAATAATTTGGGAGATGATCATATGGTAAGGATTTCGAGGATATATGTACGTTGTAGTACTCAACCTAGAGATCCTGTTGATATACTCATGTTGATATACAAAGTTGATACCCGGTGATGCTGGAGAAACTTGGTTGTAGTTGGGTACAAGTCTTGGTTGAGACTTTGAGACACTAAGTTGTTGATCTCGAGATGAGTAGGTGAGATTCATGTTGCATCGTTGTTGTTCATCACTATGTTGGCGTATGGACAATCGATCTTGCCTGCGGGGAGATGATCGTGCCTATCAGTTGTTGATGGACGAATGTCCCGACCTGGCCTACGGACGGGAGGATATGCTGTTGTCGATGGGCGAATATTCTCACCTAGCCTGCAAGCGGGGGAATATGTCGTACCCATGAGTTGAGTTGAGCCTGCGGGCTGTTGGCTGAACCCTACATTATGGAGGGTGGCACAGTGATGAATTGGACATCTTGATCTGTTGGGGATGTCGCGTCATGATCGCGTCCATATAGCCGTTAGTTGCATGAGTGTGAGTGACAGTAGCTAAGAGAGAATGACTTGGGAGATGATTGCTTGACACTATGTGTTGTTGAGTGTTGCTATCAGTATAGCTTATTTTATAATTGTTTCCCTATTTATGATGTATTGTTGTTTCTTATTTCCCATACTTCTATATGTTGTATTTTATTCTCGATCGCACGAGAAGATCCTGTTGAGGAGTTGCCGGAGGAGATAGATGGCACACCTACTGAGCTTGATGCTGGCGGAAGAGCCCCGGATCCCAGTATTGGGAGATTTTGAGTTGCTGTACCAGGACGATGACCGTTACTGGGAGATTGATTACTCTCAGCGACGAGTAGTGAATATGGGCCCGACTACCGTATACTTCGGGGCTTGGGGATCGTCCAGGAGTTACTTAGTAGGAGACTTTCGTATCGCCCAGAGATTGCCATTGGAAAGCCTGTGGAATAGGTCATGGCACTATCATGATGACTCAGATGCTGGTTGGAGATCTCACACATCCTCGAGGACTGGTTATGTGGCTCGAGGCCGATGTCATCGTGCTGAGCGGAGGATGAGAGAGTGCCGTTGTCGTCAGATTGTGATGTAAGAGCGATAAATGGAGTACGAGGCGCAGCAGACCTATCGTCGGAGGCAGCGAGCTTCAGTTGGGAGTTCTCGCTATCCTCGTTAGAGTCGTATTGGGGTAGCAATCTTAGTTTTGTTATGGCCAGTATATTTGGGTTGAGCGAAAGTATTTTGGGGCCAGAAAAGGAAGTCTTATGTATTTTGCTTTGCTACCATACTTTCAGTTTGTATATGTTGCGTACTCTGAGATAGTCGGTGTTGTTGTAGGATCTACTGATGGAGCCAGTACTTATATATATATATATATATATATATATATATATATATATATATATATATATATATATATATATTGTCATGGTATCAATGTTGGTTGTTTTTAATATTTTCCGCATTTTTATGTGATCGTGCTTCGCTATAACGTTGAGGATATAAGTTCGGGTTACTGAATAGGACCTCCGAGGAAGTTTTGTCTCACATACCAAATAAATGACTATTTGTCTTCTCTCTTCATCTAAGCCATTGAAAAATTCCTTCTCAACCGTCGGATTCAAACTTTTCCTTTTCAGTTGGTAATATGAGGAAGGTATTTAAACCCCCACCCTCATTTTTGCGACTTTGTTATTGCATCCCAGTTGAACTCACTACTTTGATTTTTCCCCTTTAAAGTGTGCTTTCTGATTTTCAAGCTTTATTCCTCTTCAAGGTATGTCCCCTACCACTTGAACTTTAGGTTTCTGTATCTACTCCTCTTTGTACTCTCTAGATTGCATCTGAACATTCCTTTATGGCTTCTGGATCCCAAAAACTCTTTTCTTCCAACTCAATAGAAGTTTTAAATGGATTACCTCTTAACAACACTATGCCTCATTCTGAATCCTCTGTTAGTACTTCTCCCTCTACTCACGATGGCATTTCTTCCATTGAATCCTTTGACTAGGTTGATCTTGAGGTGCTTTCGAAGGCTTCCAAATTTTGAACTCTCAAATTGTTGCAGAAAATTTGAGATTTGGTCACTAATTCAGGAAGCTTAAGTCACATCGTCATTTCTCACTATGTGAAGGAGGACCGAGTATGCTTCTTTGGGTTAGGTTCTCAGTCAGACTTCTTTTCATGTACCAAGTCCTTCTTTCTGAAGTCAAGATCCGATTTCCCTTCTCTGATTTTCAATGTTCAGTTCTCCGCTGTCTGAACGTGGCCCCTAGTCAGTTGCATCCTAATACATGCTCCTTTTGTTAAGGCTTTTGAAATTCTCTGCTCTTTCCTAGGTTTTCGTCCCATAATAAGCAAGCTTTTTTTGTTCTTGGAAGTATGATCCAAAGAGAAGATAGGTTGGATCTCTCTCAATAGCATCCCACGTCCGGGTATTTTAGACATTTTTACCTCCTCTTGCAAAGGGTTCAAGGGAGGTTTCTTTAAGGTTCATTCTCGTGCCAACTTCCCTTATTTCTTTTTAGATGAGGATAGTAACCCTAAATTCCCTCTACACTAGACCTCAAACCCAAGTTATGTTTCTGGTTACAAGTATCGCTACCTTACATATGGTAACCCTAAATGAGGTAGATTATCATGAGAGGTTTCGTATTTTGCACAGTCAAGGTCTAATAACTGTGGAGCGCAAACTAGTGGGACTTGCTGCCCTTATGGGTGAGAAAATTTGTTGCTTCTTAACTTTTGATTCTACCAAATATGAGACTGATTTTGTTTTTTTGCTTTGTAGAGACCAGGGCTCCTAAGTTGAACAAGAAAGATTTCGAGAAGTTTTTTGCTTTAAGTCAAAGTGCTGAAAAAAGTATTGTGCCTGACAAGGCGGCTTTAACTCATGAGATACCGCCACTTGAACTTGACTCCGAGAAAACAGAGACCAGCCTAGTTGCAAGATGAATCAGATATCAAGTTAGTAATATGATAAAATGGGGCCAAGAAAGTACACATCCTCTCCGCTTTTTCCCACTCCTCATTGGTTGGCCAAAACATGTAACTTCTATCATTGTATCTCAAATTAGTGAATGTCCGACGAAACTTAATAGCACTTTCAAGCATCATGCACAAAACATTCCATCTAGTTGCCTCATCCAATCTCAAGAAGCCACCACCTATATCATTCAAGTGCACTTCTTCAACAAAATTTTTGGAATTCCCTCAACCTCCCTTCCGAAGCCCTCACATACTTAACACTTTCTCTAACTTTGTGCAAAGCATCACCCGCCGAACTATAAGATTCAAGATATGTGTGTAACATCCCGATTTTTCTAGGCCTTAATTAAGTATAATCAAGTGATTAATGGAGCATAGATATGTGTTATCATATGGTTAAAAGAAGGGTTGAAGAGGGCTCTGGATTGGTGCAGAGGTTGGAAGAAATCAGGTAAGAATATCCCAGCAGCAAAGTACGCAGGAAAATACTAAAGAGAACACCCGGATGACATGTAGGGGTGACACATGCCATAATTGGACACGTGTCACAAAGGTGGGAAGTGGCAAGGAGGCTGCCACCTAGGTGACACTTGGTTTCCACCTAAATCCCAACTTAACCTACAAATGACGCCTAATCTAAACCAAGAACCCCTAATATATCACTAAAACACCTAATCACCTACCTAGTTAGCACCTAATACTAATGTAACTGAACTAAAAGAAGAAAACTCCTTCCCCTACGTGAAAACAAAGAGGGTCAAAGAAGCAAATGAAGAAAAAGGCATAGAGGTCATTGTTGGAAGAGCTTTGGAGCTTGGTTGAGGTGTCACTGAAAAATCATAGCCAGAGAATCGTCCACCGTTGGATCGTGCTGAAACTTGGTAAGAAGGTTCTGGACACTTTATTCTTAATTGTTACCGTTCGGATTTATGATTCGAGGTTTGTAGAGGGATATATAGAGCTCACGCAGTAGCTTACTTTGGTACCTTTTCCCTATATTCCTGAACACACTTTCGAATCTGCCTTCGCCTAAGTCCAGCCGCTGTTCTTGTAGGTGTTGCTTTGATTTTTTATCTCATTCAATCCGGTTCATTGATTGGAATCCTATGTTGATTCTGTTATTGTTTCTGCGTTTCTGGCTGTTTTTGGACCTCGTGCGTGTGCTCGGGGCAATTTTTGTTCCAATGCACATGCCGGGGGTATTGGTGGCAGTTTGGTGGCCATGTTGAAAAGCGTTCTAAGTTTGTGCTGGTCGCGAAGCTATGATCGAGGGTCAAGGTTGATCATTAGTGCAGGAGATCACGTATATCCTTTACCAGGTGAGGAGGAAGAAACCTCAAATATAGGGGAAAAGTAAGTGTAGAGCATATCTGTTAAAATGTGTGGGGATCCTCAAACCCTATTAGTGGTTGAGTAACCGACAACACCTAACTCACATTGGGGAATACTAGATTGTGGTACCAATGTAGTTTTAGGCATTGTAGGTTTATCGCTGTTTGGTTGATCTATGATAAATTGAGGTTGTATGCTTGCTATGCTTATATGCTCGCTATGAGATATGTGCATTGATGTTAGTAACTTGCTTAGTTGATATTTTAGTATGCATGAGATATAGAGATGCTTGATTCCATGTGTTGTTGATGTCATTGTGATTGCTTTGATCTTGGTTGAATTGAAAGATTATTGGTGTGTTGTTAGACTGATAAAACAATTTATGGTAGTAATGTAACATCCCAATTTTCACAGCGATAAAATATATGGATCTTATCTGAGTTACAGTGGTAATGTTGTAAATATCAAGATATTTTAGAGGAGTAATCATGACTACTTTAGAAAAGTAATCATGATATGGATGACTCATGGTGGTGAGTCATGGTAGAGTAATCATGATAGTGATGAGTCATGGTGATGACTCATCCACTGACTCATCACATTTAGGAACCACGTTTCTCGTTCGGAGTTTGATTTTATCCCTATGTATCCATTTTCACACAAATATTGTTTTATTCTACATTACTAGTAGAGAATTATGGTTAAGGTTTGGGATGAAGACTTAGACGAAACCCGGTCTACGTACGAGATTACAGGAACCGGAATGGATAAGCATCACGTCGCTTTCATGCCACCTCCACATGGCACCTCACCACCTTATCCACTAAGTAATCATTACATGGGTGACTCACCTAGGTGAGTCACCATAGTAATGATGGCAAAGGGTGAGTCACATAGGTGACTCACCATAGTAATGATGATGGTATAGAAAATGACAATTTTGCCCCTAAAGGAAATGACAATTTTGCCCTTAAGTAACTTTTATACAATCCTTACCCTTCCTTCATATGTCTTACACGCCATTCATATATACATATTCTATCTCATATTCCTTTCTCCTTCACTTTATTTTTCAAGCTCAAGTGTTCAAGTTCTAGTAGAACTTTTGATACAATTCCAACTTTGTTCCTAGATAAAGTTACTTTTCTACCCTTAAGTGATAATTACCATATCCTTATTCTTTCCTTTTATATAAGCCACGAAATTCCCTCTCACATTTCTTTCTTCATTTCTTCATTCTTAACCTTTAAATATTCAAGTTAATTTTTAATAGAATCCTAATTTTGTTCTTAAGGAAAATTATCCTTTCTAACATTAAGTCTATCTTATCCATATCTTTTCTATCCTTCTTATCTTTCTATCCTTATCCTCATCCTTTTTATTCTATATATATCCTACCTCACGGCTCCTCTCTTTCTTTTCACTCTCACATTTTCTTTCTTCTCCGTCTCCTTCACTTTAAGAACACCTCCAAGCTTTCAACTCCAATTTCTCTCCATTCTTCAAAGATTTTCCATAAGCTTTGAGAAGCAAAGTTGTCCATCTTGATCTTCTCCATCATCTAAGAGGTAGAGATCTCTTCTTTGAACTCTTAATCTCTAATTCTATTCATTGAAACTCTATGTGTTCATGTTGGTTTTATGTTGATGTCTAAACTTCCAAAATTCATGAAAAATTGTAGAAAATTCATTTTAATGTCAAACGAATTTTCTTGATCTAGATTCATGATCTTCTATCATTAATCTAAGAGTTTGTAATCATGAAAGCTCTCTAACCCATTTGGGGTAGAGAGGGCTGAATGTCCTATGTGAAGAATCATGAAGTTTTGTTCAAAGTTTTGCTTAAAGAAGTGTTGATTTGAGGTCTATCACATTTAAATGTCTTTGAATCCAAAAGAATTGAATCAAAAACCTTTCCTAGCCTTATGTACCTAAAGAGGGCCGAAACCTATGGTGTGAAGAATCTTGAGTTGTGCTTCAAATTCTTGAATTCCATGACTTACAGGAGTGTTATCTATGCTTAAGGATCATAGATCCAAGAGTTTGTACAATTTTAACACTTCTAGCATTTTCCTATTTATGGGCCCGAACCCTAGTTCCTAAGGACTAGGTATGTTTTGTTTGATTTTACTAATTATGATTATGATTTGTGATGAATGATTAGATCGTGTTCAATCATTCTAAAGCGTGCACGGGCATCGATGGAGGAACGGGGCTGCGGCCGTGAGCAAGTGATCGTGGGTTCATGAGAGTTGCTACATTACTCTAAGGTGGGGAGAAAGAATCTCACATCCATCGGGAAGGCAAGATTAGAATAATGTATATTAACATGTGTAGGGGAGCCTTAAACCCTACTAGAGGCTGAGCCCTGACAAAGTACCTAAACCCTAGGTGTAGGTATCTTTGGGCTATCACCACTAAGAATACACCCTAGGCTAGATGACTATTATTTGATGGATGATTAATAGGTTTGATGTGATTGTGACTATGTTCTCTATGTGTTCTATATGAGTTAATTGTGAATATGTGTTATATGTGAATTATGTGTTTATAAGCTTAGAATGATATGCTCACTAGTATGAAATGTATGATATTATATGTTTGAGTTGGTATGTTTAGATATTGAATATCATGTATGCATGTTGTATGATTGATAATGATATGGATAGTGAATCAAAGTGCCATAATGCATATGTGAGGAAAAGTGATGGATACAATGGTATCATGAATAAAGTGATTTGAGGATTGAGATGAATATTGAGATATTGATGGCACAAGTGATGGTTTACATGCATAGCATACTCATGTGCCAAGTAGCGAGCCGTGTGGTATGGGACACACGAGGTTAGTGTACCTGATGCGGGTACGGAAGAGGGAAGGGACGATCTTGGTGATCTTGGGGATGTAATCGGGTTCGGGACTTATCACAAGAGACGGATAGGGTTGCTCCTATCGTGTCGTGTTGCCTGCTGGAACCTGGTTATCCCGATTGGACCCTCAATCTTCCACGTCGCAGGTGGACTTTCCGAGGAGACCAAGATACCTCTCCCGAGAGTTGGAGCGGGATGCACTCTTATTGGTCACGATGAGCGGAAAGGGCCCCTGCACAACTAACTATGGATCTCTGAGATTGAGAATGAGATTTGAGATATCGGCCGACATGCATGTAGGAATGAGATACATATAGTATAAGTGTTGATTATGAGTGATATGATTGGGAGACGATTGTGTATATGTTTCTGTGATGTTCATGATATGATTGGGAGACGATTGTGTATATGTTTCTGTGATGTTCATATATGTGATGTTGATATATGTTATTCTATGGTTCCCATATATGATGTTTGTGTTAGATCCTTATCTCCCTATATTTTTCTATGTATGTTTTCTCTTATGGCTCGTGGAGAATACACTGCAGCTGAGGATTCTATTTTTGAAGAGGATGGCATCCCTTATGAACATGATGCAGACGAAAGATCCGTTGATGTTAGCAGTGAAGGATTCGGAATAGAAGATAGTTTATATTAGTGTCTTGCCAGTACAATATGTATGGGAGTTTTGAGTACTTATATTTCGATGTACTTTATGAGAGGATACTAGTGGTTTTTAGTGGGATTGGTTATGTATCTTCCTTCTTGTAAGTTAAAAGTCGTTGTATTAAAGGAGCGCACTCTGATATATATATATATATATAAGTAATACTGAGTTGTTTATGTTGTTGTTTTATTTCAAGTTTTTAATTTTTCACATGTTTTAGTATTAGATAATTAGGTTACAATGGGATTATCCTACGTAAGTGGGGTCGTCTCAATCCGACTAGTAAGTTGATCTAAGTTGAAGGTGGCTCACATAGTTGGAGAGTGATTTTCTTGCAGTTGGAGGATGTGGACCTTTAAAACATTGGGTAAGCTGTTGTTAAGACGTTGTTAAGGTGATGGAGGCATAATTATAGCATTTGCATTGTTGTGGTGAAAAGCGGTGTGTACAATGGCAACAACAATTTGAGTGGTTGTCATACAAGATTGGTGATTGAGGTGGATACTCCGGGGTGACCAAGATGGCAGAACTTACAGTTGGAGGGATGCAGGAGCTTTCTGGCAGTTGGAGAACTTCTCGGGTCTTCTCACAGTTGGAGGGGCTCGGGGAGGCAGTGCTCCTCACAGTTGAAAGAACCACTGTTGCATTGTCTTGGAAACTCAGGAGGCGGTTACCTGAACGTCCGACATAGGGATGTAAATAGGGCGGGGTGGTACGGGTAGTAGCCCCCCACTACCTACCTCGTTGGATGAATTTCGTATCTATCCCCACCCTGTATCCATGTGGGTATTTATCTTGTTGGTTCTAAACAAATTTATCAATATTTGCGGGTATCCATGGATATTCAACACCTTACAAAAAATTTTATTCACACATGAATTTCAAACTAAGTCTACATTTGAGTTCCTTACTGGTACGAGAAGTTCTTGTGCTTGAAAAGTATTATAGTAAATATACTAAACCATATGATATTTAAACAGTAAAATCATTAAATTAAAATTTAAAATATTAAATAGTAAAACTAATCCATAAGCATGTCTAAATTAATCCATTCATACATGAGCATCATTTCAATCCATTGACCTAATATTTTTAAATGTAAATATTCTAACCCCTTAGCGGGTACCCTTGCGTATGGATACTATACTACCCACCCCTGCCCCATTAATAACCAGGTAGAGAAAGAACCCGTTTAATTTACCCACGAGTACCCATTAAGGTATCCATTTTCTTCCCATCCCTAACCGTCACTGAATTAAGGGGGTGGTAATGTAACATCCCAGTTTTTCTAGGCCTAAGTTAAGTATACTCAAGTGATTAATGAAGCGTAGATATCTGTAATTATATGGTTAAAATAAAGGTTGAAAAGGGCTTTGGATTGGTGCAAAGGCTGGAAGAAATCATGAAAGAATATCCCAACAGCAGAGTTCGCGAGAAAATGCAGAAGAAAACACCCAGACGTCTTCACGGGGCAACACACAGTGACGTGTGGGGGTGACACGTGTCACAAAGGTGGGAAGCGGTAAGGAGGCTTCCACGTATGTGACACTTGGTTTCGACCTAAATCCTAACTTAACCTCCAAATGACACCTAATCTAAACCAAGGACACCTAATATATCACTAAGACGCCAAATCACCTACCTAGATAACACCCAATACTAATATAACAGAACTAAAAGAAGATGGCTCCATCCCCTAATTGAAAACAAATAGGATCAGAAAAGCAAATGAAGAAAAAGGCATAGAAGTCATTGTTGAAGAGCTCTGGAGCTTGATTGAGGTGTCACCAGAAAATCGTCACCGGAGAGTCGTCCACCGTTGGATCGTGCTGAAACTTTGTAAGAAGGGACTGGACACTTTATTATTATTTATCACCGTTCGGATTTGTGACTCGAGGTTTGAAGCTTGATATATGGAGCTCACACAACAGCCTGTTTTGATACCTTTTCCATAGATTCTTGAGTTCACTTTCGAATTTGCATTCGCCTAAGTCCAGCCGTTGTTCTTGTAAGTTTTTCCTTTGATTTTATATCTTCATTCAATCCGGTTTGTTGATTGGAATCCTATGTTGATTCTGTTGATGTTTCTGTGTTTCTAGCCGTTTTTGTAGCCCGCGCGTGTGCTCGGGACAATTTTTGGTCCAATGCACATGTCGGGGGTATCGATGGCAGTTTGGTGGCATTGTTGAAAAGCGCGTTGAGTTTGTGCCGGTCGCAAATCTGTGATCAAGGGTTAAGGCTGTTCGTTAGTTTAGGAGATTATGTATATCATTTACCAGGTGAGGAGGAAGAAAACTCAAATATTGGGGAAAAGTAGGCGTAGAGCATAACTGTTAACATGTGTAGGGATCCTCAAACCTACTAGTGGTAAAGTAACCGACAACACCTAACTCACATTGGGGACTACTAGATTGTGGTACCAATGTAATTTTAGACATTATAGGTTTATCGCCGTTAGCTTGATATATGATAAATTGAGGTTGTATGCTTGCTATGCTTATATGCTCGCTATAAGATATGTGCATTGATATTAGTAACATGCTTGGTCGATATTTTAGTATGCCTGAGATAAAGAGATGCTTGATTCCATGTGTTGTTGATGTGATTGTGATTGTCATTGCTCTGATCTTGGTTGAATTTGGAGATGATTGGTGTGTTGTTAGACTGATAGATCAATTGATGGTATCCGACTAGTAGAATAAGTAAGTTGATCTAAGTTAAGGTGACTCTCGTAGTTGGAGAGTGACTTCCTCACAGTTGGAGGATGTGGACCTTTTAGACGTTGGTTAAACCATTGTTGCGACGTTGTTATGGTGGTAATAAATGCATCATCATAGCATTGGCATTGTTGTGGTCAAAAACCATGTGTACAACTTCAACAACAATTTGAGTGGTTATCACACGAGGTTGGTGTTCGAGGTTGACACTCCGTGGCGACTAAGACAGCTGAACTCACAGTTGGAGGGATGCAAGTGCTTTCTCGCAGTGGGAAAACTTGTCAGGTCTTCTCACTATTGGAGAGGCTTCGGGAGGCAATGCTCCTCCTAGTTTGAGGAACCACTGTTGCGCTATCTTGGAAACTCAGGAAGCGGTTACTTGAACGTCCGACTCGAAGTCCTCACAGTTGGAGGCAGCATTCTGACCTTGGAGAATGATCTTTCTCACAGCCGGAGACTGTCTTGTCGTTCTTCGCCGTTAGAGGTTAACCATTGCATTCCTTTTGTTAGGAGTGTACGTTGAAGAATTGGCCAATCATGTAGACTCAGTTGTGCATGTAGAATAGGCGGTGATCCATAGTTATGATAATCTTGAGGTTGACTGTTGTGGTGATCTCGAGAGATGGTTGTGCTTGTTGTTATGTATTTTGGTGTGTTATGTTCTATGCATTTTTCCTATGCATGACATTTGTATAGTTTCTTACCTCCCATGCATGTTTTTCATGTTTTCTTTACATGTGTTGTTCGGGTCGTGATCCGAAGTTGGAGGTGCTAGTTGGTTGACCGGAATGCTGCGATGGGTGATGCTGAAACGAAGCGACATTCTTCTTCCGCAACAAGGTACCTCTTGAGCAGTGAAGGAGACCTCAGAGGTATCCTTAAGTCTTTTTGTGTATATTGTTTTTACGCCATAACTTCCAAGCGGAGCTCTGATGTGATGTTTTAAGTTGTTTTATTTGCTTTTATGTGTAAGTTTTAAAATAAATCTTTTTCTTGTCATGCTTTTATGGTATAAGATCTAGTAAGGTTAAGGTTTGGGAGCGTCACATTAGGTGGTATCAGAGCAGTTCGGTTCTAACCGGACTGTGAGGTTACGTCGTTGTTACTGGTCGTGCCTAGTTGAACCCACACAGGGTGTTGACTATGTCTAGAACTCAGGTAAAGTGTCTGATTCGCAGGTTATCCATTGTTCCTGTGTTAGGAGGCAATGATAGCTGATTCGGTTATCCATAAGATATTTGAATGTACAAGATGATTGTGTGAACATATCTTATGAATATGAGCTGTTGGTTACTACTATAGAAACCTATGGCTCTGGGGACTCGTAGTGAAGGAAGTGGTGGTACGCTGAGGACAACATTGGAAATAGTGGATCTCCTAGGGATGAAGGAGGAGATGAATATGAAGTTATGAGGACTCCAAGAGGCATGACAATAATTATGTTACAGCAGTCTCAGCAGAATACCTAGTTGATGCAGCAACAAAATGAATTTCTACAACGCATGCAAAATCAAGGAAGGGAAGAAGGAGTAGTGGCTGTCGGGCTGATTGCGTTCATGAAAGGCAAGCCGCTATAGTTCCATGGAGAGTATGACCTTGAGGGAGCAGAACTATGGAACCAAAAGATAGAGAAAATCTTCGCGGTTGTGCGCTGCAGAAAAGATAGCAATGTCACCTATGCATCTTTTACGCTGGCTGGAGGAGAAGAATCTTAGTGGAAGAATTCGCAAGAATGGGAGCAGACAGGAGGATAGTCACATGGGAACTGATCAGGGAGTGTTTTCTCGAGAAGTATTTCCCTGAAACCATCAGACACGAGAAGGAGGAGGAGTTCCTTAGTCTGAAGTAAAGGAGGATTTAAGTGGGTGAATATGCTATGAGGTTTGAGTCTTTGCTCAAATTCTCCAATTCTATGAGGCATATCCAGATGAGAACTGGATTTGCAAAAGGCTTGAAGATGGTTTGAGATATCAGAGTGATGCAGTGGAAGAGGTTGGATCTTACGGAAATTTAATAGGGAGTTTGGGTATATCTTGTAAAGTTAGGAGATGACATGTGACCATGGTATCCCTAACCGTCGCTGAATTTCAAGGACGAAAATCTTTTCAAGGGGGTGGTGATGTAACATCCCAGTTTTTCTAGGCCTTAGTTAAGTGTAATCAAGTGATTAATGGAGCGTAGATATCAGTTATCGTATGGTTAAAAGAATGGTTGAAAAGTGCTTTGGATTGGTGCAAAGGTTGGAAGAAATCATGAAAGAATATCCCAGCAGCAGAGTTCGCGAGAAAATGTAGAAGAAAACACCCAAACGTGTTGACGGGGCAACACGCAGTGACGTGTGGGGGTGACACATGTCACAAAGGTGGGAAGCGGTAAGGAGGCTGCCACGTAGGTGACACTGGGTTTCAACCTAAATCCTAACTTAACCTCCAAATGACACCTAATCTAAACCAAGGACACCTAATATATCACTAAGACACCTAATCACCTACCTAGCTAACACCCAATACTAATTTAACTGAACTAAAAGAAGAGAGCTCCATCCCCTACGTGAAAACAAAGAGGATCAGGGAAGAAAATGAAGAAAAAGGCATAGAATATATTGTTGAAGAGCTCTGGAGCTGGATTGAGGTGTTACCGTAAAATCGTCACCGGAGAGTCGCCCACAGTTGGATCATGCTGAAACTTGGTAAGAAGGGGCTGGACACTTTTTTATTAATTATCACCGTTCGGATTTGTGACTCGAGGTTTGAAGCTTGATATATGGAGCTCACACAGTAGCCTGTTTTGACACCTTTTCCCAAGATTCTTGAGCTCACTTTCAAATCTGCCTTCGCCTAAGTCCAGTCATGGTTCTTGTAAGTTTTTTCTTTGATTTTGTATCTTCATTCAATCCAGTTCGTTGATAGGAATCCTATGTTGATTCTGTTAATGTTTCTGTGTTTCTAGCCGTCTTTTATCCCGCGCGTGAGCTCGGGACAATTTTTGGTCCAATGCACATGTCGGGGGTATCGATGGAAGTTTGGTGGCATTATTGAAAAGCGCGCTGAGTTTGTGCCGGTCACAAATCTGTGATCAAGGGTTAAGGTTGTTCATTAGTTCAGCATATTATGTATATCATTTACCAGGTGAGGAGGAAGAAACCTTAAATATCGGGGAAAAGTACGCGTAGAGCATAACTGTTAACATGTGTAGGGATCCTCAAACCTACTAGTGGTTGAGTAATCGACAACACCTAACTCACATTGGGGACTACTAGATTGTGGTACCAATGTAATTTTAGACATTGTAGGTTTATCGCCGTTAGCTCGATGTATGATAAATTGAGGTTGTATGCTTGCTATGCTCATATGCTCGCTATAAGATATGTGCATTGATATTAGTAACTTGACTAGTCGATATTTTAGTATGCCTGAGTTAAAAAGATGCTTGATTCCAAGTGTTGTTGATGTGATTGTGATTGCTCTGATGTTGGTTGAATTTGGAGATGATTGGTGTGTTGTTAGACAGATAGAACAATTGATGGTATCCGACTAGTTGATCTAAGTTGAAGGCGTCTCTCAAAGTGGGAGAGTGACTTCCTCACAGTTGGAGGATGTGGACCTTTAAGACGTTGGTTAAGCTATTGTTGTGACGTTGTTATGGTGATAAATGCGTAATCATAGCATTTGCATTGTTGTGGTCAAAAACCATGTGTACAACTAAAACAGCAGTTTGAGTGGTTGTCACACGAGGTTGGTGTTCGAGGTTGACACTCTGTGGCGACTAAGAAAGCTGAACTCACAGTTGGAGGGATGCAAGTGCTTTCTCGCAGTTGGAGAACTTGTCAGGTCATCTCACAGTTGGAGAGGCTTAGGGAGGCAATGCTCCTCACAATTCGAGGAACCACTGTTGCACTATCTAGGAAACTCAGGAGGCGGTTACCTGAACGTCGGACTCGAAGTCCTCACAGTTGAAGGCAACATTCTAACCTTGGAGAATGATCTTTCTCACAGATGGAGACTGTCTTGTTATTCTTCGCAGTTAGGGGTTGACCATTGCATTCCCTTTGTTAGGAGTGTATGCTAAAGAATTGGCCAAGCATGTAGACTCAGTTATGCATGTAGAATAGGCGGTGATCCTTAGTTGTGATAATCTTGAGGTTCACTGTTGTGGTGATCTCGAGTGATGGTTGTGCTTGTTGTTGTGTATGTTGGTGTGTTATGTTCTATGCATTTTCCCTATGCATGATATTTGTATAGTTTCTTACCTCCCATGCATGTTTTTCCTATTTTCTTTATATGTGTTGTTTGGGTCGTGATCCAAAGTCGGAGGTGCTAGTTGGCTGACGGGAATGCTGCGATGGGTGATGTTGAAGCAAAGAGAGATCCTTCTTCCGCAACAAGGTTGACGGTGGTACTTCTTGAGTAGAGAAGGAGACCTCAGAGGTATCCTTAAGTCTTTTTGTGTATATTGTTTTTACGCTATAGCTTCCAGGCAAAGCTCTGATGTGATGTTTTAAGTTTTATATTTGCTTTTATGTGTAAGTTTTAAAATAAATCTTTTTCTTGTTATGCTTTTATGGTATAAGATCTAGTAAGGTTAAGGTTTGGGAGCGTCACATTAGTTGGTATCAGAGCAGTTCGGTTCTAACCGGACTGTGAGGTTATGTCGTTGTTACTGGTCGTGCCTAGTTGAACCCACACAAGGTGTTGACTATGTCTAGAAGTCGGGTAAAGTGTCTAATTCACAGGTTATCCATTGTTCCTATCTTGGGAAGCAATGATAACTGATTCGGCTATCCATAAGATATTTGAATGTACAAGATGATTGTGTGAACATATCTTATGATTATGAGCTGATGGTTACTACTATAGAAACCTATGGCGTAGGGGACTCGCAGTGAAGGAAGCGGTGGAACGCAGAGGACAACATTGGAAATAGTGGATCTCCTAAGGATGAAGGAGGAGAAGCATATGAATTTATGAGGACTCTAAGAGGCATGACAATAATTATGTTACAGCAGTCTCAGAATAATAGCTAGTTGATGCAGCAACAAAATGGATTTCTGCAACGCTTGCAAAATCAAGGAAGGGAAGAAGGAGTAGTGGATGTCGGGCTGATTGCGTTCATGAAAGGCAAGCCGCCACAGTTCCATGGAGAGTATGACCATGAGGGAGCAGAACTATGGATCCAAGAGATAGAGAAAATCTTCGAGGCTGTGCGTTGCAGAAAAGATAGCAAAGTCACCTACGCATCTTTTACGCTGGTTGGAGGAACAAAATCTTGGTGGAAGAATTCGCAAGAATGCTGGAGGCAGACGGGAGGATAGTCACAAGGGAACTGATCAGGGAGTGTTTTCTCGAGAAGTATTTCCCTGAAACCATCAGACACGAGAAGAAGGAGGAGCTCCTTAGTCTAAACACTAGTACAGAAAGCACTTTTTACATCGGTTAAGGAGTCGACGTTAAGTCAAGGGAAGTTGTAAACCGATGTTAAAAGTTGACTTTTAACATCGGTTAATAAAAAACCGGATGTTAAAAGTACACTTTAAACATCGGTTATAATAACACCCGATGTTAAAAGTGTGGTCTTCATCAGTGATGTGCTCTGGTCAGTTCACTTTTAACATCCATTGTTGCTACAACCGATGTTAAAAGTACACTTTTAACATCGGTTTTAGGAACACACGATGTTAAAAGTGTACTTTTAACATCGGTTATTATAACAACCGATGTTAAAATTATTATTATTTTTTTATATATGGTGTGTTACATTTATAGTTCTTTCCCACCCTGCGTATCAATCAGTATATCATCCACAATTCAGTACACAACATAATTCCAGAAACAGATTCCAACATGTAACTCATATATTGCTACTCCAGAATTACAATATTACAGTTACACAAGTCCAGAATAATTAAACTAAATTATATGACAATATACATATATACAGTGTTATAAGTGCAATAACCTAAAGTCCAAAATGTGTCACATGCAATACATATAAGTGTAAAAATCATATACAATCTATATTATGCTGCCTAGTATACTCATAAAAGAAATTAGCAAAACGATCCCTTAGGTCTTTCATCTCTTATTTATCAAGTGGAGTTTGATCGTCAAAAACTTGCACAGGTTTAAATAAACTCTACATTAAATCATCAACCAAAACAAAATATAATTTAACTTGTCCAAAACTTTATATTTATTACCTGTTGCCATTCGTCAATAATAGTGGCAGAGACCACGTTCAACATATGTTTCATCACGTAGTATCCACACTCCCAGCCGCTAGCTTGTCTACGAGACTACAAGGCAATATGAAATTGAATATCAAGTACAGTACTAATATAATAATAATTACTGTTGTAATTTTTTTGTAAGAAATAATAAACTACTTACGAGTGGGATAATCCATTCAGGCTTTCTTTTTGACTTGGATGGCCTACTTTTGCCATCTGCACAAGCCATGCTACTTGCAACCATAGCTCTATGATTAAAAATAATAATGTCAATTATGTTCATGTAATAAAGCAAAAGCAATTCAAATTACAAATTAAATTAAAGCTTACATGTTAATCAAGTCCTTCAATTCAGATGTCGGACTATAGTGCAACGAGCATAAGAAGACGACACGATGCTGGCTAGGATGAAGTATGAGCAACTGCCAATGGCCACTCCTAAGTATTGGTGCTAGATAAATATCTTTCTTTGTTCGACCAAGTAGCTTCATGTATGTCTTCATCGCATCCCCATTAGTGCAGTAATTTCCCTGAATTATGCTTGGGTCTAAGAATCCATACGTATTTTGGTTGCATCTTTCCATACATAAGCGATGAAGATACCTAAGATATTAGAATAAAATAATGTTAAATACCTAAGACATTGAAATAAATTATAGAATTAAAATACTTAAAATGCATGTCAACAGTGTACTTACGTGCACCACATACTCAGAACGGTATTGGCTAGCCAATTACCAGATAGACATATGTCACTTATATCCTTCCCAGAGAAAAAAAAGGCTGACAAGTCGCAAGCACCTTCGTGTTTCAAGGGAATAGCATACTCTTTATCCAGCGCATCTGCAGCAAATGCGGCCAAATGAGCTACATTCGATCTTAGCTTTTTATCAATGTTCTAAGCAACAAAGATAAGGCATTAGTTAAGTAATGTCATTTGTAAATAAATAAGACATAAGTAAATAAATGATTAATATGAAATTAATATGCATGCATGGGATAAAGGCATCTCAACTGGCTTATGTGCATCCACACAGCTCCCCAAGGTGCTCACATGCTGAGAAGGTTGGCTCATCGGGCTTTGTTGGGAAAATGTAAGCCCCTTATATGACATCTCCTTTATGAATGATTCCATAAGCTCCGGTAACATCTCTCTTTTTAGCTCCTCCTTAATGCTTTCTCACTCGTGGCTGCTGATTCAGCTTCCAACATGGACTCGTCGTCCGTGATATTGCCGAATTCCCACTAGCCCTCCAACACCCTTTACAAAGCCAGGGTGCTCATCTTTATCTAGGGCAGTGCTCAGGATATCCCTACGTCCATGTTGAACGAATGATCCTTGCGAGCTTTGTTCCACGAGCGATGTCTACAAGGGGGAAATTCACAAAATATGTGTAAGATAGTGTTTACTTAACTATATTAATTACAAGTAGAAGTAATCTATTAATTACTTACAATCTTTTCAGCGACAATGCGTGTGGGCTCAGCTTTAAAATCTCCTGATTTTGTCTTTCGGGCTTCCATCCATGTTTCATGGCGTTCGGGTGGAGATGGAGGATTAACAACTATTTCTCCATCGGCTTCGGCTTCTCCATCAGCTCCACCTTCTTCTTGCTTCTTTTTGGCCTCTTCTTGCTTCTTTTTCATCTTCTCATCCATAATTTTCTACCGAACCATACGATAGCCACCACGAGACATATGGTGTGGGTGTACATTGTTTTTCTGGATTTCCTTGGCCTTTTTCCTTTTCTCCTGTTACAAATAACACGTACTCAATTCAATTAAATAAATAAACTAGATAGGCCTATTATAAAAAATATAACAGGAAGCTAACCAGAAAGGTAGGGTCTTGTCGGCTCACAACAAACCTATCCCACGTCTCCTTATGAATGAAAGAGTATGTGTCAAGTGGAGATTTGCCGTCTTTCTTCTCAAAAATATATCTATTGCCCAAATAGGTCTTGAACCCCGTCCACCGCTTCGCGGCAAAAGAAAGCCATTTCTTCTTACATTCAGAAGTATTCGGGACATCAAAGGTCAACTATAGTACAAAACAAAATGGAGGAAATATTAGAGTATGATAATAATATAAGTAAATACAGTTTAGATACAAATAGAGAGGATAAAATTAAAATACCAAGATTGAAGACCAAATTTGATCCTTCACCATACTCGGTATCTGAGCCCATTCCTCAATCAGAATGCTAACCCTGTTTCGAGCTTCCAGGGCCACAAAACCGGTGAATTTGTCAGCAATCGGCCCTATGGCCCCCCATATGTATCAAACTCAATCAGATGCCTCTAATCATTGCAACGACTCAGGGCCAACGATCGTAACTTTGTGGCTGATCTACCCCTTTTTTTGGGGCGTGCACCACCTGACCCGTTATGTGAAGGAGAAGGAGGAATGCCTGCGGGATCAGTCATGTATGCTTATTTAGACAAAAAGTAATAAATTAGGTTAGTATATAAGAATGGATAAATAAAAATAAGTCTACTATAACATGGATAAAAAAGCCTACTTTAACATGGATAAATAAAAATAAGTCTAACTTAACATGTAGAAATAAAAATAAGTCTACTTTAACATGGATAAATAAAAAAAGAATACTTTAATTTAAACATAACTTACACTATGGTCAAGTTTAGATCAATATCCCTTCATGATGATCATCACGAGTGGCAAGCACATCGTCCACTACATTTTCCTCGACGAAAATAGGCATCTGTGTTGAGAAAGAAGGAGTTTCTGGAATATCAGGAGTTGAATCTTGATTTTCATGGATACCATTATGTATGCTTTTTCCTTGGAGAACAATTGACCACCTTTTGTTAGAAGGATCATTGATATAAAACACTTGTTTTGCTTGGGAAGCCATGATGAAAGGCTCTTCCTTGTGACCTACTTTGTCAAGGTCTACCAATGTAAATCCTAATTCTTCAGTTTGCACACCACTGTTACTGTCAACCCACTTACACTTAAAAACAGGCACTTGAAATTTAGTGTAACCGACCTCCCAAATCTCTTCAATGACTCCAAAGTAAGATTTCGATGCCATAATGGGGATTTGTATCTTTTGAACTAGAGAAGTGCATCGACTCAGATACAATCATAACCCCACTGTTTTGCATGGTCCTCTTGTCATCTTGGGACTTTGTATAGAAGGAAAACATATTGATATCATATCCACTCCAACATATGACTTCAAGACGTGGCCCCTGTGCTAGCCATTGTAATGTATCGGAAGCAGTATGATCATATGTAATTTTTTCTTTAAACTAGGCTACGAAAGTCTTGTTATGATGGTTCAACAACCATTTTTTGTTCCTTCTAGCGTTTTCTTCCTTGACCTCTTGTTTGTGAGCACATAAGTAAGGTGCAACCTCATCAATGTTATTCAAAATGTGCAAATGGGCTTGAAACACTTCTTCCCGAGCCTTGCTATTAACCTTTATACCTCGTGTACCCTTACCGGCACATCTTCCCTCATGACGAGGCTTTGGAATCCCTATAGCCTCCACTTCTGAAAGGTAGTCTTGAAAAAACTTAATAGCTTCTTCTGCAACGTACCTTTGAACAATAGATGCTTCAGGACGGTGTGGATTCTTCACATACCCTTTCAAGATCTTCATGTATCGCTCAATTGGGTACATCCACCTTAAATAAACGGGGCCACATAATCTAATTTCCCTCACTAGATGAACAATTAAGTGAACCATGATGTCGAAAAATAAAGGAGGAAAATACATCTCCAATTGGCACAAGATTATAGCAGCCACATCTTCCAACTCATCCAACTTCTAGAGGTCAATGACTTTGCTACATATAGCATTGAAGAATGAGCACAACCTAGTTATGACATGTCTAACATTTTTAGGAGCAATACCACGAATAGCCACTGGTAGTAGTTGTTGCATCAAGACGTGGCAATCATGAGACTTTAAGCCAACCAATTTTAGATCGTTTGAGACAAATCTCTTGACATTTGAAGAGTAACCCTGTGGCACTTTGACGCCCCGTAGACACTCACAAAAACTTGTTCTCTTTTTTTTTGAGAAGGTATGACATGCTGGAGGCAAATATGTCCGCTTACCATCCTTTGGTTGTGGATCTAACTGCTCTCGTATACCCATCGCAACCAGATATAGACGAGCATTCACACCGTCCTTTGTCTTACCCTAAATGCTGAGAAGCGTTCCAATTAGACTATCACATACATTTTTCTCCACATGCATGACATCAATACAATGTCTGACACCAAGTTTGCACTAGTATGGAAGATCAAAGAATATCGACCTCTTCTTCCATATGTTTTTATCAATAGCCTTCTTTTGAACCTTTCCGAACATAACATTAATGTCCTTCACCTTTTGATAAACTTTCTCTCCATTAAAGGCCGTCGGAGCAATTCCATTCTCTTGGAATCCATTGAAATCTTTTTTCAGTTTACGATATGGGTGATCACGTCTGATAAATCTCCGATGCCCAAGGTAAATTGTCTTCCTTTCATGTTGCAATCGTGTGAAACATATGCCTTCTTCACATATTGGAACTTTCTCTCCATTAAAGGCCGTCGGAGCAATTCCATTCTCTTGGAATCCATTGAAATCTTTTTTCAGTTTACGATATGGGTGATCACGTCTAAGAAATCTCCGATGCCCAAGGTAAATTGTCTTCCTTCCATGTTGCAATCGTGTGAAACATATGCCTTCTTCACATATTGGGCATGCTTTATGCCCCTTAACACTATACCTGGACAAGTTCTCGTATGCTGGAAAGTCATTGATGGTGCAAAATAACATGGCACGCATCTTGAAAGTCTCATTGTAATGGCCATCAAACACATTAACGCCTTCCACCCACAGCTTTCTCAAGTCTTCAATCAAGGGACTTAGATAAACATCTAAGTCATTTTCTGGCTGTTTTGGACCCGAAATCATCATAGATAACATCCTGTATTTGCGCTTCATGCACAACCAAGGAGGTAGATTGTAAATTACGAGGAGAATAGGCCATGAACTATGGATACGACTTAAGGTACCATACGGATTCATTCCATCCGTAGCAAGTCCAAGCCTAAGGTTTCTTGGCTCATTTCCGAAATTCGGAAACAAACTATCAATTCTCTCCCATTGCACAGAATCAGCCGGATGGCGAAGCATTCCATCACGTTTCCTCTCATCTGCATGCCATCTAATGTTCTTTGCATCATTTACATTAGCGAACAATCGCTTGAACCTTGATATTATTGGAATATACGACAACAACTTTGTAGGAGGACCCTTTGTGATCACATCACAACTAGAATCATCATCCTTCACTTTGTACCGTGATACCCCACACTTGGGGCAATCGTGCATCCTTTCATACACACCCCTGTATAGTATGTAATCATTAGGACATGCATGTATCTTCTTATACTCCATACCCATCAGACAGAGTATCTTCTTCACCTCATAGTTACGATCTGGCAGTGTGTTGCCTTCTGGAAGCATGTTGTTCAGCAACTCAAGCAATTCGGTGAAGCTTTTATCACTCCACCCATTTCTCGCCTTCACACTAAACAATTTTAAGAACGCCGACAACCTTGTATAAGTAGTGCACCCCGGATACAAAGGCATTTCCGCATCACTGCACAAAGTATCATACACACGTGCTCACTGAAATGACTCTTGTCCAATATCACTGATCATGTCCTCTAGTCGATCGTCCTCCATATCTACATCAACTTCTTCACTTTGGGACATACTTGGCATGTTTAACAAGTCATCACCATGCCATATCCATCTTGTATAACTCTTGCAAATCCCTTCACAAATAAGATGATCAAGTATTTGCTTAAATTCACATTTCCTCATATTCAAACATCTAACACAAGGACAATTAAATCTTCCATTACTATCAGGAAGATTTCTTTGAGCAAATTCTAGAAACTCTTCCACTCCCTCCCAATACTCATCACTTGTGCATTTACTAACCATCCAACTAAGGTCCATATCCACGTTCTGTAGATATACACATATTCATACAATATGAGCACAGGAGGGGAGACTCTCAAAGAGCAGTATTTGAAATTAAAGGCCTAAACCTTAAGTCCTATAATAGAATCTAAACCCCTAGACTATTGATCAAACCAATCCAGATGACCTAACTTTTTAAAAGAACCCAAACCCCTTGACTAGATTATAAGCAAAGCCTAAAAGTCTATGCTCAATATGTAAGATCAAAGTGTTTAAGTTTAAAAAAACTCCAAATGCATTTCATTATTTCATAAAATATTCAAATCATTAAAATAAAGACAATGCTAAACACTAACTAACAGACAAGGATTACCAAGAAGAAGGAGAGTTGGGGCGGTTCAATTGCGGTGGTCAGTTGAAGAAGAGAGGGAGTTGGGGTGGTTCAGTTGCGATGGTTCAATTGTAAATGGTTCTGAGTAAATATTAGCAAAAATTGTATTTAGCAAATGAGGGTTTTAGCAAATAAAAATAGGGAAGAGAGAGTTACGTACCTTTGCGAAGAGGAAGTGATGGTGGTGGTTCTACGGTGGCTCACGAACGGAAGAGAAGGAGGTCAGTGAAGAGAAGAGAAAAGTAGGTCGCGGGACTGAGAACACTGTAACGTTGAAATGTAGGGCGCAAGACAGAGAAGGTTTGAGAAAGTTAACATTATACATTTTAATAAATATTAACATCGGTTCTTAGAAAAATCGATGTTAAACTTTATTTTAACATCGGTTATATAAAAAAAAGATGTTAAAAATTGACTTTTAATATCGGTTCACAAAAAACCGATGTTAAAAAGTTAGCACCAGGAAATATGGAAGGGAGGGAAGAAACTTTTAACATCGGTTGTACCAGAAACCGATGTTAAAAGTACATTTTAACATCAGGTTACTTATAACCGATGTTAAAAGTTTCTTCCCTCCATTCCACATTTACTGGATTGCCACCCAATCTCCCATTTTAACATCGGTTTTTAATGAACCGATGTTAAAAGTGTACTCCATACGATATTTATTTACAAGTTTGCCACCGCGTCTATTTTTAACATTTGTTTTTCTTTAACAGATGTTAAAAGCCTGACGTGAAAAGTCTATTTTCCACTAGTGAAAGTAAAGGAGGATTTAAGTGGGTGAATATGCTATGAGGTTAGAGTCTTTGCTCAAATTCACCAATTCTATGAGGCATATCCAGATGAGAACAAGATTTGCAAAAGGCTTGAAGATGGTTTGAGATATCAGAGTGACGCAGTGGAAGCAGTTGGATCTTACGAAAATTTAATAGGGAGATTGGATATATCTTGGAAAGTTAGGAGATGACATGTGACCATGGTATCCCTAACCGTCGCTGAATTTCAAGGACGAAATTCTTTTCAAGGGGGTGGCAATGTAACATCCCAGTTTTTCTAGGCCTTAGTTAAGTGTAATCAAGTGATTAATGGAGCGTAGACATCTGTTATCATATGGTTAAAAGAAGGGTTGAGAAGGGCTTCAGATTGGTGCAAAGGTTGGAAGAAATCAGGAAAGAATATCCCAGCAGCAGAGTTCGCGAGAAAATGCAGAAGAAAAAACCCAGACGTGTTGACGGGGCAACACGCAATGACGTGTGGGGGTGACACGTGTCATAAAGGTGGGAAGCGGTAAGGAGGCTGCCACGTAGGTGACACTTGGTTTCGACCTAAATCCTAACTTAACCTCCAAATGACACCTAATCTAAACCAAGGACACCTAATATATCACTAAGACACCTAATCACCTACCTAGCTAACACCCAATACTAATATAACTGAACTAAAAGAAGAGAGCTCCATCCCCAACGTAAAAACAAAGAGGATCAGAGAAGCAAATGAAGAAAAAGGCATAGATGTCATTGTTGAAGAGCTCTGGAGCTTGATTGACGTGTCACCGGAAAATCATCACCGGAGAGTCGTCCACCGTTGGATCATGCTGAAACTTGGTAAGAAAGGACTGGACACTTTATTCTTTATTATCACCGTTCAGATTTGTGATTCGAGGTTTGAAGCTTGATATATGGAGCTCACACAAAAGCCTGTTTTGACACCTTTTCCCTAGATTCTTGAGCTCACTTTCGAATCAGCCTTCGCTTAAGTCCAGCCGTTGTTCTTGTAAGTTTTTCCTTTGATTTTTTATCTTCATTCAATCCGGTTCGTTGATTGGAATCCTGTGTTGATTCTGTTATTGTTTCTGTGTTTCCAGCCGTTGTTGTACCTCGCGCGTGTGCTCGGGACAATTTTTGGTCCAATGCACATGTCGGGATATCGATGGCAGTTTGGTGGCATTGTTGAAAAGCATGCTGAGTTTGTGCCGGTCGCAAATCTGTGATCAAGGGTTCAGGCTGTTCGTTAGTTCAGGATATTACATATATCATTTACCACGTGAGGAGGAAGAAACCTCAAATATCGGGGAAAAGTAGGCGTAGAGCATAACTGTTAACATGTGTAGGGATCCTCAAACCTACTAGTGCTTGAGTAACCCACAACACCTAACTCACATTGCGGACTACTAGATTGTGGTACCAATGTAATCTTAGACATTATAGGTTTATCACCATTAGCTTGATGTATGATAAATTGAGGTTCTATGCTTGCTATGCTTATATGCTCGCTATAAGATATGTGCGATGATATTAGTAACTTTCTTAGTCTATATTTTAGTATGCCTGAGATAAAGAAATGCTTGATTCCATGTGTTGTTGATGTGATTGTGATTGTGATTGCTCTGATCTTCATTGAATTTGGAGATGATTGGTGTGTTGTTAGACTGATAGAACAATTGATGGTATCCGACTAGTAGAATAAGTAAGTTGACCTAAGTTGAAGGTGACTATCATAGTTGGAGAGTGACTTCCTCACAGGTGGAGGATGTGGACCTTTAAGATGTTGGTTAAGCTATTGTTGCGACGTTGTTATGGTGATAAATGCGTACTCATAGCATTTACATTGTTGTCATCAAAAACCATGTGTACAACTGCAACAACAGTTTGAGTGGTTGTCACACGAGGTTGGTGTTCGAGATTGACACTCCGTGGCAACTAAGGCGCTAAACTCACAGTTGGAGGGATGCAAGAGCTTTCTCGCAGTTGGAGAACTTGTCAGGCCTTCTCACTATTGGTGAGGCTTGGGGAGGCAATGCTCCTCACAGTTCAAGGAACCACTGTTGCACTATCTTGGAAACTCAGGAGGCGGTTACCTGAACGTCCGACTCGAAGTCCTCACAGTTGGAGGCAACATTCTGACCTTGGAGAAAGACCTTTCTCTTAGTTGGAGACTTTCTTGTCATTCTTTGCAGTTAGCGGTTGACCATTGCATTCCCTTTGTTCGGAGTGTACGTTGAAGAATTGGCCAATCATGTAGACTCAATTGTGCATGTACAATAGCGGTGATCCTTAGTTGTGATAATCTTAAGGTTGACTGTTGTGGTGATCTCGAGAGATGGTTGTGCTTGTTGTTGTGTATGCTGGGGTGGGTGATGCTGAAGCAAAGTGAGAACCTTCTTCCGCGACAAGGTTGACGTTGGTACTTCTTGAGCAGAGAAGGAGACCTCAGAGGTATCCTTAAGTCTTTCTGTGTATGTGGTTTTTACGCCATAGCTTCCTGGCGGAGCTCTGATGTGAAGTTTTAAGTTGTTATATTTGCTTTTATGTGTAAGTTCTAAAATAAATCTTTTTCTTGTTATGCTTTTATGGTATAAGATCTAGTAAGGTTAAGGTTTGGGAGCGTCGCATTAGGTGGTATCGGAGCAGTTCGGTTCTAACCGGACTGTGAGGTTATGTCATTGTTACTGGTCGTGCCTAGTTGAACCCACACAGGGTGTTGACTATGTCTAGAAGTCAGGTAAAGTGTCTGATTCGAGGCTTATCCATTATTCCCATGTTGGGAAGCAATGATAACTGATTCGGTTATCCATAAGATATTTGAATGTACAAGATGATTGTGTGAACATATCTTATGAATATGAGCAGATGGTTACTACTATAGAAACCTATGGCTCAGGGGACTCGTAGTGAAGGAAGTGGTGGAATGCAGAGGACAACATTGGAAATAGTGGATCTCCTGGGGATGAAGGAGGAGAAGTTGTGAGGACTCTGAGAGGCATGACAATAATTATGTTACAACAGTCTCAGCAGAATACCCAGTTGATGCAGCAACAAAATGAATTTCTGCAAGGCATGCAAAATCAAGGAAGGGAAGAAGGAGTTGTGGATGTCGGGCTGATTGCGTTCATGAAAGGCAAGCAGCCACAGTTCCATGGAGAGTATGACCTTGAGGGAGCAGAACTATGGATCCAAGAGATAGAGTAAATCTTCGTGGCTGGGCGTTGCAGAAAAGATAGCAAAGTCACCTACACATCTTTTACGCTGGTTGGAGGAGCAGAATCTTGGTGGAAGAATTCGTAAGAATGCTGGAGGAAGACGGGAGGATAGTCACATGGGAACTGATTAGGGAGTGTTTTCTCGTGAAGTATGTCCCTGAAACCATCAGGCACGAGAAGAAGGAGGAGTTCCTTTGTCTAAAGTAGTGGAGGATTTAAGTGGGTGAATATGCTATGAGGTTTGAGCCTTTGCTCAAATTCTCCAATTCTATGAGGCATATCCAGATGAGAACTGGATTTTCAAAAGGCTTGAAGATGGTTTGAGATATCAGAGTGACGCAGTGGAAGCAGGTTGGATCCTTGCGGAAATTTAATAGGGAGTTTGGATATATCTTGGAAAGTTAGGAGATGACATGTGACCATGGTATCCCTAACCCTCGCTGAATATCAAGGACGAAATTCTTTTCAAGGGGGTGGTAATGTAATATCCCAGTTTTTCTAGGCCTTAGTTAAGTGTAATCAAGTGATTAATGGAGCGTAGATATCTGTAATCATATGGTTAAAAGAAGGGTTGAAAAGGGCCTTGGATTGGTACAAAGGTTGGAAGAAATCAGGAAAGAATATCCCAGCAGCAGAGTTCGTGAGAAAATGCAAAAGAAAACACCCAGACGTGTTGACGAGGCAATACGCAGTGACGTGTGGGGGTGACACATGTCACAAAGGTGGGAAGCGGTATGGAGGTTGCCATGTAGCTGACACTTGGTTTCGACCTAAATCCTCCCTTAACCTCCAAATGACACCTAATCTAAACCAAGGACACCTAATATATCACTAAGACACCTAATCACCTACCTAGCTAACACCCAATACTAATATAACTGAACTAAAAGAAGAGAGTGCCATCCCCTACATGAAAACAAAAAGGATCAGAGAAGCAAATGAATAGAAAGGCATAGATGTCATTGTTGAAGAGCTTTGGAGTTTGATTGCGGTGTCACCGGAAAATCATCACTGGAGCGTCTTCCACGGTTGGATCGTGCTGAAAGTTGATAAGAAGGGAGTGGACACTTTATTCTAAATTATCACCATTCGGATTTGTGATTCGAGGTTTGAAGCTTAATATATGGAGCTCACACAGTAGCCTGTTTTGATACCTTTTCCCTAGATTCTTGAGCTCACTTTCGAATCTATCTTCGCCTAAGTCCAGCTGTTGTTCTTGTAAGTTTTTCCTTTGATTTTGTATCTTCATTCAATCCGGTTCGTTGATTGGAATCCTATTTTGATTCTGTTATTGTTTCTGGGTTTCTAGCCGTTTTTGTACCCCGCGCGTGTGCTCGGGACAATTTTTGATCCAATGCACATGTCGGGGGTATCGATGGCAGTTTGACGGCATTGTTGAAAAGCGCGCTAAGTTTGTGCAGGTCGCAAATCTGTGATCAAGGGTTAAGGTTGTTCGTTAGTTCAGGAGATTACGTCTATCATTTACCAGGTGGGGAGGAAGAAACCTCAAATATCGGGGAAAAGTAGGCATAGAGCATAACTGTTAACATGTGTAGGGATCCTGAAACCTACTAGTGGTTGAGTAACCGACAACACCTAACTCACATTGGGGACTACTAGATTGTGGTACCAATGTAATTTTAGACATTGTAGGTTTATCGTCGTTAGCTTGATGTATGATAAATTGAGGTTGTATGCTTGCTATGCTCGCTATAAGATATGTGCATTGATATTTGTAACTTGCTAAGTCGATATTTTAGTATGCCTGAGATAAAGAGATGCTTGATTCCATGTGTTGTTAATGTGATTGTGATTGCTCTAATCTTTGTTGAATTTGGAGATGATTGGTGTGCTGTTAGACTGATAGAACAATTGATGGTATCCGACCTGTAGAATAAGTATGTTGATCTAAGTTGAAGGTGACTCTCATAGTTGGAGAATGACTTCCTCACAGTTGGAGGATGTGGACCTTTAAGACGTTGGTTAAGCTATTGTTGCGATGTTGTTACGGTGATATATGTGTAATCATAGCATTTGCATTGTTGTGGTCAAAAACCATGTGTACAATTGCAACAACAGTTTGAGTGGTTGTCACACGAGATTGGTGTTCGAGGTTGACACTCCGTGGCGACTAAGACGGCTGAACTCACAGTTGGAGGGATGCAAGTGCTTTCTCGCAGTTGGAGAACTTGGCAGGTCTTCTCACTGTTGGAGAGGCTTGGGGAGGCAATTCTCCTCACAGTTCGAGGAACCACTGTTGCACTATCTTGGAAACTCAGGAGGCGGTTATCTGAACAGCCGACTCGAAGTCCTCACAGTTGGAGGCAACATTCTGACCTTGGAGAATGATCTTTCTCACAGTTGGAGACTGTCTTGTCATTCTTTGCAGTTAGAGGTTGACCATTGCATTCCTTTTATTAGGAGTGTACGTTGAAGAATTGGCCAATCATGTAGACTCAGTTGTGCATGTAGAATAGGCGGTGATCCTTAGTTATGATAATCTTGAGGTTGACTGTTGTGGTGATCTCGAGAGATGGTTGTGCTTGTTGTTGTGTATGTTGGTGTGTTGTGTTCATTGCATTTTCCCTATGCATGATATTTGTATAGTTTCTTACCTCCTATGCATGTTTTTCCTGTTTTCTTTATATGTGTTGTTTGGGTCGTGATCCGAAGTCGGAGGTGCTAGTTGGCTAACGGGAATGTTGCGGTGGGTGATGTTGAAGCGAAGTGAGATCCTTCTTCCGCAACAAGGTTGACGGTGGTACTTCTTGAGCAGAGAAGGAGACCTCAGAGGTATCCTTAAGTCTTTTTGTGTATATTGTTTTTATGCCATAGCTTCCAAGCGGAGCTCTGATGTGAAGTTTTAAGTTGTTATATTTTCTTTTATGTGTAAGTTTTAAAATAAATCTTTTTCTTGTAATGCTTTTATGGTATAAGATCTAGTAAGGTTAAGGTTTGGGAGCGTCACATTAGGTGGTATCAGAGAAGATCGATTCTAACCGTGAGGTTATTTCGTTGTTACCGGTCGTGCCCAGTTGAACCTACACAGGGTGTTGACTATGTCTAGAAGTCGGGTAAAGTGTATGATTCGCAGGTTATCCATTGTTCCTGTGTTCGGAAGCAATGATAACTAATTCGGTTATCCATAAGATATTTGAATGTACAAGAAGATTGTGTGAACATATCTTATGAATATGAGCTGATGGTTACTACTATAGAAACCTATGGCTCAGGGGGCTCGTAGTGAAGGAAGTGGTGGAACGCGGAGGACAACATCGGAAATAGTGGATCTCCTAGGGAAGAAGGAGGAGAAGAATATGAAGTTATGAGGACTCTGAGAGGCATGACAATAATTATGTTACAGCAGTCTCAGCAGAATACCCAGTTGATGCAGCAACAAAATGAATTTCTGCAACACATGCAAAATCAAGGAAGGGAAGAAGGAGTAGTGGATGTCGGGCTGATTGCGTTCATGAAAGGCAAGCCGCCACAGCTCCTTGTAGAGTATGACCTTGAGGGAGCAGAACTATGGATCCAAGAGATAGAGAAAATCTTGGTGGCTGTGTGTTGCAGAAAAGATAGCAAAGTCACTTACGCATCTTTTACGCTGGTTGGAGGAGCAGAATCTTGGCGGAAGAATTCGCAAGAATGCTGGAGGCAGAAGGGAGGATAGTCACATGGGAACTGATCAGGGAGTGTTTTCTCGAGAAGTATGTCCCTGAACCCATCAGACACGAGAAGGAGGAGGAGTTCCTAAGTCTAAAGTAAAGGAGGATTTAAGTGGGTGAATATGCTTTGAGGTTTGAGTCTTTGCTCAAATTCTCCAATTCTATGAGGCATATCCAGATGAGAACTGGATTTACAAAAGGCTTGAAGATGGTTTGAGATATCAGAGTGATGCACTGGAAGCAGGTTGGATCCTTACGGAAAGTTAATAGGGAGTTTGGATATATCTTGGAAAGTTAGGAGATGAAATATGACCATGGTATCCCTAACCGTCGCTGAATTTCAAGGACAAAATTATTTTCAAGGGGGTGGTAATGTAACATCCTAGTTTTTCTAGGCCTTAGTTAAGTGTAATCAAGTGATATATGGAGCGTAGATATCTGTTATCATATGGTTAAAAGAAGGGCTGAAAAGGGCTTTGGATTGGTGCAAAGGTTGGAAGAAATCAGGAAAGAATATCCCAGCAGAAAAGTTCGCGAGAAAATGAGGAAGAAAACAGCCAGACATGTTGACGGGGCAACACGCAGAGACGTGTGGGGGTGACACGTGTCACAAAGGTGGGAAGCGGTAAGGAGGCTGCCACGTAGATGACACTTGGTTTCGACCTAAATCCTAACTTAACCTCTAAATGACACCTAATATAAACCAAGGACACCTAATATATCACTAAGACACCTAATCTCCTACCTAGCTAACACCCAATACTAATATAACTGAACTAAAAGAAGAGTGCTCCATCCCCTAAGTGGAAAAAAGAGGATCAGAAAAGCAAATGAAGAAAAAGGCATACAAGTCATTGTTGAAGAGCTCTGGCGCTTGATTGAGGTGTCACCTGAAAATCGTCACCAGAGAGTCGTCCACCATTGGATTGTGCTGAAACTTGGTAAAAAAGGACTGGACACTTTATTCTTAATTATTACCATTCGGATTTGTGATTCGAGGTTTGAAACTAGATATATGGAGGTCACACAGTAGCCTGTTTTGATACCTTTTCCTTAGATTCTTGAGCTCACTTTCGAATCTGCCTTCGCCTAAATCCACTCGTTGTTCTAGTAAGTTTTTCCTTTGATTTTGTATCTTCATTCAATCCGGTTCGTTGATTGGAATCCTATGTTGATTCTGTTATTGTTTCTGTGTTTCTAGCCGTTTTTGTACCCCGCGGGTGTGCTCAGGACAATTTTTGGTCCAATGCACATGTCGGAGGTATCGATGGCAATTTGGTGGCATTGTTGAAAAGCGCGCTGAGTTTGTGCCGGTCGCAAAACTGTGCTCAAGGGTTAAGGCTGTTCGTTAGTTCAGAGATTACGTATATCATTTACCAGGTGAGGAGGAAGAAACCTCAAATATCGGGGAAAGGTAGGCGTAGAGCATAACTGTTAACATGTGTAGGGATCCTCAAACCTACAAGTGGTTGAGTAACTGACAACACCTAACTCACATTGGGGACTACTAGATTGTGGTACCGATGTAATTTTAGACATTGTAGGTTTATCATCATTAGCTTGATGTATGATAAATTGAGGTTGTATGCTTGCTATGCTTATATGCTCGCAATAAGATATGTGCATTGATATTAGCAACTTGCTTAGTTGATATTTTAGTATGCCGGAGATAAAGAGATGCTTGATTCCATGTGTTGTTGATGTGATTGTGATTGTGATTGCTCTGATCTTGGTTGAATTTGGAGATGATTGGTGTGTTGTTAGACTGATGAAACAATTGATAGTATAAAACTAGTAGAATAAGTAAGTTGATCTAAGTTGAAGGTGACTCTCATAGTTGTAGAGTGATTTCTTCACAGTTGGAGGATGTGGACCTTTAAGACATTGGTTAAGCTATTGTTGCGACGTTGTTATGGTGATAAATGCGTAATCATAGCATTTGCATTGTTGTGGTCAAAAACCATGTGTACAATTGCAACAACAGTTTGAGTGGTTGTCACACGAGATTGGTGGTCGAGGTTGACACTCCGTGGCGACTAAGACGGCTGAACTCACAGTTGGAGGGATGCAAGTGCTTTCTCGCAGTTGGAGAACTTGGCAGGTCTTCTCACTGTTGGAGAGGCTTGGGGAGGCAATGCTCCTCACAGTTCGAGGAACCACTGTTGCACTATCTTGGAAACTCAGGAGGCGGTTATCTGAACAACCGACTCGAAGTCCTCACAGTTGCAGGCAACATTCTGACCTTGGAGAATGATCTTTCTCACAGTTGGAGACTGTCTGTTCATTCTTCGCAGTTAGAGGTTGACCATTGCATTCCCTTTGTTAGGAGTGTACGTTGAAGAATTGGCTAATCATGTAGACTCAGTTGTGCATATAGAATAGGCGGTGATCCTTAGTTGTGATAATCTTGAGGTTGACTATTGTGGTGATCTCGAGAGATGGTTGTGCTTGTTGCTGGGTATGTTGGTGTGTTATGTTCTATGCATTTTCCCAATGCATGATATTTGTATAGTTTCTTATCTCCCATGCATGTTTTTACTGTTTTCTTTATATATGTTGTTTGGGTCGTGATCTGAAGTCGGAGGTGCTAGTTGGCTGACGGGAATGTTGGGGTGGGTGATGCTGAAGCGAAGTGAGATCCTTCTTCCGCAACAAGGTTGACGGTGGTACTTCTTGAGCAGAGAAGGAGACCTCAGAGGTATCCTTAAGTCTTTCTGTGTATATTGTTTTTACGCCATAGCTTCCAGGCGGAGCTCTGATGTGAAGTTTTAAGTTGTTATATTTGCTTTTATGTGTAAGTTTTAAAATGAATCTTTTTCTTGTTATGCTTTTATGGTATAAGATCTAGTAAGGTTAAGGTTTGGGAGCGTCACATTAGGTGGTATCAGAGCAGTTCGATTCTAACCGGACTGTGAGGTTATTTCGTTGTTACTGGCCGTGCCTAGTTGAACCCACACAGGGTGATGACTCTGTCTAGAAGTCGAGTAAAGTGTATGATTCGCAGGTTATCCATTGTTCCTGTGTTGGGAAGCAATGATAACTGATTCGGTTATCCATAAGATATTTGAATGTACAAGATGATTGTTTGAACATATCTAATGAATATGAGCTGATGGTTACTACTATAGAAACCTATGGCTCAGGGGACTCGTAGTGAAGGAAGTGGTGGAACGCAGAGGACAACATTCGAAATATTGGATCTCCTAGGTATGAAGGAGGAGAAGAATATGAAGTATGAGGACTCTGAGAGGCATGACAATAATTATGTTACAACAGTCTCAGCAGAATACCGAGTTGATGCAGCAACAAAATGAATTTCTACAACACATGCAAAATCAGGGAAGGGAAGAAGAAGTAGTGGATGTGGGGCTGATTGCGTTCATGAAAGGCAAGCCGCCACAGTTCCATGGAGAGTATAACCTTGGGGGAGCAGAACTATGGATCCAAGAGATAGAGAAAATCTTTATGGCTTGAAACCATCAGACCCAAGAAGGCGGAGGAGTTCCTTAGTCTAAAGTAAAGGAGGATTTAAGTGGGTGAATATGCTATAAGGTTATAGTCTTTGTTCAAATTCTCCAATTCTATGAGGCATATCCAGATGAGAATTGGATATGCAAAAGGCTTGAAGATGGTTTGAGATATCTGAGAGACGCAGCGGAAGCAGGTTGGATCCTTACGGAAAGTTAATAGGGAGTTTGGATATATCTTGGAAAGTTAGGAGGTGGCATGTGACCATGGTATCCCTAATTGTCGCTGAATTTCAAGAACGAAATTCTTTTCAAGGGAGTGGTAATGTAACATCTCAGTTTTTCTAGGCCTTAGTTAAGTGTAATCAAGTGATTAATTAAGCATAGATATCTGTTATCATATGGTCAAAAGAAGGGTTGAAAAGGGCTTTGGATTGGTGGAAAGGTTGGAAGAAATCAGGAAAGAATATCCCAGCAGCAGAGTTCGCGAGAAAATACCGAAGGAAACACTCAGAAGTATTGACGGGGCAACACGCAGTAAAGAGGTAAAGAGGTTGCCATGTAGGTGACACTTGGTTTCGACCTTAATCCTAACTTAACCTCCAATTGACACCTAATCTAAACCAAGGACACCTAATATATCACTAAGACACCTAATCACCTACCTTGCTAACACCCAATACTGATATAACTGAACTAAAAGAAGAGAGCGCCATCCCCTACGTGAAAACAAAGAGGATCAGAGAAGCAAATGAAAAAAAAGGCATAGAAGTCATTGTTGAAGTGCTTTGAAGCTTGATTGAGGTGTCACCGAAAAATCATCACCAAAGACCCGTCCAGCGTTGGATCGTGCTGAAACTTGGTAAGAAGGGACTGGACAATTTATTCTTAATTATCACCGTTCGGATTTGTGATTCGAGGTTTGAAGCTTGATATACGGAGCTCACACAATAGCCTGTTTTGATACCTTTTCCGTAGATTCTTGAGCTCACTTTCGAATCTGCCTTCGCCTAAGTCCATCCGTTGGTCTTGTAAGTTTCTCCTTTGATTTTGTATCTTCATTCAATCCGGTTCATTGATTGGAATTCTATGTTGATTCTGTTATTGTTTCTATATTTCTAGCCGTTTTTGTACCCCTGCGCGTGTGCTCGAGACTATTTTTGGTCCAATGCACATGTCGGGGGTATCAATGGCAGTTTGGTGGCATTGTTAAAAAGCGCTTGAGGTTGTGCCGGTCGTAAATTCGTGATCAAGGGTTATGGTTGTTCCTTAGTTCAGGAGATTATCTATATCATTTACCAGGTGAGGAGGAAGAAACCTCAAATATCGGGGAAAAGTAGGCATAGAGCATAACTATCAACATGTGTAGGGATCCTCAACCTACTAGTGGTTGAATAACTGACAACACCTAACTCACATTAGGGCTACTAGATTGTGGTACCAATGTAATTTTAGACATTGTAGGTTTATCGCCGTTAGCTTGATGTATGATAAATTGAGGTTGTATGCTTGCTATGCTTATATCCTCGCTATAGGATATCTGCATTGATATTAGTAACATGCTTAGTCGATATTTTAGTATGCCTAAGATAAAGAGATGCTTGATTCCATGTGTTGTTGATGTGATTGTGATTGTGATTGTGATTGCTCTGATCTTGGTTGAATTTGGAGATGATTGGTGTGTTGTTAGACTGATAGAACAATTGATGGTATCTGACTAGTAGAATAAGTAAGTTGATCTAAGTTGAAGGTGACTCTCATAGTTGGAGGGTGACTTCCTCACAGTTGGAGGATGTAGACCTTTAAGACGTTGGTTAAGCTATTGTTGTGACGTTGTTATGGTGCTAAATGCGTAATCATAGCTTTTGCATTGTTGTGGTCAAAAACCATGTGTACAACTGCAACAACCGTTTGAGTGGTTGTCACACGAGGTTGGTGTTCGAGGTTGACACTCCGTGGCGACTAAGGCGGCAGAACTCACAGTTGGAGGGATGCAAGTGCTTTCTCGCAGTTGGAGAACTTGTCAGGTCTTCTCACTGTTGGAGAGGCATGGGGAGGCAATGCTCCTCATAGTTCGAGGAACCACTGTTGCACTATCTTGGAAACTCAGGATGCGGTTATTTGAACAACCGACTCGAAGTCCTCATAGTTGGAGGCAACATTCTGACCTTGGAGAATGATCTTTCTCACAGTTGGAGACTGTCTTGTCATTCTACGCAGTTAGAGGTTGACCATTGCATTCCCTTTATTAGGAGTGTACGTTGAAAAATTGGCCAATCATGTAGACTCAGTTGTGCATGTAGAATAGGCGGTGATCCTTAGTTGTGATAATCTTGAGGTTGACTGTTGTGGTGATCTCGAGAGATGGTTGTGCTTGTTGTTGTGTATGTTGGTGGGTTATGTTCATTGCATTTTCCCTATGCATGATATTTGTATAGTTTCTTACCTCCCATGCATGTTTTTCCTGTTTTCTTTATATGTGTTGTTCGGGTCGTGATCCGAAGTCAGAGGTGCTAGTTGGCTGACGGGAATGTTGCGGTGGGTGATGCTAAAGCGAAGTGAGATCCTTCTTCCGCAACAAGGTTGACGGTGGTACTTCTTGAGCAGAGAAGGAAACCTCAGAGGTATCCTTAAGTCTTTCTGTGTATATTGTTTTTACGCCATAGCTTCCAGTCGGAGCTCTTATGTGAAGTTTTAAGTTGTTATATTTGCTTTTATGTGTAAGTTTTAAAATAAATCTTTTTCTTGTTATGCTTTTATGGTATAAGATCTAGTAAGGTTAAGGTTTAGGAGCGTCACATTAGGTGGTATCAGAGCAGTTCGGTTCTAACCGGTCTGTGAGGTTATGTCGTTGTTACTGGTCGTGCCTAGTTGGACCCACACAGGGTGTTGACTATGTCTAGAAGTCGGGTAAAGTGTCTGATTCGTAGGTTATCCATTGTTCCTATGTTGGGAAGCAATGATAACTGATTCGGTTATCCATAAGATATTTGAATGTACAGGATGATTGTGTGAACATATCTTATGAATATGAGCTGATGGTTACTACTATAGAAACCCATGGCTCAGGGGACTCGTAGTGAAGGAAGTGGTGGAACGCAGAGGACAACATTGGAAATAGTGGATCTCTTGGGGATAAAGGAGGAGAAGTATATGAAGTTATGACGACTCTGAGGGGCATGACAATAATTATGTTACAGTAGTCTCAGCAGAATACCCAGTTGATGCAGAAACAAAATGAATTTCTGCAACGCATGCAAAATCAAGGAAAGGAAGAAGGAGTAGTGTATGTCGGGCTGATTGCGTTCATGAAAGGTAAGCCGCCACAATTCCATGGAGAGTATGACCTTGAGGGAACAGAACTATGGATCCAAGAGATAGAGAAAATCTTCATGACTGTGCGTTGTAGAAAAGATAGCAAAGTCTCCTACGCATCTTTTACGCTGGTTGGAGGAGCATAATCTTGGTGGAGGAATTCGCAAGAATGCTGGAGGCGGACGGGAGGATAGTCACATGGGAACTGATCAGGGAGTGTTTTCTCGAAAAGTGTTTCCCTGAAACCATCAGACATGAGAAGGAGTAGGAGTTCCTTACTCTAAAGTCAAGGAGGATTTAAGTGGGTGAATATGCTATGAGGTTTGAGTCTTTGCTCAAATTCTCCAATTCTATGAGGCATATCCAGATGAGAACTGAATTTACAAAAGGCTGGAAGATGGTTTGAGATATCAGAGTGACGCAGTGGAAGCAGGTTGGATCCTTACGGAAAGTTAATAGGGAGTTTGGATATATCTTGGAAAGTTAGGAGATGACATGTGACCATGGTATCCCTAACTGTCGCTAAAAAGTAGGCGTAGAGCATAACTGTTAACATGTATAGGGATCCTCAAACCTACTAGTGGTTAAGTAACCGACAACACCTAACTCACATTAGGGACTACAAGATTGTGGTACCAATGTAATTTTAGACATTGTAGGTTTATCGCCGTTAGCTTGATGTATGATAAATTGAGGTTGTATGCTTGCTATCTTATATGCTCGCTATGAGATATGTGCATTGATATTGGTAACATGCTTAGTCGATATTTTAGTATGCCTGAGATAAAGATATGCTTGATTCCATGTGCTGTTGATGTGATTGTGATTGCTCTGATCTTGGTTGAATTTGGAGATGATTGGTGTGTTGTTAGACTGATAGAACAATTGATGGTATCCGACTAGTAGAATAAGTAAGTTGATCTAAGTTGAAGGTGATTCTCATAGTTTGAGAGTGACTTCCTTGCAGTTGTAGGATGTGGACTTAAAGACGTTGATTAAGCTGTTGTTAGGACGTTGTTATGGTGATCGATGCATAATCATAGCATTTGCATTGTTGTGGTGAAAAACCATGTGTACAACTGCAACAACTGTTTGAGTGGTTGTCACACGAGGTTGGTGTTCAAGGTTGACACTCTGTGGTGACTAAGACGGCTGAACTCACGGTTGGAGGGATGCAGGTGCTTTCTCGCTGTTTGAGAACTTGTCAGGTCTTCTCACTATTGGAGAGGCTTGGTGAGGCAGTGCTCCTCACAGTTCAAGGAACCACTATTGCAATATCTTTGAAACTCAGGAGGCGGTTACCTAAACTTCCATCTTGGAGATTGGCCCTTCTCACAGTTGGAGACTGGCTTGTCATTCCTCGCAGTTGGAGGTTGATCGTTGCATTCCCATTACTAAGAGTGTACGTTGTAGAATTGGTCAATCATGTAAACTCAGTTATGCATGTAGAATAGGCGATGATCCTTAGTTGTGATAATCTGGAGGTTGACTGTTGTGGTGATCTCGAGAGATGGTTGTGCTTGTTGTTGTGTATGTTGGCGCCTTATGTTCTATGCGTTTTTTCTATGCATGATAGTTGTAGAGTTTCTTACCTCCCGTGCATGTTTTTCTTGTTTTCTTTATATGTGTTGTTCGGGTCGTGATCCGAAGTCAGAGGTGCTAGCTAGCTGAAGGGAATGCTGCGGTGGGTGATGCTGAAGCAAAGTGAGATCCTTCTTCCGCAGCAAGGTTGACGGTGCTGCTTCTCGAGCAGAGAAGGAAACCTTGAAGGTATCCTTAAGTCTTATGTAGTGTTTATACCACAGCTAGTGGGGCGTCTTTTTGTGTATATTATTTTTACGCCATGACTTCCAGGTGGACCTCTGATGTAGAGTTTTAAGTTGTTATATTTGCCTATATGTGTAAGTTTAAAATAAAGCTTTTTCTTGTTGTGCTTTTATGGTATAAGATCTAGTAAGGTTAAGGTTTGGGAGCGTCACAATGTGCACAATACCTCACATGAAAATATTTACCTCTACCTAACAAGCCATTTTGCAAATTTAGTCTTTCTTTTAAAATGGTTTGCGTGCTATCATTGGAAGAGGCATTATCCAATGTGATAGGAAATATTTTTCGATCTATGCCCCAATCCTTAAGCACTCCAAGTACTTTTCCCGATAATTCCAACCCGGTATGTGAACTATCCAAGTGACAAAATGAAAGCAACTTACTATTTTACTTCCAATTTTCATCAACATAATGTGCAGTCATATAGCCTTGTGTAGTTACAGCGGTCCATACATTGGAAGTCAAATATATTCTATCAGAAATATTAGCTAGCACACTATTTAACTTAAACTTTTCACTTCAAAACACACTATTGCAATTAGCTTTTGCATTGTTTCTAGTAATGGGTTTAAATTCCGGATTCATGACCTTATTCATCGCCCAAACTCCTTCATACTTGGTATAGCTAAATGGAAGATCATGCATGATAATACATCTAGAGAGTGCATCTCGATAAGCCCTATAATCAATTTCCACTACTTGAACAATGTAGCTTGATTATCCAATAAGACCCCCACATCATGTGATCATGATACTTAGGAATCAATTGACATATAGTAATATGACGCCTTAAATGATTGGAACCCGTCAGGATAATTGGGCCTGACCAAACGAGCTCGAATTTTTTCGGGCTGTCATTTGAAGAGCCCAGCTCGACCTTAATTGCAGGCCATTCGGGTGAGCCCATCGAGCCAAACTCAAATTGTCGGCTCTAATTGCTGATGATGATTACAAGGGAGGTGTTGGGTGATGATGAATAGGAGCTGACAAATGACAATTACAGGGGAGGTGTCGGCCTCTGGCCCGAGGAAAATGAAAGATCTGGCTCAAAGTGAAAATAGAAGGCACAGTTCATGCCTTGAATATTCTTGAAGACATCCCTGCTCTATGAATGCTACAACATAACAAGGATTTGCTCTCTTCTCTTTCCTTGCTGGTTATATTTGGAAGTTTTTTTGTTTGAGTATATTGTTAGTCTGTTTCTGTTGACGTTTTTATTTGTGTGTTGGTCAATGTGACCATGTTGCTTGTTTTGTTTTTATAGTTTCTTATGTAATGTCTTGACCATAACCTATATCTAACTCTTGGGATGCAGTAGTGGGGACACTGTCATTCCAATGTTTGGGGGGAGGAGATGGTTCTGTTTTGTCATGTGTTAATCAATGAAATGGTTTCTTAGCTGAAGTGATACCCCATGAAGATGTTTTGCATGATTGTGTAGGACCCTTGTACTTTAAGATGAGTGTGACCTCTAGCTCTTTCTATCACATGCTCTGTGCTTGTTAAGAATCTAGGATGATTTGAGAGTGAGGTGAGGATTAACATTCAAAATTGGTCGAGCTTGCTCTTAAATTGATAATAAGGGGGTGAAGGCACATGAATAAGTAGAAAGGTTTAAGGTTGGGGGTTGTGATGCATTGTATTATGTTGTTGGAAAAACAAATGAAATCAATGCAAGTCCTTGAACATGAAAAGTTCAATAAAAAAAGAGAAAAAAAAATTCAATAAAAACAAAGAATAAAAAGTGCACAAGATTGGGTACCCTTTTGAGACTAATAGGCTACTGGGGATAACTTGCTCTTGGTGAGAAGGTACCCCTTTGAGGCCATGTAAGTTACTATGGAAATACTTGTGTCTTGTTGTATCCCATGATGTTGTATCAATTTTTGTGTGCTTAGGCTTTCTTGTTTGAAAAGAAAGAGTGGGTCAGATCAAATTTTTGGGTGAAGGGCTGATCCAAACTTTTTGGTCATCTTGGTCATTCAAAGTAGGTTTCAAAGCAACATCCACACACTTTGATTGAGTTAGGGTGAGCATAAATCTCTAAGGACAAGGGGGTTGCTTGGTTGAGTGAGTCTGGGGGCATGATCTTCATGTTAGCAAGTTGTGCATGATTGGTTGATACATGTTCTAAGTTGTTAGGTGTGTTAGTCTTTTTATGTTTCAATTTCAACTTTTCTTTGTTCTTCTTTTCATCACTCGAGGACGAGTAATGATTCAAGTTTGAGGGTGTGATAACTCTTAGAAATAAGAGTTATTTATCACTTCTTAGCTTGAATTGTTGAGTTAAAGAGTGTTTTAATTGTTCAATCTGTGTAGGTTTAATTTCGTTTAAGCTTTTAATATGAAAATATTATATTATTCTTGATTTTTAGGACAAATTGTTTTGTTTCAATATCATTGATGGGGTATTTTGTATTGAAAGGTGCTGAAAAGAGTTCAGAAGAATGTTGGAAGGAATGCTCCAGGAAGCTATAGCTACTGGAATGGGTCTTATTGAAGAATGATGCCAGTTGGACATGTCTTTTCTCTCCTGATGTAGTCCTAAGTGCAAAGACATGTGCTCCTATGGGTCTCAGTAGATATTTATGATTTTGTACTTAGGGAATGAGCCTCTTGTTACTTTAATTGTACAAGGTGAAGTTGAGCCTAAAGAGGAAAGAGAGGATATATCTTTTAGAAGGATAAACCTTAAAGGGGGACATTCTCTTACATACTTTTGGATACCTCATAATTCCCCATACGACACTTTCTCTCCCTAGTACATAGCAACTGCCAGTTCATCTTCTTCCTCATTTCCTCCCATTGTTGTTATTCTTATTTTGAGCTCTATAATGGATTCCATTTCATTTTCCATTTTCTCTTTTGTTGTTTGTAAGCTCATCATGAGCTAAACTTTTTTAGATAAGGTACAATGAACTTGTAATGATGTTTATGGGTTAAGGCTTTGTTATTGATTTTCTTTCATCTTTTTCTATCAATAGGTGTTTATGTTACATATTTGTGGTTGAGTTTGATCATCTTAACTTCAATGTCAACTCATTAATATCAGACGAGTTAATGAGTGGAAATACTTGATAGATGTGGATTAGTTGATTACGTGGAAAATTAATTGATGTTGAATATTCATTCAAGTCCATAGGTTAGCTGCAATGTGTTTAATGGAAGCGAGGGTAATTAATGTGAGTTTAGGAATAAGGGAAATTTAATGAAACTCTGTTTCAAACTGTTGGAAAGCACTACTTCATCATGGAATCAGATGTTGTAGCATATCGTAACATGTTTGACCCTGTTTGCTGAGTTACAAGGGATTTGTATCCCTAGTTATTTCACTCATATATTTTCATCCTTTTATTTCAAGCATCTTTACTGCATTTATTAACCTTAACCAATCCTCGTAGGAATGATCTCTTCTTACATTTTATTACTTGTTACAATTGTGTGCACTTGCACAAACATATTCAACAACATGTATATAATTTGGATTAGATAACAAATAGGATTAGTTTGTTGGATTTTAAAATTAGAGATTAGAGAATTAATTAAATCTATATTTAGAACTCTTTATAATTTTAAGAAAATATTAAACTACTAATTTTTTGTAATAAAAAGAATGCCCACATAACTAATCCTTCATAAATAGTAATTTCTTTTTGTTTCAAACAACACTTTAATTTAACTTTATGATTAAATTAATTTTTTAATTTCTATACCATTTTGCTTGTTTTTTGAACTGATAGTTATAGTTTAAAATTTGTTAATTAATTATTTATACTTTAAAATAATTAGGAGTAGCTTCCTCAACCGCTTATTTTGAACACCAAAAAAAAAAATTTTAATTAAATAAGTCCCTATATTTAAATAAATTTTTAATTAAATATCTCTTAATTATAGATTTTTTGTAATTATGGCCTTAAAACTTGATTGGTAGAGATCTGTTTAAAACATGTTTTAAGTATAAGAATCTAATTAAAACTTTAAATTATAGGAACTTATTTAAAAATTCAATAAAACTATAAGAACTAAAAGAGTAATTTTTCTTGGTGTGTACCAAGATATCCCCACCCATTTCAAAAAGAATAATTTAACCTAATTAACTTTATAAGTTCAGCTTTGATCAAACAAATGGGTTGCCATAATACTAAAGAGGGAAAAAAATGGATGGCTGTTGGCTGAGAATTGACTTTGAGTCAACATGCCAACATAAAGATTTGCGCTGCATAGCAAGACCCTAATTAAACGGTTTGAACTTCAATTCCTTTCACCTCCTATCCATTCCACACACTAAAAAGAAAATTGTCAGAAAATTTTCAAAATATTTTCTAAAAAATCGAATAAATCTGAAAAAACTTAACCTCTCAGACCCGCACACATGCTGGTCTAAAATAATCTTTTCTATTTTTAAGCACTTTGCTTCCAAGTATCTTTCTCTAATCCTTCCAAGTTAGTTCCCAACTAACATCCCATTATAGTTGTTCCCATAATAAGTAAATTTTTATTTTTTCTACTTTCCTATGAAATCTCCCCTCTTCACATTTTCCCCATTTACCTTTCTTGAACTTTCCATATCAGAATTTTGCTACATTACCCTTGTCTTTTAAGCTTCTAAAAAATTTCTAATGGTTGTTCTAAGCTATATTGATTCTGCTGTTTGGTTGTGATTAGAATTGGGTTGATATCATTAAATGATTTACATGAAAGACTTCCTGTTTTAAAAGGCAATTTTCAATGGTTATGTTTCATTTTTTGAGTTCCTCCTGATTCTAGGTTTGGATGATTGAATCAGTGTGTGCCTGAGGTATGGCAGGCTTTGATGTCTCAGCATATGCTCATAGTTCTGTGCACAAGGCCATAATATTGAAGGATCATACTGGTCTTAAGGAGATACTAGCAGCTCTCCCAAAACTCAGTAATCCCTATGAGATTAAAACTGAGGCAGCTTCAATAGCTGAAGATGAGAAGGCTGCTGCCATCTCTGCTGTGGCAAATAGGCGCGACGTGCCAAATGGTGACACCCCTCTTCACTTGGCTGCAAAACTTGGAGATGTGGAAGCTACTGAAATGCTTATGGTAGCTGGGGCAAATAATAAATTGAAGAACAAGCAAGGATGGAGTGCTCTTAGAGAAGCTATTATTAACAAACAAGATAAAATAGCAATGATTATGATTAAGCATTCTTGGAATGATTTAGATGAAAAATGGTATAGAAGGTTGCCGCGTTATATAGGGACCATGAGAAGGATGAGAGACTTTTATATGGAGATTACATTCAATTTTGAGAGTTCTGTAATACCTTTCATCTCAAGGATTGCACCTTCAGATACTTACAAAATTTGGAAAAGGGGTGGGAATATGAGGGCAGATATGACTTTGGCTGGTTTTGATGGTTTAAAAATAAAGAGGTCTGATCAGAGCATTCTTTTCCTTGGTGATGATTTGGATGATGGGAAAAAAATCCCTGGATCACTTTGCAAGGTCTCACACAAGAAGAAGGAAGTAATTGTTGCTTGTTCAGCTTGTGAACCTACTGATAGAGCTGTTAGGCAAATGTTGGCTCAAAAGTCCAAGTCTAAAATAATAAGTGTTGGGATTGATGTGAGTCAGGCACTTCTTGTTCCCCAGATGACATGGAGGAGAAATGAGAGAAAAGAAATGGTGGGGCCATGGAAAGCTAAGGTGTATGACATGCAGAATGTGGTTCTAAGTGTATCATCCAAAACCACTCCTGGAGCTCCAACTGAGGCTAAGGTTTCTTCCAATCAGAGTAAGAAAGACACTGAAGAAATTGATAAGATTTTGAAAGGTGAAGAAAAAAAGCAATTGGAAGCTGCACTGAATTCATCACATGAGAATGATCATAAAAATAATGTAACGAATGAAAAGAAAGGACGATCTGGTGGACATAGAGAAAAGCATCACCATAAGGGAAAACACGCCAATGCACCTTCTGTGAGTTCTGCCAGCAGTAGTAGCCATAGGGATGAAAATGGTGACAGTGAGTTTAAGAGAGGAATGATGCCTGTTCTTTGGCTTTCCCCAAACTTTCCACTAAAAATTGAAGAATTCTTACCATTGCTTGACATTCTTGCCGAAAAAGTTAAAGCAGTCCGTCGATTAAGAGAACTCCTGACAACAAAACTTCCTAAGGAAACCTTTCCAGTCAAGGTGTGTGCTCTTTTCATTCTTCTTTGGTTTATGCGTTTTACAAGACTTCTTAAAAGTTCACTTAGCATTTTTTGTTTTTATTATTATGATGTCTCTTAATGTGTTGGATTATGGGAAGTATTATGCTTACCTATACTCAAAAAGGTGTACCGTGTATTATACTATTTTGCTTGACAAGTTTGAGTCTGAAGGCTGCTATGAGCAAGTGATCTGAACTCATCAGTGCTTCTTGGCTAGTGCTTTCCTCAAGAGTGTATTTCGTGAAAGTTATCAAAAGGCTTTAGAGTTTAGTCGTGAAGAATGAAACTTGGGAATATTTTCTAATGGTTATTTTGCTCTGCTTGTTAGGAATGATAAGCATATGAAATTTTATGCAAATGCTTTAATGTCTTCTGTCAGCACCTTCCATCATAGTAATTTATCAAATAGTTCTTTTACCTAATCAATAAATTACAGCTCTATGACAGTTCAATATTACTAAAAGGTTGCAAACTTGAGAGCTTATATCATTCAACAACATATGGCCTAATAAATTATTAAGTAATACCTATTCCTTGTTATCAGTGTAATTCATTTGTAGATATCTCAGCCTGCTCATGGCGATGCTACGATTGAATTGTAAAACAAAACGATAAAACTTGTCATGTAGACGTACTTGATAGGATGAAAATGAAACTACAAGGGTGAAGGAGTGAACTTTGAAAATGTATCAAAACAGCTCATCATAATTTAGAACATGGTGACTTTGATTCCATCCCTTTCTCATCTTCCTGTTTCACTTCAATCAAGCACACCTTAAAGTTTTGTTGGTGTGAAAAGAATGGAACACTCATTTTGAGAAACTGCTCAAGAAAAAATAGAAGGTTCTATTTTCTAACTGGATGGAAAATCAGAGATCTAGTTTCTCAAGTCTCTCACTTCATTTATTGCATGAATGGATAATGAATATGACCCAAATAAGTTTGAGAATGAAGAGTTCAACTAGACCAAGAGTTCTCTCAGGAAAGATCTCCAACTGAATTTGGCTCAAGAAGTCTTGGCTTCGCTGTCAAATGGGTAGCAATGGTTTAACCACCTTAACTGAAAATGACATCAGTATGAGAACATTACAGATTTCCAATTGGATCCCCACATGATATATATTAAGACAGAATGCAAATGTCCGGAACTATTTGCACAATTATCCTTGTTTAGGTGTATACTGCTGCAATTGATAGTGCAGGGAATATTTGTTCACTCCTTAAAATTGAATAGGTGTTATATGTATTTTAGCCATCATAAAGTACTAATGATAATGAATTAATTTAACTTTAAGTAGACCTTGGCATCCGATTTGCACATATACTGAAACAAATTGAATCTTTGGTTTTCGTATTGCTTTTGGGACAAAAATAGAGTTCTTAATTTTATGATCCTAAGGGTAGGGCTGCAGCCTTGCTAGGGTACTGACTCAACAGTCTTACCAAGGTACTTCTGTAAACTCTTATGAAGGGGTAATGTAATAGTAGTTGCTTAAATTTTATATCTTTTTCCTTCTTTTACTATTTAATATCTATGGTCATTGAAGCAGCCTTCCTGTTCCTGCTTATAGTTAATATTATTCTTAATCTATCAATGTCTAAAGGGATACATATAGATAAAATGTGAAGTTTTTATTTTTTTTATTTTATCTATTTACCTGCATTGGCCCTTTCTACAATCTGACTCCCTTGGTTTAGTCCTTTTTTTATTTTTATTGTTTAAAAGGATTTACTAGTAACCATCTTGGTTGGTTTTCTAATTTTGTCATGATTATCATTGGACTTTTCAAAATTTTCCTTGATATGTATGATTATAATCCCATTTCATTGCCTTTAAATTCAGGTTGCCCTCCCTGTGATCTCCACAGTTAGAGTACTGGTTACCTTTACAAAGTTTGAAGAATTACAGCATGTTGATGAGTTTGAATCAGCCCCATCAAGTCCTACAGCTGCAGGCCAAGAGCAACCTGAGGTAGCACAATCCTCATCATCATGGTTTCAGTGGATAAAGGCTTCATCACCATACAGTTCATCTGCTTCTGAATCTAGTAGAATAGATGGTAGCCAAGACCTGTTCGCAATCCCCTCTGATTATACATGGAGTGATTTGGATGCCAAGAGTCACCAAAAGACCAAGCCAAAGGCACAGAAGTCATAACTAACAAGGTTGAAACATTAGCAAGCTTCATGCCTGAATGATACTAGATGATACACAAAACATTCCAAATAGGAATACTGTTTCACTTAACTCATCAATTTTGTAAGGATGAACAAAAGCTTCAGGCTATCTTCTCATGTAGAGGAGTTTTAAATTTTTTAGCAATAGCTAGACTCATTTCCTTTTAACACATGTATGAGCAGCCATCATTACAGTGCCGTTATTGAAGTAATGGACCTACTGGCCTTTTAATTCACATCATTTGTCGTTTTAATATATTTATTGACTTATTTTTATCAAATAGAATTAAGAGAATCCATAGTATACAGACCTTAAACAGCAAAATAATAAACCTACAAACTACAAAAGTTTTAAAAGATAAACCCTCTACGGTTTGTTCTTCAATTTGTATACACATCTGCATCTTGTTTAAGTTTGAACACTCAGGATAGTCCTGGAAACGAATCCAGAGTGTTGTGAATTATTTTTGTTGTAAAAAGAGAAGAACTCGAGAGGAATAATTTTTTTTGATAGACAAATGTTAGTTTGTTAGTATTTATTATGTTAGTGGGGGGAGTTGAACCCATGACCTCCTTATCAGTCCAAACCCTATGTCTCTTCTCCCAAACCACCAAGCCACTTTATCACTCTTACTAGAGAGGAATATGATTTCTATTTCTTTGTGCATTTGATACAAGACTAGAGTCTCCTATTTATATTAGAGCTAGGGAGAACCTTAAGCTATTATTCATAATTGCTTCACTATAGTACTAATTGCACAGTGTCATATTTTAAGGAACTAAATACATAGTGCCTTCATGAAACAAGGAAGTGGTTCATAATGCATAATAATATACCTTATTGGTTAAGTACATGACTCTAGAATTTTCTAGCTATTATTTCTAATATCCTCCCAGAATCATAAAATTCTTGAAAGTTCTTCTCCAATCCAATACTTGATCGTAATCTTTAAAAGTCTTCAAGTTTGAGAGGCGTTCTAAAAATATCCACAATGTGGTCTTGAGTCTTCACATACTTCAAATTTACTTCTTTCTTGGCAATGCATTTTATAATGAAATGATACTTTGTATTTATATGCCTATGGCAAGTTCTTGTGCGAATTTGTTATCAATGCAAATCCCCATAGTGTCCTTTTGGAACAAGTGAAGTTGTTTCAATAATCTTTTAAGTCAAATGGCATGCCGTGTGCAAGAGGTTGTTCTCACATAGAGAGACTCACAAGTGGAAAGTGTGACAACATCTTGTTCTTAGAATACCATGTAAAAGCACAATACCCTATGAAAACCACAAACCTAATAATACTTTTTCAATCATCAATATCTTCCACAAAATCGCTAAATTACGAAATCCACAAGTTTGAAGTAATCTGAAGGAGAATAAAATAGTCCAAATGAAAACCACAAACCTAATAGTACTTTTCCAATCATCAATATCTTCCACAAAATCGCTAAATTACAAAATCCACAAGTTTGAAGTAATCTGAAGGAGAATAAAATAGTCCAAAGTTAATTATACGTAAAGGTAATGAAGAATCCTCTTTGCAAGCTTCAATGAAGTGACTCGCTACCCTAACCGCAAACAACATATCAACCCCTGTACTTGTTAAGTATCTCAAACTCCCACAAGACTTTTGAAAAGTGTTGGATCTTCCTTCTCTCCGAACATCATCAAATTTTGACAATTTCAACCCACTTTCCTAGGGTTCTTCACAGGAGTGCAATGAAGTAGTTGAAACCTCTTCGATAGTTCATTTGCATAGCCTCTTGTGAGACAAAAATAACACCATCCATCTGCTTCACCTCTAGGCCCAAGTAGTGGGACATGAGCTTTAAATTAGCCATCTCAAATTCACAAGAAATTGCCTTTTTGAAATCTTTAAACAAATTTGGGTTATCACTACTAAAACTAAGATCATCTACATAAAGACAAATAAGCAAGATATCATCATTATCAAATGTTTTAACATAAAGAGCATATTCATGTTGGCAATAAAAAACCCATTCTCTAGGAAATACTTGTCAATGCAGTTATTCCATGCCCTCGGTGCTTGCTTTAGACTATACAATGCCTTCTCCAATTTCAAGATTTTATTTTCTTGGTCTTTGACAACAAACTCATTGGTTGTTCAACATAAACCTCCTCATCAAGATATTCATATATTTAAGAAATCTGACTTTACCTCAAGTTGATCAATTCTCCACTTTATTTGAGATGCTAAGTAAATGAGAAGACAAATTGTCTTCATGTGAGCAACATGTGTAAATGTCTCTTCATAATCAACTTCATGTTATTGTTTGTAACCTGTAGCAAGGAGTCTTGCTTCGTTTGAACACCCACTTGACTCCAATTGCTTCATGTACCTTGGGAAGAGATGATAACTCCTAAGCGTTCTTCTCAATGGCTTTGATTTTTTTTTTTTCTTCCTCTGTGGCTTGTCTCCATCTTTAGTCTATCATAACATCATCAAAGTTTAAAAGTTTACCATCAACAAAAAGTCAAAGTAAATCATTTATTAAGTTTCATTATATAAATCTTAAATGCTTCTCATTTTCTTTAGCCTTTGACTTGAACTCTATTTAGATGATGGTGAGGTGTTTTTAGTTGAAGGAGTTGCTGAAGGTGGTTGAGTGGATCGGTCAATTGGTGTCAATGCCTCTTTGTCTCCTTCTTCAAAGTATGGAAGAAATCATATGTGCTTTCTTTCGCTTCCCAAGTCCATGCATCTTTTCTTATGCTTTGTTAGGGCAACTAGAGAAGTAAGGAGGAGAGAAGTAGGAGAGAAGAGAAAATGAGTAGAAAATGAGTAGATTTTGAAGTTGTATAGAAAGCAAAATAGGTTGATTGGTCCTATACGTTTATTTAATTTTTCACATCGGTCCCATAAGTTTTTTTTTTTCAAATTGGTCCTACACGTTACATTCCGTTTTCAAGTTAGTCCTTTCCGTCAATTTCGACCTAACGCCGTTAGTTTTGAACTGACGTGGCATGATATTAGTGCGACACGTGTCTCTTTATTTGACGGCGTTAGGTCGAAATTGACGGAAAGGACAAACGTGAAAACAAAACATAACGTGTGGGACCAATTTGAAAAAAAAAAAAAAAAAAACTTATGGGACGGATGTGAAAAATTAAATAAACGTATAGGACCAATCAACCTATTTTGCCTGTTTAGATTGAAAGAAGTTGAAGAGAAAGAAAAGTTATATTTTGTTAAAAAGACATATTTACCCCTAATAATATATTTGCATAGTACAAAACAAAAGGTAGAATTTTCAAATAAAAAATTTTCCTCCTTTTTTTGGTTCTCTCGCGTGATCAGGAGAGAGAGTTTTTTGGTGTGGGACCCACAACAAATTTTTCTCTCCCTCATTGATTTCTCTTGAAACAAACTGTTGAAGTGGGGAAGTTCTTTCACACTTCCCTCTTCCCCAATCCCCTCTCCCCAAAATTATCCAAAACAAACAAACCGTTCATGAACTATGAGCCTGTTTGGCAAGGCACTTCAACGAACTTATAGCGGATAGCTTATAGCGGATGAGAAAGTAGCCCCATTTGGTAAGCGCATCTGTCACGAGCTTATAGTGTTTTTTCTAGACGCTACTTGAAGTCTCGTTTGAGCTTATAGCGTTTCATTTTTCTTTCCACTTTTATCCTTATTATATTCATTTAATTCTACCTTTATTCTCTTCTCTCTCTTTTATGTAAAATCATTAAGGAAGATATCTTTTTATGTCATTTTATATTTTTTAGCTAGTTCAACCGCTAGTTTTACCAAACACTTTCACAGAAAATAAACTAGCTTATCCACCATTCGCTATCAGCTACCTCATCCGCTATCCACTATAAGCTATCCGCTATCAGCTAGTTTATCCGCTAACAGCTAATCTTACCAAACAGGCTCTATATCTCAAGTCACAACGATCTTGACATTTTATCGTGGTTGTACAAATTGTAGTCGTTTACTTAGGTTCTAAATTTTTTACAATTCTTTTAAAACATCGTGGTTTGAAGCCAGAACTATTATTTTTATTAAAATAAATCATCAGTTTGATCTCTGAAAGTGTAAGACGGTGTTATTTCAATTCCTAAAAATATTTAAATTAGGAAAAAAGTCTCTCAATGTTTAACGAAATTAATATTAAGGGATTAACTTGACTAACAAATTTAACATTGAGGGATCTTTTTATAATTTAACTGTTTATAAGGACTGAACTGATAATGACTCATACTTTCAAGAATTAAAATGATGATTTATTCTATTTATTATTATCACTCACGACTTAGTTAAGTGTTTTATTTTTTCAATAAAATCTCACAGAAGCTTATAACTTAGGTCCGGTGGCTTCTAACACGGAGCACCCCACAATGCGGTACATATTTGTACCACTAATTTCCACCATTAAGTATAATATTAAAATAATCAACCATCCAAATTCAGTTGTCCAAAAACAAATTATCCTTTACTTGGCTGAACGGGTCACCAGACAAATATCAAATGATAATTTTACCCCTACTCCCTTAACCCCATTCCGCCGGAATCTGACAGTGGAGGAGGCGGTGATGCTGCCGGTGCCCGAGTAGGACTCGTATCTTCCTCTCATACTACCTCTTCCACCATTGTCTTCACTGCCCTACGTCAAACCCAAATTTTGTCGTCGTCGTTGTTCTCCGAGACGCCAACCCCCAACCCGATTTGGCCGATATTGTTAACTACTGCCAAACCCGTTCCAACCCGACACAGAAAAGACACAAACAAGACCAAAAAATTCACTGTTTCCAGTGCCTCCGCTATCGTGTGCTCCTCCCCACCGTTGGTTCCCTCTTTATCGTCGCCGCTGCTAACACCCACCCCTTCTCTGCACCAACACCAGGGCCAACCCGTTTCACCAGATTATGGTTCCAACCTTCCTCTCCATTTTCTCATCTGCCAACATAATCAAACCTTCAAAAAGCCAGTCATCCTGAGAACGGAATTCCAGACCTGGCTTAAATCTCGCCCCTTCAATGTCATCCCATTCCCAATGCACACCAAGAACGCCATCCTCCGCTCTACCATGGCATGTGGCGGCACCATCCCCTCCCCGTTGTCCTCTGAGCACTAGAGCATCCTCTCTGAAATATTCATCGACATTGGATCTGCAACCGTCTTCCTAGCATTACTCCTCGTCGATTTCTTGCCGCAACGTGTCAACCTCGAATTCTGCTATTGCCACCATGGTGATAATACCACAACCTCCAGGGACAGATCAAGAAGTTTACCATTGGGGGTGAAAATGATTAATAATAAATATTGAGTAATAGAATTTTTTTAAAAATAATTTATGTCATTCATTATATTATTTTTTACATTTATTTATTTTTTGGATTTAATTGATATGTATTGTCAGTGTAAAGATTTTTTATACTGTCAATCAATTAAAAATTGTTACATAAGTTAAAATATTAAACTCTTATTCTAATTACCTTAAATGTCATTCATATCATGATTTATGATTGATTGACAGTATAAGCAACTTTACATTGACAATACATAACAATTAAACTCTTCTTCTTTTTTTTTCCATTCTTTTAAATTTTAAAGTTAAATTAGCAAATATTTGATATATTACATATGTAAATGCTTGAGAATAAAAAGTATGTATCAATCAATTATTAACAAAAAAGGCATTAGGGAGGGAGGGACTAGAACCCCTAGATGCCCCTCCCTGAATCCGTCTCTCACCATTTCCCAATCTTCGTAGTTTCCTTTTAGCAACGTGCAAAGGATTATGGGGGGTTTTATTTATAAATAATAAGAAGGAAATGAAAGGAGTGAAGCGTAGTGACTAGAGGAAAGACAACAAAGCCCGACAAACTTAGGCTCCGTTTGGTAAAAACTAGCGGATAATAGATAAGTCAGCTGATAGCGGATGAGTTTATAACTGATAATGGATGAGTTCATAACTAATAGCAGATGAACTAACTTATAGCAAATACAGGATGAGCTAGCGGATAGTGGATATCGAATAGCGAATAAGCTAGCCTATTGAATTTGAAGTGTTTGATAAAATTAGAGGTTGAACTAGTTGATAAATATAAAATAACATAAAAGGACATACTTATATGCTTTTTTATATAAATTATATTTATATATATATGTTATTTATTTTAAAATAATTTATTTAAATTATTTATCATCTAAAAAATTAAATTTTTTATTTTAAATTAATTTACTAAATAAAATGAGATAATATAAATAAAATGACATGTTGATATGATTTTAATATAAATTTATTTTATTAAAGACAAAAATATATTCTCTATTATTTAATTTAATTAATAGAGGATATTCTTAGGATATTTTATTTTATTTTATTTTATAGAGGATAAAGGAAGAATTTAACTAAAATAGTAGGGATAAAAATAAGAAAAAATAATATGAATAAGTTATAAGCTCAAACGTTACTTCAAGTAACGTCTGAAAAAACGCTATAAGTTAGTGAGAAAAATGTTTACCAACCAGAGCTACAAGCTATTTGCTATACGCTAGCGGTTTGGCCTTGCCAAACATAGCCTTATTTTAAAGTTGGTTGTGTCTGTGCTGGTACAAGAATTATATGTGAGTAGATAAACGTATTTGTCAACTCTTTGGTTTCTATCAGTTGGCTTTCAACATCTAAAGTTAACATTTATATTCGCTTTTAATGAACTTTTTAATCCCTGCAAAGTAGGCGAATTTTTATTTGGTCCCTGCATTTTCCCCCTGATGGTTTTGGTGTTTGTAAGTTCAAGATTTTTGGTTTTAGTCTCTGTCGTTAATGGACCACCATTAAGTGCTGACATGGAAAATGGTGCGGCACGTCAACGCTGACATGAGTATTAAATTATTATATTTTAATGTCACATAGGATGTCACGTAATAAAACCCTTATGTTGTCAACATTACACTTAGTTGGTCTTTTCATTACACTTGTATGAATGGTGTTAGATTTCTACCGTTAGTCGCTAGGTTCTCCTTTTCTCTTTCTCTATCTTCCTCCTTCTTTTCCTCATTCTTCCTTCCTTCTTCCCCTCCAAATGTACCTTCAACGCATTGAAGACAACATTCATTAAGAAAATCCCCAAATAGAACCCTAACCCCAAATTCAGCACGGGGTTTCAAGACTTAAGAAAGTCTCACTCTTTTAGATTCATAGAAAAATCTAAATCTCCTAACTTTTTGTTTTTGCTTTTAGATTCAAAGGTAATTTTTTTATTGCAAAAACAAACCTTGGAATGCGTTTGTTTCAAGTATTGTAATATTATTCCCGGGAAAGTGAGGGGAGAAAAGCAGCATTTCCATGTTTGTTTCAAGTTTTAAAAAAGTTATTCACAGATACTTTTTATTCCTAGAGATGTTATTTGTACATGATTTCCTCCCTTCTTGTTCTCATCTTAAAGGGTGGGAATCTAACATTCCTATGAGAATAAAACTCAATTACCTATAACTTCACACTCCTACCATATTTTAACATATTTATTTGTATTACTAAATTTTTTAAATTTTAAATTAAATAAATTATAAAAACATTCCAAGAAATTTAAAATACTTACCAAACAAATTATTAGGAATAGCATTCCTGGTAATAATATTCTCAAGAATAGCATTCCCGAGAATCTGATTTTATACCTTGAAACAAACACACCCTTGGGTTTCTTTAGTGCTAAATTAACACAGGAAATAGGCATGGCAATGGAACCTGTCCCCGTGGGTACCCGCCCAAACCCGCTCCATTATGAACGGGAAAAATCCGATCTTTTCGAGTTCGGGTTTTCCCCGCTTTTCATAGACGGGGGCGGGGACGGGGATAAGGATACTGATACTCACCCCGAACCCGCCCCGCTATTATGAAATTACTATAACACCCTTAATTATAACTTAAGGTTTAGGGTTCTGAAATTTAAAACATTTCATTTTCATCTCCCTCATTCACTCCCTTCCATCAGCAGCCGCACATGGCACAGTGCACACCATCCAGCAGCTCCCATTTCCATCCTATCCCTATCTCCATCCAGCAGTTGCACGCCCACCGACCACCACTGCGACCCACCATCGCGACGTGAGCCCACCCAGCGATGCACCCGCAAACGGGGGCCACCACCGCAAACACGAGCGACCCAGCAAATGTAGGCCACCACCGCTTCCATGTGCAATAACGTGGGCCACTACCTCTACATGTTTAGTTCGGAAAGGTGGTTGTTGTACTTTTTTGAAAGCATCTTGCTTGCATTTCTTTCACCTTCAACAATGTGTTGCAGCAGCTTTTACAATTCCATTTTTTTTAACAATGTTTAAGGCAGTAATTATGAATTAGGATTGGGATAATGAAAATTGGGATGCTGATATAGTGACATTCTATGCGTCTGCGACTCCTTAATAAGGTTTAATGACTTGATTTATCAGTTTTAGGGATGTTCTATGGACTTGAGTGTCTTGTTCAATCCCTTAGATTCGAGTTGCTCTGTGGACTTGTGTTCCATGTTCAACCTCGCTTAGGACAATAGAAAAACCACAAAATAAAATCTTCTTTTATAAAAAATTCTTATGCTTAATTTTATTTTAATAGTTAAAGTAATTGAATTAGTGTTATTTGGGATTGCTCTATGAAAAACGTCATGCTCAATCCCTTAGATTCAAAGTTGTTCTATGGATTTATATGTCGTGTTCAACCTCATTTTGGACTTTTCAATATAAAAATTTCAAAATACAAAACCAACAAAAATTAAAAATATAACAGAACAAAAATAACATTTCTTCTCAAAACCTTTTATTTTATTTTTGGTAAATATTGATTCATAGTTCTCTTTATGTTATTGTAATATTTTGGGGTAAAGTAAATACATTAAAGTTCATTAATTATTTGCACAATTAATTTGGGTAACCGTTTTTTGACGGGTGCACTAGGGGTGCTGTGGGGTTAAGTCCTCATCCTTGCTTATGCCCAAGTGACTCCCGAACTAGATTTGGTTCCAAAGATCATTTTGAAGGTTTTCCAATTTTTTCCAAGTTAAATAAAATTGGTGGCGACTCTACTCTTTTTTCTAAAAGTTATTCTTTTTCGCCGTTTCCTTCACGATTTCGGTCACGACAGATGGCAATTCCACTGGAGATGTTCTTAGGGAGCCGAGCCCATTAAAATTTATTGTGCAAACTTTTAATGAATTTTAAATTTTTTGTTTTTACCCCGTTTTTTTTTTACTTCTTTTGTTTTTTGGAGAAAAAACTAAAAAAATATTGAAAAGATGAAAAATACCGAGTTTTTTGTGTGAATTTATTTAGCCATATTTTGTTTGGGGTTTGATTTGTTTATTTATTTGTTTTTATTGCTTTAGACATGATTTTTTTTTTTGGCTTGCTATGTTAACCATAGGGTAGATGACATTTGTTCCTTCTTGCCATATTTTATTTTAACCAAAGGGTAGATGCCTCTGATTTCTTATGTATATATGTAGGACTTTGTTTCGTAGGATATTTATTTAGGATCGTATGCTCCCATACACAACATTACCGTCACTTACTGCACACACTTTTTGGCTCTATACCCGAGCTTGTGGATAAACAAGGATTAGGAGGTGCCTCAGCATTGTCATTGGAAGGCCTTGTGCCCCTCTGATATTTACTAATTTACCACTCAGATTGTTACTAGTATCATGGACTAGTCATCCTGTAAGGGTTTATCCCTACTTGTGGCTAAGATCATGAGCCAGGTCCTTGCCTTTCGAGACAGGGGCAATCTGGGGACCATGACCTTTAGAAGTCTAGACCCACCTTGAAGTCTGCACTGATAGATCACTTAGTGGCTATCCCACTTAGAGTCATGACCCTAAGACCCTTTTATAGGTTGTCCCTTTTAGGACAAATGGGAGCATACTTTTTTCCCTTATCTCTTGATACTCTTTCTTCTTCTCTCTTGTTACTCTTTTTTCTACCTGTTTATCTTCTATTTTGGATCTTATAAAAAAAAAAAATAGAGAAAAGGGGTAAATGAGGTCCATAGGATTTCAACGAAAAATTTCGCTTTGGGCCCGAACGATCTAATGGAATAGATCACAAGGAGGGCCATGCATTAGAGGATCATCCATATCCTTTGGGTTTATGATCCTATAAGGACCCCTTTCCCCGTTGCTTTCTTTTTGTGTCAGGTGAATTCTTTTTGTGAAGGAACGACTCCATTACAATTCGCATAGGAAGAAATGGAATCTTTGAGAAGAGAGTTAATAATGCAAGCAACTCGAAGATGAATATTAGGATTAATTTGAAAGTCAACAAGGTGAAAACTTTGATGGAAATAAGCGATGCAGGCCATTAAGGGGAAAATGCTCCCATGGATCTGTCATCAACCACGAACAACCTAAGGGGGACGTACCCCTAGAGTTGGGCGTGGGTTGAAAAATTCTTACTATAAAGGCAGACTTTCCTTCTTAAAAAGATTTCATAAGTGTGAAGAAGGTGGTCTTTCCCTTTTTTCTTCTTCACTTGTTGTTTACTTAAAAAAAAAAAAGCAAAATAGAAACAAAGAGTGCAGTAAGTTCATCCTTATAATGTGGATGAATTGAAACGTTGTGGATTCAAAAAAGTTGATACCAATTAAACCTTGTTTCATAAAATGGAATCCAATGGACAAAGAGTTAAAAGAACTTTCAGTCATGAGGTAGAGGAAATGAAGAAACAAATGAGCAGGATAACAGAAGGGCAAACTAAGATCGAAGACATGTTGAGGACTTGCAGGCCCATCAAAAAAGTTTGAGTCAAAATATTGGAAAAGCAAAAGGGGTCGTACAATCTTAACACAATTGATGCTCGAGAGCATTATGGGGTGACACAGTCTTATAGTTCTCCTATGTCAGCTAGGAAGAAAAAGCTACAAACCATATGATTGGGAAAAGTCAGAAAATGTTAATGAGCTATAATTGCCACATAAAGATTGCTTGATCGTATTGTTCCTGTGTTTGACTTATTCTGAAGCTTTATGGTAATGGACTTGCATGGATTGTTTTTCTGTCCTTTATCTTCGAATAGAAATTTGTGTCCTTTCATGGCTGTGATGAACATGTATAGGCATTGGAAGAAGTTCCAAATCCCCTCTTCAAAAAAAAAAAAAAGGAGAAGAAAAAAATGAAAAGAGAAAAAGAAAAGAAAATAAATGGGAGCAAATAAACGAAGGTGTGGCTTTTACTGTGCATTAATTTTGTCTCAAGATTAATTTTTTATGTGAAATGAGTAATCAGGATTTGAAATGAGGATTGGTCATCTTTCTTTATCCTTCCTGAAAAAATCATTATCCCTTGCTACCTCTGTTGGGCCTTAGAAATTCTTTCATATAACCTTAGACGGGGATCACCCCTACATTAGGGGTTGGCACTAAATAAATGTTGTTTGCAACAAGAATAGCTGGGGGAAAGGAGGAAAATTTGAAAGAGAATAAAAGAAAAAGAAAAGAAAAAAAAAGGATGATAAGGATGGAGGAGATATTGAAAAAGAAAAATAAAATGAGCGATGTTGGTAATGTTATTGAAATAAAAAAGGGAGAAGAAATGATCAAAAGAGAGAAAAAAAAGAGGAAGGACTTTTGGGTTCAAGATAAAGTAATCACTAAGGCAAAAACAATTTACAAATCTTACTTTCGTAAGATAAGCCAAAGATCTTTGGTCTCATTCACCCTTAAACAATTGTTTGAGCCTCTTATACCTTTCTTTTCTCAACCCTTAACCATGGCCACGTTACAAGCTTTAAAAGTCCATTCTGATCAATGAGGGGTTGCACTTATTTTCATAAAAATCTTAATCTTGAGATAAAGTGTTCACACCTTCCAAAAAAAAGTGTTTTGCTCCATAAAAAAGAAGAAAAAAAAAAGAAAATGAGAAAAGCCCGTTAGGCTAAAAACCCGCAAGGGCAGTCTAAGCAAAAGTTAGGGCAAACAAAAAAATTGAAGAGGGGTTTATATAGAGTCAACTTTCTACATAGTTCAATCCAACCCTTTCCTAGGGAAAATCTTTTGGTTGAATGTGGCCCAACACTAGGGCAAATTCCCCGTTGTTCAAGTCAGCCCTACACTGGGGCAAACTTCCTCGTTGTTCAAGTCAGTCCTACATCGTGGCAAAATTTCTGTGTTGTTCAATTCAACCCTACACTAGGGCAAATTTATGAGTTGTTTAATTTGGCCTTATACTGGGACAAATTCTTGCTTTGTCCAATCCTACGCTGGGGCAAAATCCCCTATTGTTCAATTCAGCCCTACACCTGGACAAATTTCTGGTTGCTCAACCGGGACAAGTTTTCAAGTTCGAGTTGGTCTTACACTGGGGCAAATTTCCCTTGTTCAATTTAGCCCTACAATGGGGCAAATTCCCATGTGGTTCAATTTAGCCCTACTTTTGGGCAAATTTGCGCATTGCTCAGTAAAAGTACGAGTTGGCCTTACACTGAGGCAATTTTGTTTTTGGCTCTCAAAGGGGCACATCAGCTAATTAGTCTTGATCCATTTGATTTCCTTGTTGTCGCACCTTGTATGGCTCTTTCTCTTCTTCTGTATTCCTTGCACTCAAGCATTCAAAATCCTCAAAGAAGTTCTACTCAATCTGCTTCTTGAGACAATTGTTGATCCATGAATGTCCATTGGGTAATGCTTCAGGATAAGTGAATATAGGTTCAACAATATGTTTCAACAATCTAATGGCAATCTCCCCAGGAACCGTTCAAACCACAAGAAGTTCAAAATCTCGAGTGAGGGGTGAAGATGACTTTCTCGAGAAGTGATCGAGATTATGTGGTAGCTTCAGTTTGAGGCTAGAGAAAATGAAGGGGAGGTGAAGACCAATGATTTTCAATGGCCACATTCCAAGGCAACAAGAACATGGTTTCATATAGACTCACGAGGTGTCCAAATAACGGTTTGATTGGTTGACTTTGTTAAAAAGCACCCAGTTCAAGACTCTTTGTTTCCCTTTTGCAAGACGGTGTCGAGTTTGCCCGCCATTGCAAATGGCCAAAATCTAAGTTTCTCTTTAGCGAGTCGGTGCCGAGTTGGCCCGCCATCGCAAATGGTCAAAAAGTGATGAAAGTAAGATATAAGAAAGAAAGAAATAAGAAACGGTGAGTCTGAGTTAAGTTGACTCCAAAGTTGATAAAGTTTTTTGGCTCAAAGGCCAACTGCAAAAGTTTTGGGCTCAAGGCCTATTTCATAAATTTTTGGCTCAAGGCCTACTTCATGAATTTTTAGCTCATGGCTCAATTCATAAGTCTTTTGGTTCAAGACCCATTTCATAAATATTTTTGTGCTCATGGCCCAGGTCATAAAATTCATTTTGGCTCAAGGCCTTTTACTAATGATTTTTGGCTCATAGCGAAAAGAATCTGCAAGGTTCAATTTATCTGCAACGTTTACTCTGCACGCTCTTAGTTTCCCATTTGCAAATCGGTGTCGAGTTGGCCCGCCATTGCAAATGACCAAAATCTAAATTTCCCTCTTGTGAGTCGGTGTCCAGTTAACCCGCCAACATATATGTTTAAGAAAAATGCAAGAAAGAAAGAAAAATCATGGGTCTAAGTCAAATTGACTCCAAGTTGAGACTTTGTTTTCAAAAATCTCGAGCCCATGTCTAGTTAACTTGCAAATAATAGGAAGAAAAAAGTGTAATTCTGTTGACTTTTGTGGCTCAAGGCCCATTGCTTTTTAAAGGCTCCATTTTCCAACTCATGGTTCACTTGTTTTGGTTCAAGACCCACAGTATAAAATTCTCGGGTCATGACCCAACTCATTAAAGAAATTTCGGCTCAAGGCTCTATTCTTATTGCACATGAGTCACTCATTCGGGATAAAGGCCCACTGCATAAAGTTATACCTTATGGCTCAATTCATAAAGTTTCTGGCTTAAGGTCCACTGCATAAAATTCTCGGGCCATACCCCAATTCATAAAGATTTTGGCTCATGGCCACTTGCATAATTCTCTTTGGCTTAAGGCCCATATCATAAAAGTTTGTTGGCTCAAGGCCAATTGAATAATTCATTTTGGCTCAGGGCCTATTGCATGAAGTTTTCCAGCTCATGGCTCAATTTATAAAGTTTTTTTGGCTCGAGGCTAATCACATAACTCATTTTTCGAGCTAAGAGGAACATAGTATTTATTTTTCGAGCTAGGAGGCTCGCTGCATTCTTTTGGAGCTAAGAGGCCCATCACATTTTTATTTTTTGGAGCTAGGAGGCCCGTCACACTTTTGAATTTGTCATTTAATTTTCGAGCTCAACCCACTGTTATTTAAATTTTCGAGTTCAGAGGCTCAATGTAATTTAATTTTGGGGATCAGAGGCCCACTGGCATTTAATTTTCGAGCTCAGAGGCTCATTGTCATTTAATTTTTGGGATCAGAGGCCCACTGTTATTTAAATTTTTGAGCTCAGAGGCTCATTGTCATTTAATTTTTGGGATCAGAGGCCCACTGTTATTTAAATTTTCGAGCTCAAAGGCTCAATGTAATTTAATTTTGGGGATCAGAGGCCCACTGACATTTAATTTTCGAGCTCAGAGGCTCATTGTCATTTAATTTTTGGGATCAGAGGCCCACTGTTATTTAAATTTTCGAGCTCAGAGGCTCAATGTAATTTAATTTTGGGGATCATAGGCCCACTGACATTTAATTTTCGAGCTCAGAGGCTCATTGTCATTTAATTTTGGGATCAGAGGCCCACAGTCATTTAATTTTCGAGCTCATAGGCTCATTGTCATTTAATTTTTGGGATCAGAGACCCACTGTTATTTAAATTTTCGAGCTCAGAGGCTCACTATAATTTAATTTTTGGGATCAGAGGCACACTGTCTTTTAATTTTTGAGCTCAGAGGCTCATTGTCAGAGGCCCACTGTCATTTAATTTTCGAGCTCAGAGGCTCATTGTCATTTAAATTTTAGACTCGAGGCCCATTACACTTTTATGTTTCTTTCATTTATTTTTTTTTCTGTTGTGCCTGCATCATTTGCATTCAATCTCTCTATAGAGTCGCATGCATTCCTGGACAAAATGTGTGTTCTTTTTCTTTACTCGCTCCTTACTATGATCACATGAAAAGGCACGACTCTTCATGTCTTCTAGTAAGCAACAAGTAAAGAGGGGCAACTCTGAACACCCCATTTTGACCGGATCCTTTTTGTTTTTCACATAAATTTACTAAAAATAAAAAAAATGAAAAAGAGTCAAAAACATAAAAATGTCTCTTTTGAGAAAATCCGAACAAAGTGGAGTCTTATTTTATTTCTTCATAAAAGTTCAAAAAAAAAAAAGATAAGAATCATTAAAATATTTTGTACTTAATGTTTGCTCTTTTAGAAAACCCCAAAAAAAAAAATAGAAAAAAAAAATAAAAATCACAAAAAATATTTTGTCATCTCACTTTGATTTATCAAATCTGTCTTTGTCTTTTTATTCAAAAAAAAAAAAAAGAAAGTCACAAAAATATTTTATCTCTTATTTAATCTTCCTTTTATTTTAAAAAGATTTATTTTGTTGAATCAAGACCAGTCAAGCATAGAAATCCGTACCCATTGTTGAACCAAGCCCATTATTGATTTCTTTGATCCATGACCCGGATCCACCAAAAGCTAATTTCCATCCTCCCCTGAAACCCTAGCAGCCGCAGCACTCCTTCTCCCTTGCGCCAATCTAGCTTCTTCCTCCCAAAATCCCATGAATCATGCAAGGTCAGTATATCTCTTTTCCATTTTGGTTTCAAGTCAAAGGTCTGATTGGACTTTTTTCGGATTTGCAGGCTAGAACAAAGAGGTTTTTGCATCAGTTATATAAGGGGGATGGACACAGTAAAATTTCGAGGCAATACTCAGTCAGATAAACAGAGAGAATGAGCCAGAGAGGGAAACGACGCATATCATAGAGAGAAGAGAGATTGACGCATAAACATAGAGCACAAAAGAGGGAGAACCAAAAAGGGAGAGAAAAGGCACCCTCACAGGAACTGAAGGCTCTGAAGCAGAGCGTGGAAGGCAGCAGAAAATGCAGCAAAGAGATCATTGAGGAGGAACTGACCTAGCATGAGAAGGAGAAAATAGAGAGTGATCCATCGACGGAGACTGCAAATGCAGCAAAGGAAGGGGCTGTGACACCGCATCAACCACCTGTTATTGGTTCTATACAGTTCCGGTTTGAGACCATTGGTAGTCTGCTATTCATATTCGTAATTTGTTTTTTTTTTTGTGATTTGAGTTCATTATTTTGGCTTGATGCGGGTTGAGGATAATTGTAAATGGGTTCGGGGTTGAATTTGTAAGCTGGAATTGGATTTGGTGTTCTGTCTCTCTTTTGTTTTATTTTCTTTTTTTTGGATTTTCATTGTGGATTAAATCACTTAATGATCTTGTCTATTATCATGTGAAAATGAGTTGTTTGATAAAATGTTCAGACCAAGTTCTCATTCATGGATGCCTATGTTGGCTTGTTTATATGTTCATGTTTGACGGGCCATTTGTGTTATTATTGGTTTCATGTTACTCCGTTAGATCTTCCTGGTAAGAAGTAGTCAATTCATATGTTTATGCTTTCTAAAAACTTTTTTCGAGTTGTTTAGTTTTGTGATAGATTGTTCTATGTTCAAATTGCTGCATGTTGTGATTTTCGAAATGTCCTAATATGATGTTAATCCCTTGATACAATGTTTTATTTGAATAAGTCAACCATGATCTAACTTGTTAATGGATAGGTGAATGCTTGGTTACTTTCGTGAATCTGCTGCATAGGTGTTAAAGTATTGTGATCTGTTTTTTTTTCTCTAAAGAATATAATGAACACTATATGTTTAGTTCGGAAAGGTGGTTGTTGTGCTTTTTTGAAAGCATCTTGCTTGCATTTCTTTCACCTTCAACAATGTGTTGCAGCAGCTTTTACAATTCCATTTTTTTTAACAATGTTTAAGTCAGTAATTATGAATTAGGATTGGGATAGTGAAAATTAGGATGCTGATATAGTGACATTCTGTGCGTCTGCGACTCCTTAATAAGGTTTAATGACTTGATTTATTAGTTTTAGGGATCTTTTATGGACTTGAGTGTCTTGTTCAATCCCTTAGATTCGAGTTGCTCTGTGGACTTGTGTTCCATGTTCAACCTCGCTTAGGACAATAGAAAAACCACAAAATAAAATCTTCTTTTATAAAAAATTCTTATGCTTAATTTTATTTTAATAGTTAAAGTAATTGGCTTAATGTTATTTGGGATTGCTCTATGAAAAACGTCATTCTCAATCCCTTAGATTCAAGGTTGTTCAATGGACTTATATGTCGTGTTCAACCTCATTTAAGACTTTTCAATATAAAAATTTTAAAATACAAAACCAATAAAAATTAAAAATATAACAGAACAAAAATAACATTTCTTCTCAAAACCTTTTATTTTATTTTGGGTAAATATTGATTCATAGTTCTCTTTATGTTATTGTAATATTTTGGGGTAAAGTAAATACATTGAAGTTCATTAATTATTTGCACAATTAATTTGGGTAACCGTTTTTTGACGGGTGCACTAGGGGTGCTGTGGGGTTAAGTCCTCATCCTTCCTTTTGCGCAAGCGACTCCCGAACTAGATTTGGTTCCAAAGACCATTTTGAAGGTTTTCCAATTTTTTCCAAGTTAAATAAAATTGGTGGCGACTCTACTCTTTTTTCTAAAAGTTATTCTTTTTCGCCGTTTCCTTCGCGATTTCGGTCGCGACACTTACTATAACATTAACAACATAAGAGACCAAATAGGAACAAAAATTAAAAGAGAGATTGAATCAAAACCTAAAATAACGATCAGGGACCAAAATTATAGTTTAGTCTATAAATTAGTATAAATAAAAAAAATAAAAGCTTTATTACGTGGCATTAAAATATAATACTTTAATACATCTATCCCTATGACGCATTATTTGCCATGGCAACACTTAACCGTGGTCCACTAATGACAGTGATTAAACCGAAGATCTTAAATTTACAGAAACCAAAATCATCAAAAGATAAGGGTGATGTTAGGGAATAAGTTATAAAATTAAGGCAAAATTACACTTTTGATCCCTTATCTTAATTGTTTTTTTCATTTTGGTCCCTTAACTTTTTTTTGTGACAAATAAGTCCTTTATGTTTACAAACATTAACAACGTTGGCCTAAACATTAGTAAACACCACCTCAAACGGTTCTACGTGTCCGTTAAGTATCCAACATGGCGCTAGCATGGTGTTGGCTTGATGGCTTGGCCAAAACGACATCATTTTGGCGACTTCAGATCGATGTTTGAGTAAGGTAGATGTAAACCAAGCTTTGTAGCCATGATTATAGGGTAGAAGATTGAGAACCATGAATTCTAGGCCACCATTTAAGGAGGAGAAAGATAACCCATACACCCCCAATAGCTACAACTAGGTTACCAACCACTTAATACGTCCCGTTGTGTATAGTTAACGGACATGGTTAACAAAGTTGAATAGAGAGTAACGCTTAGGCCAATATTGTTAACGTTTGTAAACATAAGGGACTAGTTTGTTACAAAAAAAAAGTTAAGGGACCAAATTGAACAAAACAATTAACTTAAGGGACCAAAAATATAATTTTGCCTAAAATTAAAAAAATAAGTTTTTATTGAAAAATTAAGTTTAACATTTATTCAAATATTAAATACATCAATTCATAATGAAAATTTTCTTTCCTTTATTCTTTAAGGGTTTGTTTGCGAATTGAGAGGGGAAGGAAGGGAAGGGAAAGACATTTGAGAGTTTTTTAAGAGAAAAAAGGATGTGAAAAACTTTTAAAAACCCTCCAAAACCCTCCCCCTAGTTCATTTTTTTAATTTCCCCATTTTGAGGGATTTTGATTCTTTTGTTGAAAAACAAACCACCATGCAAGATGAAGAATTATCCTCCCTTCCCAACCTCATTCCTTATCACTTTCACCTCAAACTCTTCAGCTCCAAACTTCCAAACAGACTCTAAGCATTCTCCTAAAAATAAATATGACAAGTCGTCGACTTTAAGAAAAAAATGTAGAGTGTGTTATGACGGTGGTGGCTAACATCAACTTACATATAATATAACGTCAACTTACTATTTAAAAGTTAACTCGTGGTTTGCAACCATGATTTACGTCAAAATTTTAAAGTAAATCATGGTTTACTACCATAACTTTCTTAAACTTACGTCATATCCGTAAATAACTCAAAAATTGCATTATAATGGTAAATAAAAACCAACTTACACCAATTAGATAGAAAAGCCTTCGAGGCGAAGAGTTGAGAGTGACAATTAAGTTTTGTAGTTAGTTTCATTGGATTAATGGAAAGTGGTGGAATGAAATGTAATGGATAGTTCCATTGTTTGGATTGTTTAATTTAGAATAGGGTGAAATGAAACATAACAGAGTGAATCCATTCCATACAATCCCCCTCTTTTACTTCCCCCAAATTTGTCCATGATGAAATCACTTTAGTTTGTATTCTTATATTCATTAAATAAATTTTTTATCCTTTTATTCCAAACCTCACTATCCTTATCAGTGCAACCGATGTCAATTTTCCTGTTCTAATGTGTTCCCCCCACCAGTCGTACTTTTGAATGATATATTCCCATTACAAAATTTCATTGCAAAGCCTATTTTTTCTCACGCGAGGGCGGCAAAGAAATCACACGCGGCGGTGCTGTACTCTCTGGTGGTGATACACTTCAACAACAACGACGTCACCAAGGTTCTAAGAGTCGGTGTTTTTTGTGCACAAGAGCCTCAATCCTTGGCCACATCGGTGCGCTTGGCGAACTAGGGCATTGTCTCCAAGATGGTGACGGTGCCTGCGAGAACATCGCCAAGAGGAAGAGATCACTAGTTTTCATCATGTTGTAAGTGAATTCGGCCAGGCGGAGCTGGGCAGCGGAGCTAGTCCAAGGTGAAGCTGCTTCGCGCGTGGTGGAGTTAGGTGGTGATCTGGTTCGAGGTGAAGCTGCTTCTGCAAATTCATTTTGGTGTCATGGCTTTTTGGTTCAAAATAGTGGTTGATTTTGAGAATGTTAGTGGTAGGCTGGTAGCCCTTCTTTCAAGCGCTTGAAAAGGAAGAGAACAACAATGAGGATTACCGTGCTTTCATCAGCTTGACAGGAACCAGAAGAAGAGAGAGACACTTGGAAACCAATAACAGGAATGTCATTTTTAACTAATATAGTAAACATCAAATATAAAATAAGCAATTTCTATGGTACGTTGGGAGATTTGAGGGTATCGGTACCCTCATAACAATAGGAACCATAAGTCTACTAGAAGGAATTGATAAAAAATATAAAGAACTAGAAAAAATATTAGAACAAATAAATAATAATGTAATACAAGTTTTAGAAGCTACTTCAAAAATTGCAGAACATATTAGCTCCCATGAACGCAATGAACAAACAAAATATTTAGACATATATAAAACCTTAAGTACAATAGAAAAAGGAAAAGGTAAAGACATATAGACGATAGTGAAGATGAAGAAAGACTTAGAAAATTTCTTATACAATTAGAAATTTTATTAGAAAAAGAAACTAAGAATAGACCTCTTACAAAAAGAGATCTAGAAGAGTTATTAAACAAGAAAAAATTGGAACCTTTACATTATTTAGAAACCCTAACACCAAGAACAACATGGAGAGGATAAAGACTGATTATATTGAAACAATAAAAAGATCTAATGACTTAGAAGAAATACAACAATTTCTTGAACAATTAAAAATAATTGAAGAAGAACATAATCAGATACACGTAACAGAACCCATTAATTCAACCCCAAATGAAACTAAAGAAGTAGTATTAAATTATAGCTCCTCTTCCGATGAAACAGACTTTAATGAAATACGAATGCATCATGGAGAATCAAGTAGTAGTATGATACCTGGAAGAAATAGAAAAAGAAAAGAAACACATGAAATATGGGATGATATAGAAGAAAAGACAATGCATAATACGGGATATCTAAAAAGAAATAATAAATGGTCTAAAATTCCAGATGAATTTAAACCAAGATACGAATCCATTAAATCAGGAAATATTCTAAACCTTGATTGTGCAAAAAACAAGGAAGAGATACTCTTACAATGGATTAATGAACTTACACTGCTAATGGCAACAGATGATAAATTTAATAGTTTAGATAGAAATTCAATAAAGAATTTTATCTTTTATAAAACTTCAGGAAATGTACAAAAATTTCTAAATGGGATAAAAGAAGAAAAATGGCAACAATATATACAACGAACAGTGACAAATCAAGATTTTGCTAGACTTATAATGGAATTAATATACGAAGAATTCATAGGCTTTGCTAGTATTGAACAAAGTGACGAAGTAAAACGATATTTACACGAAACTGCGAAAGTACACTTAAATAGAATGCAAATATGCGATATGTGTGATATAGGAAGTTTTATTTGTGAATACCAAAAATATTATTATCAATTAGACTCCGATACCAAAGAAACATATAAAATGATTTTTATGGATAAATTACCTTTCCCACTTAATCAAAAAATAAAAACGATTTGGTCAGCCAATCCATTAACAACGGCAAAAACTCTAGGAGGTATTATTCAAGTACTTCTAAAAGAATTACGAGATCAATATTTAAATAGAGAAACCATAAGACAATTAAATAGAGGAAGAAATGTAATTTGCTGTGAATTACCAGAAATAGAATTACCTGGAAGTTATGGATGCAATCCCATCAAACGAAGAAGAAAATATTATAAAAAGAAAAAACCAAACTTAAGAAAAACGTATCCAAAAAAGAAAGCGTATAGAGATACAAAGAAAAAATATTTCAAGAAAAAACGTACACCTAAAAAATATTGTCCAAAAGGAAAAAAGAAATGTGTATGCTGGATATGCAACGAAGAAGGTCACTATGCAAATGAATGTCCTCAAAAGAAAGAGAAAGATTTTAAAGAAAAAGCTAAAATAATTAAACAAGTTTATAAACTATATGAGCTCGAACCATTAGAAGAAGAATTAAGTACTACTAATACCAGTCTTTATGAATATTCTGAACATAATGAACTATCTTCAGAAGAAACAGAATCCGAATAGTACTTATATTGAAATCAAGATAGAAAATAGTAATAAAGAAACTGAAGCCTACGTAGATACTGGAGCAAGTATTTGTTTAGTAACAAAAGTATTATTTGACAATTGAGAATATTTACAAAAACCATTAAAAATACAAATTGCGGATGAATCTATCCACTCTTTGTTTTGGGTAGTTAATCGCATCACCTTAATAATCCAACATAAGAAATTTATTGTCCCAACAATTTACCAACAAGAAACAGGAATAGATGTTATCTTAGGCAATAACTTCTTACGACTTTATTTCCCATTCTGTCAATACTTAGACTATATAACACTTCGCACACCATATATACGAAATACTCAAATTCGGGAAATCCTTTCTATACCAATTCTTCACTCTTCCCTATGTACTTATTCTACAAAACACTCAGAGTTTAGCAAGCTGCAACGTGGTGAGTTATTTACTATTATTTGTCAAAAATTTCGCTATGCTCTAATGAATGCCGAACCAAATAGAACAATTCCAGCGCATATTGAACATTTATTAGAAAAATTATGTAGTGATCATCCCTTAGATCCAAACATAAATAATAAAAATACCGAACTGATTACATTAAAATTAAAGAATCCTACCCAAGAAATAAAATGTACACCTATGATTTACACTAAACAAGACAGAGATGAATTTGCCGAAGATATTAAGCAAATGCTAGAAAAAGGGTTAATAAGACCATCCAAAAGTAAGCATTCAGCCCCAGCCTTTTATGTAGAAAACCACAGTGAACTAAAACGTGGTAAAAGGCGTATGGTGATAAATTATAAACAAATAAATGATGCAATGGAAGGAGATGCATATTTTCTCCCTAGAAAAGATTTAATTATTGAACAAATTAGAAATATGATCTGGTTCAGTACCTTCGACTGTAAATTAGGATTTTACCAATTAAAACTAGATGAAAAATCTAAAGCACTAACAGCTTTTAGTTGTCCTCAAGGACAATATGAATAGAATGTACTCCCTATGGGAATGAAACAATCCCCAGGAATCTTTCAACGATACATGGATTCAATACTCAAGGACTATAAAGATTTTTGTCTCATTTATATCGATGATATACTCGTATTTACCAATAAGGATTTAAAGGATCATTATCAGAAAGTAACGTTAGTACTTAATAAACTCCTCAAACATGGAGTAGTATTAAGTAAAAAGAAAATAGTTTTAGCACAAAATAAAATTAATTATTTAGGCCTCGAAATAGAAAAGGAAAAATTAGTAATGCAGAAACACGTGTTAGAAAAACTTAGCAATTTTCCTGTAATATTAAAGGATAAAAAGGAATTACAAAGGTTTCTTGGATTACTAACCTACATTTCAAATGAAGGTTTCATAAAAGATCTTGCAGCAAAACGAAAAGTACTACAACAGAAGCTAAAGAAAGATGCTCTTTGGTCTTGGACAAAGGAGGATGAAGCTATTATTACTGAATTAAAGAACTTATGTCAACAGCTTCTAGAATTATATCATCTGGCAGATGATGATCTAATTATTATCGAAACAGATGCATCACATGAATGTTGGGGAGGTGTTATGAAAGCAAAACCCCCTGGACAAAAGAAAGAATTACTATGCAGATACATGTCTGGAACATTTACAAACAGTGAAATTAATTATCCTACTCACGAAAAGGAAACATTAGCACTTATTCGGATGTTGGAAAAACATCGTATTTATGTGCTTGATAAAGAATTTATTGTTAGAACCGATTCCACGTATGTGGCAGGTTTTAAGAATTTTAATCATAAAGGCACTTATAAACAAGGACGATTGATCCGATGGCAAATGAAATTATCTGAATATAATTACTCAATCTCTCATATTAAAGGAGAGAAAAACGTTCTAGCAGATATACTATCCAGAGAATGGAGCGCGGGACAACAGAAATGCTGAGAAGGCAAAGAGAACTCAAGCACGCACTCAGAGATCAAAAAATAAAAGAATTAGAATTGCTCGAAGCAGACATCAAAGTATTGGATTTACAATTACAAACTGAAGGTTTCCTTGAACAATAATCCCAGCAGAAATCAAAATACAAGCACAAAAAGAAGGAAATCAAAAATGGTATGTTATCTTCAATGGACCATTGCCAGGAATATATGACGAGTGGCACAAAGCAGCCCCTCACTGTCAGAAAGTTCCCGGAGTTATTCACAAATCCTATGCAACAAAGGAAGAGGCAGAAAAAGCATTAAAAGACTATCAAATTGCTAAAGGTAAAGAAATCTATCTTGGACCAAGAACTTTTGCTGAAATTACCACTCTGAAACCAGAGCCAAGAAAAACACTAAAGGTTCTAGGAAGAGTTCCTTCTTCCTTAGACAATTTCCCAATAATTACCAGAAAAGAACACGAACTTCAAGTTCAATTCTCTAAAGAAAATTTTCATGAACATCTCAACCGATTACTGCATTGGACGGAAAAAGAAAAAAGCAATTGCATGTATATGCTAGACCGTAAAATATTCGCCACCAAAGCAGTACTTACACCAGGAGCTCCATCAATTCTGACGTTCAACTTATTCCAATTTGGTTTAATTGAATGTCTTTATTTAAGCCTCAATCTTGAAGAAATTAACCTATTTCCATATTACTTCAAAGAAGCAGTTCAGTTATTTCAGAAAAATATCGCTGGAGAACGAGCTATGTTCTTAAAGTTCTACTCAGCTTATCCGGACTTCTCCACTAAACAACCAGCTAAGCATTTAATCTTTATTGGGATTAGCAATAATAATTTCCCATTAATGGATGAACCTACCGGAATAGACTATGATGAAGACCACATTAATAACTTCATAGCCCATCAATTGGCTAGCATCTACTCCCAATGCCAAACTATTGGAAAGGAATCATTCATCAAAACACTATACAAAGGACCAAATGCTTTGTTACTAAGCAAGACAAGCGGAAAGACCATCAGAGAAAAGGACTTATCCCTACTGACAAATTTCGAGATGCCATTCTATGCACTAGAGGGACCCACTATGAATTATTGCTCAGCTATCCTTGTCAAATTATGTTTACTGATTAAAGAAAACGGGAATCATGCATGTGAAAGATGCATAAAGCAAAAGCAAGAGACGACAGAAACCACTACTAGCTGTCTGCCACAAGGAAAAGATTCCGAAGACGAAGCAATAATTGAAGAATGATGTAAGCAGTGACGGCAGCATGTAAATTATTAGTTTTCTGATGTAAGCACTTACGTGCTATAGGGCTAACAATGTAAATAGACCATAAGCTCTTAGCCTATAAATAAGACCTCTTATGCTGAGGCAAATCAGAGTGAATCAATTGAAGGAAAACTCTCACCCGAGCTTCCCAAGTTGAGGAAAGCTGATAGTCTCCTCTTAGAGGATACTAGGTATCTGTGTATACCACCTTGTAACCACTTCCATAAATAAATTACTTTTCTAATTATTCTCTTCCACTTATCCTTTAGCCTCACATATTATTCATTCATTATTCTACAACGTTCAAGTATTCATACCAAATCATGACGATATCCAATACCGGTCAGAAATACAAAGGTGAAGGAGATCAAGCTCTATGCACATCTATGGACTCAGAACGTGGAAGCAGCAGTGGACCAAAAGGCACTATATTTCATTAAACCCCAAGCAGGTATGACACATCTCTAAGTAGCTTTTAATTTTTATAAATTATGAATCCTGAGACTAGATCTGAGATTAGAGAAACTAATGAAGACATAGAACACCTTCAAATCACTGAAGAAGATGGAAATTATCAAGGAAGTATCCTTATTAACCCTAGATTATTTCAAAAAATACAAAAGGAAGAATTAGATCTCTCTAAAACTGCAAATATGAAAGGAAAAGAACGATTAGGAGGAATAATGAAAAGATTTATTCAAAAAGAAAATATCATTTATTATGGAAAAATAATTACAGAAACCCCCATAGACATAACTGAAGCGTAAGGAAGTACAAATATCCAACTATTAAGCCGAAAAAAGATTTCAGAATTAAGACAAAATTTAAAAATAGAAGCACATAGAAGGAAAATAGGATATATTCATATAAGCGCAGTTCAAATATTAATTAAAGCAACTTTCCAAGAAGGAATAGATTCTCCAGTTGAATTAATCTTAAAAGATGAACGCATAACTGATGTTCGTGATAAAATATTAGGACTAATAGAAGGAAATTTAGCATATGTAAAATTAAAATTTGAAATTCATCCTAATATAGGAATTCCTTAAGTACTCAAAGACTAGATCAATCATTAACCTTAGAACCTAAATTTCTTAGGAAAAATTTAATGCGCCCTGGAGATAAAATATTTTCAGTAACCTACTGTGTAAACTATGCATTAACGAACTCACATCATAGTATTACGTTCATAAATAATGATAGGATAGACGTCCCTCAACTATTTGAAGACATTGGAAAAATTTATTATCCCAGAAGAAATGAAATAACGGAACTAGGAACTTTTTTAAAAAGGTCTGATTCATTAAGAATACCTTACATCCCGAGACCCATTCAATTATTAGAACCTGAGAAAAATGCTAGTATTAGTGAAAATATAAATAAATTAGTAAGCCAAGTAAACGATTTAACTTTATATATAAAAAACAAAATATGAAAATAATTCTGATAAATATTTCTCTGATAATATTAAGTATTAATCTGGGCCAGAAATGGTATCAGAGCTAGTTAATGAAAACTGCTAGCAATATAAGAATAATAATCATTAATTTAAGAAATTATTGTAAAACTTTAAAAGAATTAGACGAGGAAAATCCTAACCCTTATCTCAAAGATCAAATAAGAAGAGTAGAAATACGTATTCAGATTTTTAAAAGACGCCTAGAAAAATTAGTAGCATGAAAACATACTCCACCTTAAAAGAATGGTTGCTTACCAACCGCAAAAAGATACTCTATTGGCAAGAAGACAAACCACAAACATTACAAGACTACTGGTTTAAAGAAAGTATGTTAACACATCATATAAAATTAGAAAAATGGATAAAACAAAGACTCGAAAGAATAATTGCATGAAGACTATTACTCTGTTAAAGGAATGGGTAAAAGAACTTAAAGAAGAAATTAAGTATTGGAAACAATAAGACGCCGACGAAATAATTGATGGGTGTGTAATAAAAAGAATAATAACATATAAAATAAAAATGTTAAAACAACTAAAAACTGAATTAGAAAATTTTGCAGCATGAATCAAAACCAAAACCAAGTAAAAGAAAACAATACGAATAATAAACTTACAACTTAAAGATGAATATAAAAATCTGTCTACTTTATTAAAAATTAAAGAAGAAGATTATTTAAATGAACAAGTTCGAAAATTAATTGAAAGAGGTATTGTTTGGAGAGAAAAAAGATTAATCCGTTTGGAAAATCAATTAAAAGAATGATAGAATATATAGAAGAATTAGGATTACATATGGCTAAAAAAATAGTTACGCTTGTAGAAAAATATGATACTGTTTTACAATATGACATCTTAGAGGCAATGATTATTTTAGGAAAAAGATAAAACATTTCGAAGGAATTATCTTACACGAAGAAAATGAAAATCTTAGAGAGATAGAACAAGAAATTCTCACTAAAGCAAAAAGACGATTAGCTTGTATTTCTCGATATAAAAGAAAGGATGAAAAAATATTTGGAAGGATTAACACCTTCGAACAATGGTACCCCATTATAGGGTACCAAAACCCGTAAATTTATGGGGGTACCGTAGCAACCCCCTATAAAATATAGAGGGACTGTTTTACAAAGTGCCCAAAACCGGACATCAGGGAAACATTGACTGTGCACAGACACCCGCAGATATCCGTATGGATTATTCGTAGTGGATAATAAATAGATATCTATTAAATAGGGATAGGGATTATAGTATCCGTCTCACGGGTATCCGCATATTTATAATAAATATTTTTTATTAAATATATATATTATATATTATGATAACTTCTATCATTTTGAGATGAAATAAACTTTATTTTCTTTATTATTTCATACCTTTTAGCGGTTAAACCCATAATAATAATTTTTTTAAAATACATATAGTATATTATATAATATTAATATAAAATATTGTTATATTATGTTGTATAATTTTATTCTATTTTCTTTTTATTTTAGACTCTTAAATACCCACCGATATCCATGGATACCCGCTACCCGCAAATATCTATGGATATTGACGGATATGAATATGGGAGAAACACTACCCGCACCAGTCTCGTCTCGTCTCGTTCCATTGCCATCCCACCGCTGCTCACTAAGATGGAGTGCATACCTTAAAATCCTGCCTAATCTGATTAGAAGGGGCATGACATTCCCAATGTCCTCCTTACTGAAAGCTTTCATGTAAGCTTTTCTTAGCGTATTATAAACAAGATAAATTGTAGCAACATAAGGGATTACATCAATTTGGCTAGGGGTGAGGCCTTTATACAGTTCTACAGACCCTTCCTCTCGAATATTTCTCATAAGTGCGTCTAATATGTTCTTGTACACCCCTCTTTGTAATAAAAGTAATGACAAAAACTGATATCCCTAAAGCTAATTTCTATTTTTTCTTTATTCCACTAAATAGAACATAATCATGTGAATAGATACGCTTATTATCTATTTATGACAAGTTATACGGTGTGAATCTATTAGTCTATTTTTCTATCTATATTTACTGTATATGTAGATATACATGTATTTTTCAGCATGTCCTTTTGTGAAGTGAAGTAAAAAAAAGAACCCTCGATCTATGCCTGAAAAGGGGGTGGGTGGGAATAAGTCATATAAAATCAATAGATTCATGAAAAAACCCTCCAAAGAGTAAAAATTAGAGCAAGATGATAAGGTCTTTATGAGTGCATTAACAAAAAGTAGCTTGATTCAAAATCTCTTACAATAATATTTTGGTTATAAATTAATACATACATATACCCATTAGTGATAAGGGTAATATATAAATACTAATAGGAATAATAATAGGAAAAGCTAGTGCATTGGTCCCTTAACTTTATTTCTTTTTTTCAATTTGGTCCCATAAGTTTTTTCGTGTCAATAGGTCCCTTAAGTTTCCTTACGTTACCAACGTTGGCATCACGGTCATATTCCATCCAATTCCGTTTGTGACGTTCCTACTTGGCCGTTAAATGTTCAAGCTGGTGAAGCCCCCAAAACGATGACATTTTGGTATGCCACATGGCATCTCCTTTTCAAAAAATTAAGGTTTCCAAACCCAAATCCAGAAGCTCCTGGCCTTCTTCAATCATATATTCACACCAATGGTCACTGTGGTGGAGCAAGACGACGATGATCCAAGCAAGACGCGACAGTTCACGGCTTCGTCTGTTGAGCGGGGCGGTTCGCGCGACTTTGTCCATAAAGGGGTGCATTGTTGGAACACACAGAGCCTCCCTCTATCTCGTTCTTTCTTCTCCAATTTTCGCAAGTACTACGCACATGATGTCCTTCTGGTCCTTCATCTCGCTGCACCTCGCTCCGACCATCCTCTTCGGCCGCCGCACGCCGCTCATCTTTCCGCTGCCCCTATCTCGCGTTCTTCACCAGTGCTACATTACTCTTCTCCTCACGACTAGGTGTATCACCTTTGCTCCTCCTCTTGCGGTCTCTATTTCCTATGGGTATTTCAGGTTTCCTTTAATTTGCTATTGAATGTTGCTCCTCTTGTTGCACACGTTAGGGAGGGGTTTGAGTTCCTTGTTTCAAGTTTTATGGTTGATTTAGGGTACCTTGAGAATGGTGTAACCCCCCCCTTTTGTGGTTTTGACTTAGATTCTTAGATTACGGTTTTTGAACTTGTCCACTAACCGATTTAGGGTTTATGTCTGAGTTGAATTCTTGAATTAGGACCAAGGTGTCTGTGGAGTTTGGAGTTTATGCCATTGTTCTACTTGGCTATTGCTGTGGGATGGTTTTGTGTTGAGAAATTTTCAGTGTTTTGGGTTATAGTTCTGTGATAGTTTTGGGTTTTTGGTGGTTAATTATCTAGTTTGATTCGATTAGTTTCATTGATTGGAAATGAATTACCGATCTTCTTCACTCTGTTCTGTTTATCTTACTCTCCATTGCTGCAAATTTTTGGTGTTAAGAACCATTGTTACATGGAAGAAGCTCACAAACCATGAACCTTAGCTTCCTTTAAGGGGAAGAAGGTGAATGAGAACCACGTCAGCAAGCCAGTCACTGCCAGGTAGAACATTTAACGACCACATAGGAAAGACACTAACGAAAGTGGATGGAATGTGACAGTAAGGCCAACGTTGGTAACGGAAGAAAACTTAAGGGACCTAACTGAAAAAAAATATAAAGTTAAGAGACCAATGCACTATGTTCCAGCAAATATTTGGCAATAGGGATACCTCAAGAATATTATTGCTCAGATTGACTCACAATATCGACTAAAATTACACTCTTTATTTATGAATAAGCGTACAAAGGAACTAATAGAATCAGTATCATCAATAGCTTGTCCCTACCCTTTATCCTCAATACATTTATATACTAATTCTCTCTATTCTCGCCTATATTACAAATGTCCCATGTTGCTCGTAGTTGGCAGTTACCTTTGTAGCATGTCTTCATGATCCGAGTGATGGATGTTGAGTGTCTTCCTCTTGTTGCCCTCTCTCCCACTATGTGTCACTACTCGGTGTATGGGCATAACTAAATCTCTATCCTCAACTCGTGGGTCTTAGCTTGGTTGAGTGATAGTAATAATCTCGGCTCTAGCTCGGCCCAACAATGATGACAGGATCAACACAAACTCAACCCAAGATGGTTTAGTCAATTCAGCGTTATCTCGACCCAAATAGCCCCGGACGGTACACACTAGTTTTGCCATATTAAGATTATAATCCTTACCGTTTTATCGACTTTCCATACAATGAAAAGATATTTTATTCCTTTTCATAAGAAAATATCTAAACTATGGAATGGTAACTTTATCCCATTTCTCAATTCCATTCCATCCCATTCGATTTCGCCCATTATTAAATATTCAAATATTGCCTTGAAGTTTTATGATATTATATTCGATATCCTTATATTTAGTTTGAAAATAGGTGTTAATAAATTATTTCACTCACTTTGTCAAATCCTTAACAATTAATATAATTTATGTATACTTACCTCATTATATTAAGGATTTCCTTTGTCAAAAAAATTGATATACATTATCAGCGTAAAGAATTTTTACACTTTTAACTAATCATAAATTGTCACATCATTAAAAATGTTTAACTCTTATCCTAATTATGTTAAAAGTTACATATATCATGATTTATGATTAGTTAAAAGTATAAATTTTTTATACTGATAATGCAAACCAATTAATTTGTATAATTTTTAAAATAAGAAAATGTTAAATGTAATTGACAAAATTCAATGCAATTTCTCTGTAATTCTTCTTCTTTCAGACTTTCACCCATTGTGTTTGTTTTCTTCCGCTTTTGGGCCCTTACCTCCAACCGAAAACGATTCGTCCCGACCCGGCTCATTTGCTGGGTACGTTTGCATCGCCAGAGTTCGATTCGTTTCAGCGCAGTGATAAATTCACATCTCTCTTATCTCTCTCCCTCTCTCTCTCTCTCTCTCTTTCTCTCTCTCTCTGTCTCTCCTCCATTTTCAATTTTCAATCGCTCACTACTAGCAGGTATTCAGTTTCCAGCCCTAATTTTCAATTGTTGTTTTCGTTTATTTAATTTTCTGCATGTTTTCTCTTATATTTTTTCTTTTATTTCGTTTTTGCACAATTCGATTTTACGTTTCATTGATCTTTCTCTCGATAGCGGTGTTTGCATCAAATTGTCATCAAATTCTTATCTGGGGGTTGATGGTGTCTCCCATTTGTTCAAACGAAATTTTAGTTTTATTTATGCATTGATTTCCAGTTTCAATTTTTTGTATTATTTGTCCGATTTTATGATACGGGTATGTCATATAAACCATGTTAGTACATTGAAAAAAAAAATTTATTTTTCACTTTCCTTTGAGAATTTAAACTGTTTTGCAAATTATTGTAGTTCTTGTTCAGTCAGTTAAATTAATTGCTTATAGTTTCTGGGATTTTATTTTCCTAGATGAATAATGAACAACCTTTCCTTTAATTTTTAGCATGCTTTTTGGCCTAATGAAGTTAAATTTTTTGTTTTTTGTTTTTTTTAGTAGGCAGTTCTGTTTTCACTTAAAACTGCTTATCTTTGCATAATGTAATTGGGGTGCAACACTGCAATCGTCCTGTGTATTCTTTGTTTCATTTTGTTCAGCGTTGTTTTACTCTTCCTTAGGTTCATTTCAAATCTCTTGCTCCAGTCATCTTGTGGATTTTTGATTGTGGCTTTCAGGAATTGGATAATTTTTTAGTTTTTCATACTTATTTTCTTTCATTCTGTGACCTCTGGGTCCTAGGTTCTAACTTATAACCTTCATTTATCTTTGATAGATGAAAGTCCCGCCTTGTTGGTTGCATTTGTGTATGTGTATGTAAAAGATCAGTTTCTTGTCCATTGCCCTTGACTAGAATATCTCATCATTAGATTTCTATACTGCAATTCTTAACTTCTTTGTATTGTGGTTTATTAAAGACTGCTCTGTAGCTTAACTTTGTGATAGAGATGCATAACATTGACATTTTTCGCTCATTATGAGGTGTGTGTTTTGATTTTTTTAGTGTTTTGTGAAAGCCCCAAAGTGCTTTCGTTGTAAAGAAAAACATTTATTCTGGAAAAGAAGTAAAAAAATTCCAGATTTTCAACACAGGATTTTTTGGTGCTATATCAGAAGCTAAATTTTTTAACTTTTCCAAGTCCAGCAGTTCCTATTTCTTTTTGGTGGAAAGAAAAAGGCAATTCTTATTGGTTTAAATAAGGTTGTTATAAATGGGTACTAAGTACTAACTACTAAGCTTTATATTTGTCCTGTTGGTGGTAAAATTTTAGATTTGTAATATGCACTATACACTATTTATTTATTTTTCTATTTTGAAAATGAAAGTAGTTATTTTGAAAAATATGAAATTTGGTTAAAGTATGTTTCATGTTATCACATGATCTGAAGTTTGCATTCATGTCATATTTTCCATTATCCTCTTGGTAATAATTCCTTTGTTAAATATTGTGGGGGAAGTGTTTTTTGTGCATTTATCATATTTGTATATGTAGGTTTCTTATAGTCAATAGAACATTTCCATGCACACAAGTTACTGTCATTTGTAACTATTAATTTACTTTTTTATGGAAGATTTCTTACTTGATCATTGTATATGATGCGGAAACAGGATATGGAGGATATGGATATTGTTGATCAAGTTGTAGATGTTCCTGATACGCCTGATAGATTAACTGCCAGGCATGTTGATCGGAAATATGTTGGTAATCCTGATGTGGATGTAATGTGTGCAAAGAAGAGGGAGAGGGGTTTTCCTGTTGCTGATGAAATGAATAACTGCAGCAACTATATAATATTGTCCCCATCAGAGAAATCTTGTCCTTCTCAAAATGCTCCTATGTTTAGGAGAGCACAAACTGAGAAATTTTTTGGACTTGGGACAACACTCTCTAATGGAGCTGAAAAGATGGAGAAAGGGAAAACTGTAAGCTCTAAGTCTCCTTCTAAATCATCTCACCATGGGCCTATTTCTGTTTTAGATTTGACTGAAGAGAATGGACAGTCCCAACAACTGAAACCAACTTTCTCACATCGTGGACCAAGAAACAATGCAATGGCAGACAAGAAAGAACTGAAAGCAAACTTCGGGAATTCTTCATTACCATTCATTGCTGATTCTTCTAATGCATCTAGAAATGCCTTTGTAGGAAGGTGCAATAAAACACCTTCAGGTCCTAATACATGTGTGGACCGTGGCAAGAGCATTGCTCTGTCTAATGATTCTCAATGTCCACAAAAAAGTGAAAAGCAAGTATCTTTGCCTCCTGTCCATTCCTCTGCTCCAAGAAGCAGAGGGCAGAAGAGATTGGTACGAAATGGGTGCATTTCACCGCATAATATTGCAACAAGGGCAAAACAATCAGCTGAACAGAACAGTCATCAAACCAATGACATTGAACAGAGTCATGCAGGGCATTCAGTTTCTGGCGATACAATTTCACCAATTTGTGTTGATGATATAGTTGCTGAAGAGAGAGACAGTGGTAGACTGAAAGGAAAGGGCGTACTTATTCATCCTTCTTCCCATGGACTTAATGCTGGAACTATTAACACAGCTAGCAGGTAATCTGACTATGCGTTTCACAGTGAAGTGCTTATTAGTGGATAACCTGGAGGTTGTATCACCTTTACTCAGAAATCTTGCATCTGGAGAATACTATGAAGGCTGGCTGTCATGCAAAATTTCCCTGCATGTGAATATTAATTAAATTATATTAATAAATTATGCTAATAACCTCTTAGTGATTGCATAAATTACCACACTTCTAACTCATAAAATCAAAATAACTGACATATAGGATACAGAAGCCATGTAATTAAATATAATATTTTAGGCAGCAAAAACAATCCAATATTCACTTTTTCTTTTTGGGGTTTGTTTGCTCATTTTTTCCTTGTCTATTTGTTGTTATCATCAAGCCGTTTATTTTTTTGACATTTAAATTTGTTGGAAATTGCTTGTTAGGGATTTTATGAAATTCATGTATTTATAGCTGTTAATAGTAGATATATGTCTTCCAAATAGAGTTGAGGATTTTTTTTTTAGTTTCGTGGAGTAGATTTTAACTTTTGGAGTTACACCAGCATATGAAGTTAGATTATTTCCTGCATTAATTAAGCTCAAAATGTACTCAAATGATTCATTTATAGAGGTCATAAATTTTTTAAAATGGTATTTCTGATTGACGAGAGTTAACCTAATTTTATTTGGAAAAAAAGAAGAAACTTCATTTGTAAGAGAGGAAGGGTCATGGGAAGTTATAGGATTCCTTCCTTTTCTAATTCTGCTTAAAATTTTTGTCAAATATTTGCTAAACCAGTGCATCGGTGCAAATTCTGTTGTAGGTGTGAATACTGTCATACTGTGCATATCAAAACCTCATTTTGGAACATGATGTTTATAGAATCATTTTGAAAAGTGAAAAGAGATGACAATTAGACATATATCAAATTTTCCTTTGATTGTTTACATCTTTAAATCAGCCATGTCTTCTATTTATTGGGTTTATGTAGGGAAGTAGTAAAAGAGAGAAATAATCTAATGAGTAATCTGAGATTGATATGGATTTGATGTGATACAAAAGACAGCACTAATCTCTATTTATACTATGAGTTAGGTTTAGTACTAGACTCCTAATCCTAATCAAATAAGGGAACAAATAACTTACTAAAGATAGGGCAAAATCTCTAAGAATAAGATAAGGTTCTTAACTAGATATGATCCCTACAAATAAGATAAGTTATCCAAATCTATTATTCAGCACTCTCTCTCTCTCTGTCTGTCTAAGATATTTTTTAGATATTCTAAGTTTCTAATAATTTTGTTAACTACTAATGCTAAGATTAAAGACATTTGATGCTTCTTCAGCAGGCCTTTGACCAATTATGAAGGGGCTGGTGTTACAAGTAATGCTATGAGGAATTCAAATCAATACTCCGGGGGACAAGGTGGTTGGACAACTACACATAATGATGTTGCAAGATTTGTTAGTAGGCAAAATAGGAACAAAATTGACAGAAGAGACACTGGGAACGGTCAAAGCAGCAAGGGTGTAAATAGTTTATCGGATCATGCAGCTCAAGCAACTTCTCTGATCATCCCAGAGGCAGGCCAGTCGACTGGAACTCATCCCAAAGCAGACACACTAACTAAAAGGCAAAGGAAACGTGGATCAACTTCGGGAAATCATAATGGATCATCTTGCAGTTCAGAAATTATGTTCCTCGGTTCATCCGGGGAGTCATCAAGCTCATCCCAGGGCCCTGTCTTGAGTCCTGAAGTGGTTGAGTTGTTATCTGAACCAAGGTACACCAACAGACTTTCTGAAGATATAAAGGAAAATGACAATAATAGCTCAGATGCTCGGGCACAGCAAGTAGAAGCAGATGAGATATTGGCACGTGAACTCCAAGAACAACTGTATCATGATGAATCTTTTGAAGGCAGAGGGGTCGGCTATTTTGTTTTGCTCTTTTTGCTATGATAAGTTGTAGTTTCAGCATATGCTTTTTTACAAGAACTTGTCATGGATTAATTTGCTGCAGATTGATGAACATTTAACATGGGAGCTGCAGCACATGGAGGATCTTCTGCATACATCTATTGATAGTCACGATATACCTCATCCTGTAATTAAGCCTCTCTTTCTCTCTTATTTAAATATATTAAACAAGCTTTGAAGTTGTTTTTTTTGTTGAAGGCAAAAGAGAGTGCTATGTCGAGTTTATTGTTGTATCAGTTCTTTTGTGCAACAATGCTAAATAACTCCTGACCAAGTTTTTGTTCTGTATATCATGATTTAATCCTTTTACGTACATTTTAAAAGACTTAAAGATGGCTTATGGATGGTAAATGTGGAATTTAAAGGTGGAAATGCTGGCAAGACCCTTGAAAGCTACATACTGCCTAACCTTGTATCTCTATCTATTTATTATTTGGTTTAACTTTATATTTCTCTGAAAGAGATCTGCTGTGATGAGCATGGTTTGATCTTATTTTGTATCTGTATCTGTATTATAGATAGGTTGCAAGAAAAATATCAAAAGTACCAGAACTCTTCGCAGGGCTAGGGTATATATTCTGGATTCTTATGCAAGATGCTATTGATCATATGTAACCCCCCTCCTGTTGTGCTGCTATGTTTTCCTATTTTCCTAATGGAATTAGTGTCATGGAATCATGAATATGCCCCCTACTTCTTAAAAGTATAGCTGTATATAGAGATATTGTATTTGGTTGCTGAGTGGGTAATGAGTTTGGTATTCATGCAACACTGCTTAATGTGTTATAACGAACCATCTATTTTTAATTATACAGATGTTTTTGCCAAGGGAACCCTCAAATAGACAGCCTCGTTCACGGACTCGTCAAAATCCTCCAAATAGGAGGAGAGCTGTGCCTCAAGTTCCTGTCTCTAATAGAATGCCACAGGTGAGGAATCGCATTGCAAGACAGTCTCCTCGCATGTCGACTAGAGGAAGAGGACCTCAGTTTCCTCTGGATATGGACCTAGACATGGTATCTTTTTATCATTTCCCCTTTGTCCACTCTTGTTTCTTTTCCCATTTAACCTCTCTATTAGATGGTATTGCATAATTAAATATAATTTAAATTGTCAATGCCATCTATCTCTCAGAGACTTGATATACTGGAAGCATTAGAGGACGCAGTAGGGGATCTTAGTGATATGGTAGTGGCTGATGACATCTTTCATGCTGGGCGTGATTTCAACGAGTAAGCTCCTAGTGAATAATTTATGCACATAAATTATGTTTCATTTTTGTGTAGTATGGTTCTGCACATTGCCTCCTCCAATTGTTGAAATTTGTGCATTGCAAGTTTGCAATATTCTCATTAAGAATGTATATTTTTAATATTATTTATTTTTTTGTGTCTAATTGATGTTGATGGAAAATTGTAGAAATCATGATGCTTGACAACTTCGAAACCATTATATAATCTCCTTTTGGCTGGAAACTGAATTATCACTTTTCTACAGTAGGGGTACCAGTGATATATGAATCAAGCCAGGCAAATGTTTCCCACATAACGTTTTGACTTGGTTGATTATTTTCTTACACCTCTACCAAAAAGGTGGAAAGATTATTTATCTTAATCTCAAAATCTAGTTTCTTAAACTTTCCATTCTTAAAATTTGAAGAGAACAGCAAACACAACTTAGATGGTAAAAGAAAAGGATGAAACAAACTCACCATTATTGATAAGATGAAGTCCCTTGTCGGGGAAGGTACCAGCCATCTCTCCGTTTATATATATATCGAAGTAATACTGCATTGTTTCAGAACACAAGCCCATAGATTGTGCAAGGCCCCGATGGAATCAGTTTGGCATGTGTTTCTTTCCCTTGATAGCTGGATTTGATCAAGTTCTTGTGTATGGTAGCTCCACAATTGTTTAGGGAAAGCTTTCTTGGCTTTCTTCTGTTTTTTATAAAAATATAACATTGAATTTGAGGTTCCTGCCTTACTCATGCCTTCATGCAGAGATGATTATGAAATGTTATTAGCTCTTGATGAAGGAAATCACCAACATACTGGTGCATCTGCCAATCAGATCAATAGCTTGCCGCAGTCCACCATCCAGGTAATGTATTGTTAAGTGAAATTAGTTGATCCTTTTTTCCCGTTTTTGCTCGGGAAAATGGGGTTGGCAATGATGCACTTGGAAATTGGGAACAATTTTAGCGTCAACATTGAATTATTTTCCTCTTCATTTGCTACAGACTGACAACTTCGCAGAGGTATGTGTTATATGTCTTGAGACCCCAGCGAAGGGAGAAATTATTCGGCACCTTCCTTGTTTGCACAAATTTCACAAAGACGTAAGACCATTAAATGAAACTATTTATTTGCTTTTATATAGACACAGTAAAATGCTAACGTGTTAACCTATGTCATAGCAGTGTATTGATCCATGGCTCCATAGGAAATCGTCATGCCCAGTGTGCAAGTCATCTATCACCTAATTCATTATGGCTTCTAAATGGTTAATTTATCATGCTGCGGTGGATTATCTCAGCTTTGTCATTTTGGTCTTTCAAGGTAAAACAATGCATGACCGTATCTTTCTGCTAGAAATTGGAATTGTAATCATGAAGACATGCTTCCTTTTCACAGTGTGCTATTTTTTTTCTTTTGTTCTGTTAGATGTCAAAAGTGAATAGAAGGGTTAAAACAAATCTGTGCTGATATACTGTTACTTTCTTTTGAATTATGATTAGTTCTGGGATATGCATATCGAGGTAACTATTCTGAATCACGGTGTTGTAATTGAACACCAACTGCTGGTCCTAATGAAGTCTGCAAACCAGTGGCAAGTCTGAAGGCCGTATTATTTCTAAGACAGATGATTACAAATATTTGTTTGATGGGAACACAGGGTTTGGGGTGGCTGGTATCCTGGGATTCAAAACTAATTTGCATGTGGTACTTGGTAAAGATGTATCATGCGCTTGCTTATATGATCTTCAGTGAGGCCATGCCAAGTGCAAAGTTTTATGAACCCAGTTGTCTCATTTATTTCCTTGTTGCATCTGGATGGGCGTTTACCCATAAAAATAAAAGAAAAATGCAAGTCAGTAGCCCTTCACAAGCTATTTTAACCTTATATATGTGAAATGAAATTGGAAATTTTTTTACCAACCTTCTCATGTCCGCGTTGAAGCCGTAAGGCCCGTTTTCATGTTTCTCAGGCCTGATAATCTAATTTGATGTACTATCAATTTGTTGCGCATAGATGTCAATTTCAACAAAAATACTCGTGTTTGCAAAATCATGACTTGTTCCAAATATATATATATATATATATATTATTCAACGTAATTTCAATTAAAGAAATTCTATAAAGCGTTTTTTTCCTTTGTTTGTGTTGGAATTATGGGCGACGACTTAGTGTTGTTTTTTCCAATATTTAAACCAGCACTACCACTAAGAGTTCCATCACACACCTCACACATTCTCCTACGCCAAAATGCTCACAATTTTGTATGTTCCGATTTCACTTCAAATTTGGTCATTCCCTCTTTCTCTTGCTTTTCTAGTCAGTTCGCCTTTTGTTGAAACCCTAACTGTGGAAAACCCTGCAACCCTGAACTCTTGAATGCTAAGAGCTCCATATGCTCTTTGCAGCTCTCCAACCTCCTTAAAATTCTTGCACATCAACTTTTCATGCAGATCGTATCATCTTCCTTTGTAGCTTTCACACCCTAATTGCCACCTACCCTCACTGCCGACACAATGGAGCAAACACCTTGAACAAAGTAATTCTCAACAATTATGACCTGAATTGTTGGAGTTCTTGTTGCTGGAATTATGCCAGAGGATCTGCTTTTAATATGGTAATGAATGGACCAGTTCTTAGAGATCATCTTCCACAATCGGATACTAACCATGACTGCAAGGTGTTCAGCACCATATTCTACATCTCTTTCTACGGAATGGAGAAGCAAGATCGCCATTTCCAGAAGAATCAATGGTTAGGATTACTTCATTACTATGGGATGCGTCACGAGGTTGTGTACAATTTTAACGCCAAATGGATCTTATTGGCCATATAGCAAACCTAGTTTGACAATCTTGTCAATGATCCATCTTAAAATCAAAGTAATAAAAGGATTAAGCATGTGTTTGGTTTCACTTTACACAATCGTGTTTCAAGAGCTTCTCACATCCTGAATGGTACGATGGTAAATGTTTTAGCATAAAACGTGAAAACTACCAAAGGTAGCTTCCACGTCGCGTCGTGACCTCCAACCTAACGCGCAAACTACCAAGCACTAAAGTTTCTCACATTTTAACAAGCAAGGATATGAAGCTAAGCTTTTAGTTTACGAGGATTGAAATCAAAGCCTAGTATATCTACAAACATTTCACTATGTAAACCCATTTGCACCCAACTATCCTTTATCCTTTGGTTTCTCAATGATTTCTCAGGTCTCATTCTTGTTGAAGATACACATCTCTTCATGCATGGCTTGAACCCAGTTCTTAACTATTAGCGCAATCAGTTAGAACAACAGTTCAAAAGGATTGGTATTGCATACTAAAGGTGTTTGATGTTTGTAGACAGATACTAGCTTTAGAGGCGCTTGGTCGTTCTTTTGACTTTAGGAGCGAATCGTAGTATATCTCGAAGATGTAAAATAACTTATTCAATATGTCTCTTACATATTTAACCTCAGAACGAGCCTATCGGTGATTCTGATAGGTGAGCACGCCCGTGCTCCTATTCAACACGCTTGTGCTGGTTGTTCAGCATGTCCGTGCTCAAGGTCAGCACGCATGTGCTCTATGCGCGCGCCAGAAACGCATTTTGGGCTTTTGGTCAGCCCGTTTCACCCTAATCCTTTTTATACCCTTTTGTTCGACCTAAAACTCATAGCCGTCATTCCTAAAGTTAGAAACAGCCGTCATCAACCCTTTCTCTTGGGTTCCTATTGAATCCTTGAGCGTTCTCCAATCCTTGTTGGGTGTTCTTCGTCAAGGACATAACCCTGTGGTGATTTTCGTTGCGATTGGGGATAAGCCGCTAGCTTAGTGTTACTCTGAGGTAAGGTAATCAACCTTGTTCATCCTTTCCTTTGAATCCTTTGAGTTTAGTGTTGAACCGTTTTCTCTCTATCTAACCAGACTTCGTTGTTCGTGTGCCACTGCTGTGAACGACAACTAGCAGATTAGTTCCCCAAGGATCTAATCGAGATATGTTGTAACCCTTGTCTTAATTCCTTTTCCTTTCTTTGTTTGGGAATTAACTACCCTTTGTCCTTTCTTGATGTTCTTGGTCAAAGCTCGCTGAACCTGTTAAACCCGTTTGGAGGAGTCAAGTGTGGACTTCACTCTAGTTGGCTCATAGGCTGGAATCGTCACGTCAGGTATGGGGAGAAGGGATTAGTATGGACATATAATTTCTAGGGTAGCGTAAGATAAGGGTTAACCCATGACCCTATTTGTGTGCTATATGCCTTAGTTAACGTATGAAATTGTTATGGTTGTTTATACATGATGTTAATTGTTTAATTGATTTACATGACCTTGGCATGATATTTATGATGTTGTTTATGATGTTGTTGATATGCCATGATTGTATGAATCAGTATGAGGGAAACTGCTGTCAAAACTATGTTAATAAAAGACATAGGGATGTTAGTGCTGAGCCTAAAACTAGGATTAATCTAATTGATATGCATAAAACATAAAGATGTTGATGAGGGGTGAGATTAATGCCAATGGATTAGTCAAGAATCTTAGAATTGATTTGGAGTGTTGAAATCTAGAAAAAAAATACTAAGTTTCCCAGAATTGAGAATGCTGCAGCAGCGTTGAGCACGCCCGTGCTCAAATATCAGCACGCCCGTGCTCCATGTCCAGTAAAGCCAGCACGACTATGCTCTCAGCAGCACGCCCGTGTCGAAAAACGAGAAAAAGTGACATTGTTTAGCACGCTCGTGCTCTCATGCAGCATGCCCGTGCCTGATGGCCAGCACGCCTATGCTCAGGCCATTCCACAGTCAGAATTAAGAAAAATTCACCGTTCTAAATAAAAATAGATTTAATAACCTTTTGGGATAAAATATATGACATAAGAGATTATAAAACATGACCTTGAGGATAGTTAATGAACTAGGATGATGATAAGTAAGATGCAATAACGAGGACTTAATAAAGAGATTAGTTAATAAGACAATGATGTTATTGGTAACGACGTACTGTTATTGATGTTGTTGGTTAAATCATTCTACTAATGCTTATTGGTCAAGTTTGATGTTGATAAATCACTTTGATGCTTATTGGTCAAAGTTGATGGCCTTGTTAATGGTGTTGATGGAGGTGGTTGCCATGTTGTGTGTATGTTAGCATTGCATGTATCATGACATGGTGTTGTTAGTTTGGGGGAAGTTACGATGATTGAGGAGCTGGTCCGAGAGTATAGCTAACTGGCCGTCCGCAGTGATTTCATCCGAGAGTTAGGTGAATCAAGCGCATCCGTGATGGTCCATTCGAGAGTAAGGTGGATCGGCTATCCAAGGGGTTCACCCGTGAGTTTGGTGAACTGTCGGCGTTGGTGCTTATTGGCCAATATGGATATGTAACTCCAAAATCATCTTCCTGAGTTACTTATCGGATCCACATTGCATATGGAGTAGAGGAGTAGTTTTGCATCACATGGCATGTTCATAATATGATACGATGGAATATGTTATGATTTGTTATGTTATGATGTTTTATATGCTGCCTGATCATCTTGCTAAACTGCTCTATTATCGTTTATGTTTATATGTACAGTTCCTTACTCCCTACTATTGTTGTTGTTGTTGTTGTTTTGCATGTACCTTTGATTATGCAGAGGATGGTGAGCAGCCAGCTGAGGAGTGATCCCGAGGATATCGCTTGCTCATAGTATAGTTTAGTTTATGTTAGTTGTTTTTCCGATGTATTATCGGTAGTGGTTACCAGCTCTGATATGTGACATCGGGATTTGGGTTGTTTTATGTTCATGTTTTCCGCAGTTGTTATTTATGTTTAATATTTTGGATCATGTGGTACTTATTACCCTTTGGTTTTAACTTATGGATTTTATTTTATATGATATATTTTATATTTATCGTATGCGAGGTAGCAGGTGTCACAAATCTGTATCACGTTCAACGTCGTCACTTTGTAGTATGGCCACTCCATCTTCGTGTGGCCGCCTTTCTCGATGTCGGATCGGTGGACAAGGCCAGGTTTCCTTCGCCCCGACCTTGGCGGTGATTTCCTTTGTCGTGTGGTTCTTGGGCTTTGCTTTCCCATCCATCCCGTCAAAACCATAATCTTTTAATCAATGCGTCCTCTTTTTCTTCAAACTTTGATAAAAATTGGACTGTTTTTCTCTGATTTTGTTTATGGCTGTAAGATCTATATATCTCTGAACTGTATCTCTGATTTTTTTTATTTCGGAACTGAGATGGGTTTAGATATGTATTTCTCTGATTTTGTTTATTTTCGGATGTTAATGTTCTGGGTTGTTCATCTTTATGTTCTGAGATTAGTTGATGTTCATGTTCATGGTTGCTCTGAATTGTTCTTATTCATGTTCATGTTCGAGGGAGGCAAAGGCAGAGTTCTGTCGTTGGAGAACCTCACCCACGACACCACTAGCTCCGAGAAACACAACAGTTAGGGTTTTTTTTTTGTAGATTTTTGCTTTGATTATGTTCTGAATTTCCGAATTTCAACTTTAATCTCAATCGTTTTGCATTGTTGGCACCAAAACTGTCTATGGTGGGTTGGGGTGGTGCGGTGGTGGTGGTCATGGTTGTGGACTTTGAGCTCTGCACTCGTCGGAGGTTTTGTCGGCGACGACGATAGTGGGTTGTCGATGATGAGGTTGACAGGGGAGAGATGAATCTGGTAAAGTGATGCATAGGGATGGTAACCCACCCGAGCGTAGGATCCCCGAGAGGACTGCCCCAAATGGTGCCCCGCAGGCGGGAATTTTTCCCCCGAGGGGATGCGGACGTAGGAGAAACTCCCCCCGAAGGCATTTCGGGGACGGAGAACATACTCCCCGCCCTGCGGAGTCTTCATCCCTGATAACAATACAAAAATATACTTATATATATATATATATATATATATATGTATCTGTGTGTGTGTATTATAAATATATTTTAGTAATTTTAAATATATATTATTTTATTAAATAAATAAAAAATGAAAAAAAATCAACCCTAAATTCCTAATCCTATTCAGTTCCTCCTCTACAGTCTTCACCTTCTAGTCCCAAACGGCCAGACCTCTCACTCTCAGCTCTTCACGCGTCTAGTCCGTTGTGCCGTCTGAGTTATAACCTTGTACCTCTACATCTCGTCGTAGTGCCACTTGTCTATCGCGCTGCCACTAAAATGGTGATAAAGACCTTACATGTTGGACATGAAAAGAATAATTAAACTTATGCATATCTTATTGAAATTTTTGTTGAATCACATGTTTGTACTATTTGAGCTTGAACTTGTTGTAATGTCTTGGGGAGTGCTTTAACTTTAAATTTTAGATTTTTTTTTCCAGTTTTATATATTTGGTTGGATTTTAGTTTATTACCTTTTCTTTTGAATTTTCGGGGTCCCCGTATTGCGGGATCCATGGGGAACAAGGATGGGAAAGAAAAACCTCCCATGACGGGGAACGAGGACGGGGACCGGGTAAAAATTGGTGGACGGGGATGAAAAGCGGAGGAGTATTCGTCGCTCCCGCCCCGCACCGTTGACATCCCTAGTGATGTGAGCGGAGTCAAAACATAAATTCAATAATTACATAGTTCAAAAGCAAATAAGATAAAAGTTTTGAAAAACTCTATTCCCAGTCAATTTGTACGATAGCATGCACCTGCAAACTAGTCCTTTATTCTCATGTTTCAACCCGCTTTGTCTTCAATCCTTCTTTCCAAAGTTGGAGAACCCAAACACTTTCAATCTGGACCATTAATATAATATTATTTCAAACTAATGGCTCATATTAAAAGGGCAAAAAGGTAAGAACGACAAAACTTTAACTCCGAATTAATGAATTATTTTTTCACACTCTTCTTCTACTCCCGCCACCGTCGGCAACCCATCACCATGGAAGAGGCTATGTTCCGCCGCTGCCATCTTCATCGGCATCATATTTAAGTTCGCCATCGTTATCATCTTCTTGTTTTGCAGCGTCTTCGTCGATGTGTTGTACCCCAACAAGGTGCCCCACTTCCAGGTCGAGCCACTATCCCTCACCAACTTGACCTCCTCTGAATCCATGACCGGCAGGTGGCAAGTTGGAATCCTCATCAAAAACTGCAACAAGAACTTGACTGTTAACTACGACACGCTCAAACCCACACATTATGTCTCGAAAGCCGAATTTTGGGCACCTGTAGGAAAAAAATTAAAATAGCTGACAGATGGATCAATTTGGTTCAAGGTTATAGTATTGTTTTTTGTGAGGCTTATGACTATTGCTTTATGGAGGAGAAAGGGATTAATTTTTTGGTTTGATTTTTTTTATTTTTTATTGAAGATGATAAACTTGGAATTTAATTTTTTACCTGTCACTAAATCTTCTTGGTTGGCAAAGTATGACTTCAGATTATACTTGACAATAATACATGTACCAGGAGAAAAAAATTAACATAATCTGAATGTTTTTCAGTTTTTATATGATACCCAACCAAATACCTCCTCCGATTCATTGTTGCCAAGTTTTTTTAGCTTCAACATCCCTACAGCAGAGACAAGTTTCAGGCGAAGAGGCTGAGGAGGAAGGGGAAATATGATTCCTTTTAACAGATCTGGGTGCATGCAGCGGTGATGCACCAGCGCCGCCAGTGTACAGGTTCGATGCGGCGGAGGAGAAGGAAAGGCGATTTCATGGGAAGATTTCAGGGAAGATGGAGGCTTTTTATTTTATTTTGTTTTTTATTTTATTTTTTATTTCATCATAATACTCATTATAACTCTGGAGCACCAAAGCTCAACTCCAACGGGGGAGGATTAAAGATTTGTCCAGTTCAATCGCATTCATTTACTGTACTCAATGAAGTCAAATGTGCACCAGTGCTCACCACTGTTGACCAATCATAACCCATAAAAAAATTGTATTTGACAATATTTTATGATATCTTGCTTTGAGTCCTTTTGTTAAAATGGAGCAATTGAGCTTCAAACCACGATAACCCAAACTCGGCAAACACTAATGTGCATGGAAGGTAATGAATGTTGGCTCTAGGGGAACATCGTGCAAATGGAGAGACAAATGACTTACCATCATTGGCTTATGGTTGTGAATAGCAGAGCGGCGATCTCATAGGGGTTGGGCTTAACTGATGGTGGTTCGTTTTCAATTATGAACAAAGTGATTTTCCCATTTTTACCAGTATGCAATATCTTACTATCGACTCAACAAGTTTCCATTCTTTAATATCTACCATTGATCATGCACCAAAAAAAATATATGTACCATTGATCATGTATAAAAAAAATATCTACCATTTATCATAACTACATTTGATTTAGTGAGCACTATTAATTGACTCTATCTCGGTCTACAATATCTTCTTTTCTAAAATATATTGATCCATATTGCATCTCGCGACAATTCGATGGAAAACGGTAACTAAAATATCATGATTCATAAATTTTGCTTTGAGAAAGTTTAAAACCCTCTTACCTGGTAACGTCTTTAATCCTCCCTTAAAAAATGGGAGTTTTGGTCCTCCAATTAAAATTTGCCTTTGGTTTAATAAAAAAAAAAAATAGCAACTTTAAGATCTATTATTTAGAAGTTGACCAACCCGTGGACAACATCATCAACATTGCAACTATGAACTTCACCCTTTTGATCCCGCCTCCGCCATCATTCGATCCCGCCACCGCCACCATTCTATCTCTTGATCTCATGATTTTCCCATTTGGCGTGGGGAAGGTAGGCGACGATAGTGTCGTCAACTTAATATCGGTGGACCTTGTCTCTGTCGTCAACACTAAAATGCAAAATCGATTAAAGATAAACAATGAATAAAGACAGAGCCATGGTCGGGTTGGTGTTGGGTTGAAGATCTGTAGAGAGGTGGTTGAGTTGGACGTCAACACTAAAATGCCACCGCGCAAAATCGATTAAAGATAAATAGAGATTAAAGGTAAATCTGAAAATGGGTTGGTGTTAGGTTGAAGAATTACATAGACAATTGTGACAACGTGAAGGGATCAGCTCTGGTTGTGGTGGTTCGGTGCACAATGGACGTCAGAGTTCGCGACCGAAGGAAAGCGGCAATGAAGGGATTAATAACTAAGAAGGAATGAAAAAAAATTATAACCGATTGTTTCCGATTTTTTTTGTTAGTAGACAGGTCCTCCAACTTTGAGTTGGAGGATGTTAGAATCGACCCTCTTACCTTTTATGTTTGGTTAAACTCTTAAAAAACATGGTTGATAAAAAAAAAAACTCTTAAAAACCGTAAATTTTTTCATATAAAAGTAAATAAATAGAAGTTATTGTGCTTGAATACAATTAAAGATTACTTTTTACTTTCTTCTCTTTTTTTTGGTTACATACTTTCTACTCTTCTATAAACTGTTTTTTAGCTAATTCACTAAACTGTTTTTTAAAAAAGTTACTTATTTTAACTTCTAAATAAAAACAAAAAACCTAATTTTTTATATTATGATTTTTTAAAATCTTATCCAAACAGTAATGCTCACATTAAAAAAAAATTATTTTGCCAATTAATCATGGTGAAGGCTAAGGTGAAGCACCACATGGATGGTGCATGAGTGAAGCACTATTATTCAACCGTAGATTTATTAACAAAATAAGGGAACTGTTGAGATTGAAATTGGGTAATGGCTGAACAGGTAACCACAAAATATTCAAATGCCAACTTTGTCCTTACTCCCCTCATCCCATCCCACCCAAAACGGAGATAGAGGCTGAGAGGATGTTGCGACGGTGACGGACTGGGTGGCGTGCGTTGCTTCGGCGATGGAACGGAACGTCCATGCTATGACTGCGAAAAAGAGTGTCGGTGCTATGATGGCGAAACAGAGTGTCGATGCTTCGAGATGGTCTTGATAGGTCAAATGTGGGTTGTCGAGGGTGTTTGTCTTGGATGGTATTTCGCGATGTTTTTCTCTTCGTGTCTATTTTTTTTCTTCATTGTCTCTTCTTTCTATCTGTTCTGTTTGCTTACCCAGAAAATTGAGTATTGGTTAATATAAGTGTGAACACCCAATTTTATCCGGACTTATAAATAAAAAATAAAAAATATGATAAAGCAAAAAAATAAAAAAGGATAATGGTGATGAGTAACAACACAGATAAAATAGAAGATAATGATGATGAAATTTGACGTTGAAGATAAGGTTGTTAAATTGTAGTTTTATCTGTGATCTACACATTCAGATAGTAATAATAAGACAATATTTCATTCATGATAACGGCTTTGGTGTGATAGGATTTGAGATTGGAATTCGGTTACTCATATTATCTATAAATTGAATCATCCTCCACAACTACAGGGGGACCGGAAAAAAAACTCTAGATTATAACTCTCGGAGCACTTGTTCTCTGCTTTTCTTCCACCCCATTCCATCAACTAACTCCTCTCATCTTCATTCCATCATCATCAACGCAAAAAAAAAAAAAAAAAAAAAAAAAAAAAAAACAATCCAACACCACCGCTCCGCCATCCACAACCTTGTTTGCCAGCCTCCGTGACTCCTTCCTCTGTCCAAACTCCCCTGCCATCACAACTCCGTCGTCTCTCCGTCGTGCCACCCACCACTCTCTAAACCGGGGTTCTTCCACCACGAATCGGACCTGCACCTCTGCCCTTTCGCCCCACGGAACACCACCGTCCACTGCAGAGCCATCACGAACCATAGAACTAGTTCCAATCGCGTCCCGCGTCCAAGTCCCCACCATCGCCCAGTCACGTGAAGTGCTGCACCTGCCCCACTCCGTCCAGGAGCACCACGTAAGTCCCAACCAGAGCCGTCCTCCCAACCACCGTGTACCGCACTATCTATGCATTTTCCGATCGCCACTGTCCCTATAAGTCTTTGCGCATCCCTCCATCATCTCGTAGCCAGAGTTTCTTCTGAAAGTTCTCACTTTGGTGTTTTATCTTTTAAAATAAAAGCAAGAGAAGTTTTATTTTGACTTTGTAGGTTTTGACTATGCTAATGGGCTAGTTATAAAATCCACGTAAGAATTAAAAGAAAAATCCTTCTTCTAAAAATATCCTTTTCTGACTTTAAATCAAAAATTAAAAAGATCTTTTTTTTTTTTTAAAAAAAGAAGATTTTTATTTCAATAAAAATCCTTATAAAAACAAAACAAAAACCTTTTTTTTAAAAAATAAAATATATAAAAAATCCTTCTAAAATAAAATCTTTTCATAAAACTTAAAAAAAAAAAAAAAATCTAACCAACCATGCATTTTTTATAAGAACTATGTGGCTTTGAATTTTCCATTGCACCAGGGAATACGTAGAAGTAGAATTAATCATTCTGTTAAGCCAAAATCAAAATTTCCTTTTTTTTTTGTGTTTATCTTTTTTGGGTAAAATAAATATTTTCAAGGTTATTAAAATATGCACAATTAACTTGAGGTACCGTTTTTTGAACGGATGATGTAAGGTGATAACACATTTCCTACTCGTAATCGACTTCCGAACCCAAATCTAACTAGTGTCCTTAAGTTTATGGGTTTCCCAAAAAAAAGTTGGTGGCGGCTCCTCTCTTCTTTTCTTCGCGGCGCCCGGACGGGACGGTCGCGACAGATGGCGTCTTCTGAGAGTCAGGCTTATCATAGCAAGAATTAAAAGAAAAATCCTTCTTCTAAAGATATCCTTTTCTAACTTTAAATCAAAAATTAAAAAGATCTTTTTTTTAAAAAAAAAAGAAGATTTTTATTTAAATAAAAATCCTTATAAAAACAAAAAAAAAAAACCTTTTTTTTAAAAAATAAAATATAGAAAAAATCCTTCTAAAATAAAAATCTTTTAATAAAACTTAAAAAAAAAAAAAAAAAAATCTAACCAACCATGCATTTTTTATAAGAACTATGTAGCTTTGAATTTCCCATTGCACTAAGGAATACGTAGAAGCAGAATCAATCATTCTGTTAAGCCAAAAATCAAAGTTTCCTTTTTTTTTTTTTGTGTTTATCTTTTTTGGGTAAAATAAATATTTTCAAGGTTATTAAAATATTCACAATTAACTTGAGGTACCGTTTTTTGAACGGATGATGTAGGGTGATAACACCTTCCCTACTCGTAATCGACTCCCGAACCCAAATCTAACCAGTGTCCTTAAGTTTATGGGTTTCCCAAATAAAAGTTGGTGGCGGCTCCTCTCTTCTTTTCTTCGCGACGCCCGGACGGGAGGGTCGCGACAAATGGCGTCTTCTGAGAGTCAGGCTTATCATAGTTAATTGTGAAAAATTTTATAACTCGTATTTATTTGTTTTTACCCGTTTTTATATTTTGTAAATAGCTTTTACCATGTAAATATCTTTTTTACCTTGTATATATTCTTGCAACCATAGGGTAGAGGATATTTTCCATATTAACCCTAGGGTAGATGACAGATCTTTTGTATTGTGGCTTTGTTTCGCAAGGTAGGTTTTAGTTTTTTGGGTTGAATGCTCTCGGCACACACATCACCATCACATATTGCGCACACTATTCAGCTCTATACCCAAGCTTATTCAAAACCTTAGTATTAGGCGGTGTCTCGGCATTGTCATTGAAGAGGTCTTGTGCCTCCCTGATACGTGCTGATTCACCACTTAGATTGTACCCGATATCGTGGAATGGTCATATTGAGAGGGTTTATCCCTACTTGTGGCCAAATTCATGAATCGGATCCTTATCTTTTGAGATAAGGGCAATCTGGGGACCAATGCTTTTAGAAGTCTAAAGTCATCCTAAAGTGCACTAATAGAGCAAGCTTAGTGGCTAACCAGTTAGAGTCACGACCTTAGGAGTGTCCAACCATAAGTCTTACCCTTTTTAGGATAAAGGGAGTGTATTCTTTCTCTCTCCCACATCATAAACATAAACTGTCATGCATATGCATAATCATCATTTCTATCACCCACGGGTGACACATCGTCACCCCAAACTTGAATGATATGCTCATGTACTATTGCACTTTTGTCATGATGAGGGTATTATATTGAAGATCAATGCTTGTAGGCTTATAACCTTGTGTTGGTTTATATAAGCATTTGCATTTATAATGGGAACTCATTGCTCCCTGAATTTTGTCGGCGTCCATTCAAGAAAATTTTCATCATTTCCAATTTTCCTTTAGTAGTCCATGACTTTTTTAGTGCATACATATTTCTAATTGCATTCAATAGTTGCATCGCAGAAGAAAAATGCTCAATATAGCAGGAAAACAATTTCTAAGACACCCTTATTAGACTCGATCACAAGCCAGAATCATGGCTGATCTGGAAACAACTTAAGAGATCAAGGATGAAGTGAGTCAACTCAAAGAACTGATGGCCAAGATGATGGAAATGTTACAAGCAATGCAAGAGTACAGGAATATAGATGAGAATCCTTCAGTCTCAAACGAAGAACAGCCAGCTATACCTTTTCTGATCTCATCGGGTTTCACTCAGGGATTCAATCAACAAAGGATCATGGTGCCTCTTACCGTGTATCCAAATAATCAAGCTCACTCAGCATTTGACCCGAACAGTCCCCCATATGGTCTTCCTCAAGGATATGTTCCGCCAACGACCACTGGTTTGCAAGACATTGACCCAAATCACCAAAACACTAGCCAGCACCCTCATGCCATTGCTGGCGAAGCAACCCAAACACAAACCACCAACCTTCCTGACAGTACCACCCCAATAATGGTATCCGTTGCTAATCTGAACAATCCACCTCCATACACTGTCCATATTGGAGCTTAGGGAACTCAAGCGGTACAAAACTTTGCTTCTCCCAATGGGCCACAATCTATTCTTCAAAGAACATATGGAGATGTTCTTGTAAATCACTCAGTTGAGAATGCTCAGCGCAAAGAAAAGATAGAAATTCTGGAGGAAAGGTTGCAAGTAATTGAGGGGGCGTACAGTTATGGTCTTCAGAATGCCTCAGAGTTTTGTCTTGTGCCTAATGTCGTGATCTTGCCGAAATTCAAGGTGCCTGATTTTGATAAATATAAGGGGACTAGCTTTGCAAGCCCATGATGAAAAGCTATGAATTCACTTCTTCTAGGATAGTCTGACTGGGGCAGCTTCAAGTTGGTATACGCACCTAGGAAGGGCTCATATCCGATCCTTCGAGGATCTAGCGGATGCGTTCCTGAAGCAGTATAAGTACAACATTGACATGGCTCCCGATAGAATGCAGTTACAAAACATGTTAAAGAATGACAGACACTTTCAAAGAATATGCGCAGAGATGAAGAGAATTGGTTGCTCAAGTACAGCCCCCGTTGTCTGAAAAGGAAATTGTTGCAATGTTCATTGACACGCTCCAATCACCCTTCTATGACAAAATGATTGGAAGTGTATCATCGAACTTTTATGATATGGTCATCATTGGAGAAAGGATTGAGAGCAGGATGAGAAATGGTAAGATTATTGAAAATTCAGTAGGGGCGTTTGACACAAAGAAATTTCCATTTGTGAAAAGGAAGGAAGGAGAGACGCATGCTGTGACATCTGAGCAAAAGAAGTCTGATCAATGGGTATCAAACCAAATGCTTGTCAACCCTCAACTATCTTTCCAAGCTACCTACATACTATATAACCCATCACTTCCATATCACCAACCCAACCATCCATAAATCGCTGCCACCTCACAAATCCCAAATTTTCAACCATATCAGCCATCATACTCTACCCAACACCAAACCTTTCCCACCATGCCACCTCAAACAACTCAACTTTGGAATCAAAACCCAAATGTGAATCAAAAGAGACCACCTTATGACCCAGAAAAGAAGCCCGTGCAGTTTGACCCAATACCTATGACTTACATTGAATTACTATCCCAACTTATAAAGAACTCCATGCTAGCAACTGTCTTGACAAATCCAGTGGAACCCCCGTACCCTAAATGGTTTGATCCCAATGCAAAATGTGATTATCATGCGTAAGCATTAGGTCATTCTATTGAGAATTGTAAGGCCTTGAAGGCTAAGGTGCAAGATTTGATCAATGCGAAGTGGTTGAGATTTCAAAGAAGCGCTCCTAACATAGGCCAGAATCCTTTGCGAAATCATGATGGTTCTGGAGTCAATGCCATAGAAGACACTGTGGAGCATGCTCTCATAAGCCAGGTTGCTAATGTCAAAACTCTCATGAGAGTTATCTTCATATAGATGCACAAATATGGGCTAGTACAAATCCCGAGAAGGGAGAATGAGGTTTTTGAGAAAGGATAAGATGTGACTTCCATGGGAAGGAGGGACATTCAATTGAAGCATGTGGCAAATTCAAGCAAATGCTACAACAGTTAATGGATATGAAACTCGTGCAAGTGGGCTATCAATGCAATACTGATAGAAAATGGTCAGGAAGTTCATGATTTCCCAAGCACCATCTGGAACAATCCGGAGATCGACAACTTTCCCAGACCTTTGAATCTTGTCCTTTAGCTTTGCCCAAGGCTTTAGGAACTCCTTTTGTAATGGCCTTACTTGTTTCCATTTCAGTATGAATTATCAATAAATGAATGCATTGAGTCTTTTTTATCCTTCCATCTTTTACTTTAGTCCTCTCCTTGATAATTATCACAATGCAGATCTACAGTGATTCTCTAAAAAAAAAAAAAATACATAAATAATAAGTGCTAGCATCTCATCATATGGTTTTGATCACCTTATTAATCATGTTGGATTTGACAACAATTGAAAGCTCCTCATGGATATATAAGATCAACTGAGCCAAAAGCATTAAATGAGCATTCTTTTCACAATTGAAGGTGAATGACGCAATCAAAAGTAGCCAATAAGAGGTAATTAGTGAAGGAGAATTCTTCTCCTTAAGGGTGCTACAAAAGGAGAATCTTGAAGCCCCCAGATTCAAGCTCGATTCCATCAAAAAAAAATTGAAAGGGGGCAAATAAGTAATCATTTTGATGAACACTATCATTTTGTCTTTAATTTTTTAAACTTTTTGAAAATGAACAATCATGATTTGAAATGAAGATTGGTCATCTTTCTCTATCCTTCACATATTTCCATTATCCCTTGTTACCCCTTTTGAGCTTAATACTTTTGCAAATAACATTGGGCAAATATCACCCCTACACTTGGGGCTAATATGAGAAGTGAGGAATGATGAAAAAATCAAAAAGAATAAGATTCCCATAAGCTCGCAAAAAAGGCAAATGAAAAACGGGAAGAAAAAAAAGCGGAGAAGTAACCAAAGAAAAAGCACCATTGATACAAGTTGTTGATGCGAGGTAAGAATAAGGATCCTTGACCCATTCAACCCTCAAACACTCATTTGGGCCTTATGCCTTTTCTTCCATATCCCTTAACCCTGGCCACGTTACAAACCAAAAAAGTCCATTCTGATCAATGAAAGCTTGTTATCATTTTCATCAATTTTAATTTTGAGACAAGAAAAAAAAAGTGGCTCGTTGGGCTAAAAACCTGAAAGGGCGGTCCAGGTAAAAATTAGAGCGACCCGATAGGTTGAAAACTCGGAAGAGTGACCTACGCAAAAGTTAGGGTCAACAAGATCTCATCAAAGCAACAAACTGGGGCAGTTTGAATTTGAAGGCAGATCATGAAATGCTCCTAATACATGAAGACTAGGGCAAGTGATATCCATGAAAGTTGATTAAAGTGGCGCTCGAGATCATATGCATGGGAGACTAGCGCTGAATATCTTAAAGAATATCACTTGAAGAAATGCGAAATTCACCCCATCATTGTTTCCTTTAAAGACATCTCAAATTCAAATATCATTGTTTTGCTCCTATCCTATCACTTTCCACATGTTGTTATTGCCTGTTCATTCTCCATCATTTACCTGGTATCCCTCTTGTTGCCACCTACCGTAGACTCAACATACATTTTTCATGATAAGCACATACTGAAATATGAAACATGTGTTAATAATAAAAGCATTTAGAGTTTCTCTCAAGATTTCAAAGGTCATTTAAAGCACAATGATCTCCTTACAAGGGGCAATGTTTGAAAAGAAAGAGCGATCAGGCACTCCCTGCCATTGGGATAATCATTATGAAAGAAGCATATCCTTGGCAAGAAGCAAGGCATAAGTTGAACAAGCAAGTGACAAATCAGATCAACGAGCTTTGTTCTAGTTCATCCTAAATCTGCCTGTGATCAAAACTTTAAGGGGTCAATGATCAAAAAGTGGTTTGCGAAAAGGATCACAGTTTTCATCAATCATAAAAATCATCTCTTTCATCATGCATTAAAAAAAAGTATCAGAGTCTTCATCAAGCATCTATGGCATCATGCACCACATTTTTTTACCTTTAGTGGGCATAGGACCTCATGAACCTTTGCTTCGTTCAGATTTAACAGGCAATTCAACCTGCAAGCTCTTTTTAGGTCTTAGTGGGCAATCCACCCCGCAAGCCATTTTTGTTCAAGCTTTAACAGGTAATCCAACATGTAAGCTCTTTTATCTTTTTCGTGTCTTAGTGGGCAATCCATGCCAAAAGCCTTTTTTCTTTCTTTAAGCTTCAGTGAGTAATCCAACCTGAAAACTCTTTTATCTTTTTTAGGTCTTAGTGGGCAATCCACCCCACAAGCCTTTTTTGTTCAAGCTTCAACGGGCAATCCAACCTGTAAGCTCTTTCTCTTTTTCAGGTCTTAGCGGGCAATCCACCCCACAAGCTTTGCTTGTTTGAGCTTCAATGGGAAATCCAACCTGTAAGCTCTTTTATCCTTTTTCAGGTCTTAGCAGGCAATCCACCCTGCAAGCCTTTTTGTTTGAACTTCAATTGGCAATCTAACTTATAAGCTCTTTTTTGCTTCTAACGGACAATCCAACCCATAGGCTCTTTATCTTTTTCAAATCTTAGTGGGCAATCCACCCCGCAAACCTTTTTCTTTTTTTTGTTGTTCCAACTTCAACGGGAAATCCAACCTGTAAGCTCTTTATCTTTTTCAGGTCTTAGTGGGCAATCCACCCCACGAGTTTTTTTTGTTTGAGCTTCTAACGGGCAATCCAAACCGTAGACTATTTATCTTTTTCAGATCTTAGTGGGGAATCCACCCTACAAGTCATTTTGTTCGAGCTTCTAACGGACGATCCAACCTGTAAGCTCTTTATCTTTTTTCATGTCTTCATAGGCAATCCAACTCGCAAGCCCTTTTGTTCGATCTTCAACAGGTAATCCAACCCGTAAGCTCGTTTTCAAGTCTTAATGGGAAATCCACCCCGCAAGCCTTTTTTATACCAGCTTCAACGGGCAACCCAACCCGTAACCTCTTTATCTTTTTTAGGTCTTCGCGGGAAATCCATCCCGCAAACCTTTCGTGTTTGAGTTTCAACGGGCAATCCAACCCGCAGGAACCTCACATTCTCGGACAAAATGGAAGTTCATGTTTTTACTCGCATCTTATAACGAAAAAAAGTAAACTACGGTTATACCTATTTATCTAATAAGAAACAAGTAAAGATGGACAGTTGTGAATACCCAATTTTTTCTGGGCTAATAAATAAAAAATAAAAAATCTGATAAAGCAAAAAATAAAAGAAATAAAAAAAAAAGATAATGGTGATGAGTAACTGCACAAAGATAAAATAGAAGATAATGATGATGAAATTTGGAGTTGAAGATAAGTTTGTTAAATTGCAGTTTTAGATGTGATCTACACATTCAAATAATGATAAGATAATATTTGATTCATGATAACGGCTTTGGTGTGATAGGATTTGAGATTGGAATTCGGTTACTCATATTCTCTATAAATTGAATCATCCTCTACAATTAAAGGGGACCGGAAAAAAAAACTCTAGATTATCACTCTCAGAGCACTTGTTCTCTGCTTCTCTTCCTCCTCATTCCATCAACTAACTCCTCTCATCTTCATTCCATCATCATCAATGCCAAAAAGAAAAAACAATCCAACACCACCGCTCTGCCATCCACAACCTTGTCTACCAACCTTCATGAGTCCTTCCTCTGTCCAAACTTCGCTGCCATCACAACTTTGTCGTCTCTCCGTCATGCCACCTACCACTCTCTAAACCAGGGTTCTTCCACCACGAACCGAACCTGCACCTCTGCCCTTTCGCCGCCATGGAACACCACCGTCCACTGCAAAGCCATCACGAACCACAGAACCAGTTCCAGCCGCATTCCGCGTCCAAGCCCCCACCATCGCCCAATCACGTGAAGTGCTGCACCTGCCCTACTCCGTCCAGGAGCACCATGTAAGTCCCAACCAGAGTCGTTGTCCCAACCACCGTGTACCACCACTCTCTACGCGTTCTCCGATCGCCACCGTCCCTATAAGTCTTTGCACAGCCCTCCATCATCTTCTAGCCAGAAGGTTCTCACTTGGGTGTTTTATCTTTTAAAATAAAAACAAGAGAAGTTTTATTTTGACTCTGTAGGTTATGACTATGCTAATGGGCTAGTTATAAAATCCAAGTAAGAATTAAAAGAAAAATCCTTCTTCTAAAAATATCCTTTTCTGAATTTAAATAAAAAATTAAAAATATCTTTTTTTTAAAAAAAACTTTTTTTAAAAAAAATAGAATATATAAAAAAATCCTTTTAAAATAAAAATCTTTTCATAAAAATTTAAAAAAATCTAACCAACCAACCATTTTTTATAAGAACTACGTGGTTTTGAATTTCTCATTGCACCGGGGAATACGTAGAAGCAGAATTAATTATTCTGTCAAGACAAAATCAAATTTTCCTTTTTTTGTGTTTATCTTTTTTGGGTAAAATAAATATTTTCAAGGTTATTAAAATTTGCACAATTAACTTGAGGTACCGTTTTTTGAACGGCCGATGTAGGGTGCTAACACCTTCCCTACTCGTATCCGACTCTCGAACCCAAATCTGACCCGTGTCCTTAAGTGTATGGGTTTTCCACTATTTTTTCCAAATAAAAATTGGTGTCGGCTTCTCTCTTCTTTTCTTCGTGGTGTCCGGACGAGACAGTCACGACAATAAGTAAACTATTAATTAAATATGTGAGGTAATGTCTATAGTCTTATATTAAGTTGGGAGTAGATTTGGTGCCTTTGACGCGAGAAAGGCAGGGTGCCTTTCCCTCTTTCTGAGCCATCGGATCAATCCGACGGTCCACAAAGTGACACATGTCTCACTTTATTTTTTTTAAAAAAAAACAAAATAAAACATTGAAAATGCAAAGTCAGACCCTTCACCCTCCCATTCGTGAACAGTACCTCCTGGGCAACTCCCCTGTAGCCGCGACGCTACCACCATCGCCTGCCGCCACTCCGACCACCGCTGCTCTGATCGCCATACATGTGATTTCTTCTAAAAACTCAGTTTTTTATATATAACTTAGACCCACAATTTGAAACTCATATACCATTACTCATTTACTTTGTTTTTTTTTTTAAACTTATTAAGCCCTATAGAAGTTTAATGCTCATATTACGTGTTTTTGCTTAATACTAATAGTTAAATACTTTGTTTTTGTTTAATACTCATAGTTAATGCTCATTTTTTGTTTTACTATTTTTGAATACTAACAATGTTATATTATTTAATTCTTCTATGCATTTGTCAAGTTCCTTCATTTGGGGGTTTGATCAAACATGGCATCTTCAAATATTGATTGAAAGCCAAGGGTTGGTATGGAATTTGACAATATAGAGGCAGCTTATCAATATTGGCTTGCATATAATGGATATGTTGGCTTTGGAGTTAGAAAACGTTACGCAAACAAGAGTAAAAAAGACAGTATTATACCATCGTGTAGGTTTATTTGTTGCAAGGAAGGGATACGAAAGACAAACAAGAGTGTTGCTTTTGCTCGCAACCACAAAGCTGAGACTAGAACTGATTGCAAAGCTAGGATTTCACTTGTATTAAAGAATGGAAAGTTTGTCATCTATGAATTTGTAGAGGACCATAACCACCCTCTACAACTTCCAGAGACAACACACATGCTTGCGTCACACAGAAAGATGACCGAAGTCCAAGCATATGAGATTGACTTGGCTGATGATTCTGGATTAAGGTAGAAGTCTACATTTCAACTTATGAGCACACATGCAGGACATGGAGCTAATCTTGGATATACACGGTTGGATGTAAAAAATTACCTCAATGCAAGAAGACAAAGAAGTATGGTGTACGGCAAGGTTGGATGTCTTTCGCTATATTTTCAGCGGCAATTGTTGGAGAATCCGTCTTTCTAATCACAAATGTGGTTTGGTGTGATGCAAATATGGTGTTGGATTATGGGTGTTTTGGTGACGTTATGTCATTGGATACTACATATTGTACCAACCGTGCTAATAGGCCACTTGCTCTGTTTTCTGGTTTCAACCACTATAAGGGTTCAGTAATTTTTGATGCAGCACTACTGTTTGATGAGACAGTTGAATCATTTAAATGGTTGTTTGAGACATTCTTACAAGCACACAAGAACAAAAAAACCAAGGACTATCTTTACTGACCAAGATCAGGAAATGGCCAGGGCACTTGCTGAAGTGATGCTCGAGACTCACCATGGTTTATGCACTTGGCACTTGTTGCAGAACAGAATTAAACACCTTGGAAACTTGATGAATGGAGGAAATTATTTTTTAAGAGATTTCAAGAAATGCATGTATGACTTTGACATTGAAGCAGATTTTGAGACAGCTTGGGCTGAATTGATAAACCACTATAATGTTCATGAAAATAGCTGGATCAAATCAGTTTATGCTATAAAAAAAAAAGGGCTTCGTGTTATATGAAGGAAGCATTCAAACTTGGCATGCGAAGTACCCAACTTAGTGAAAGCTTGAATTCTCACCTTAAATCTTGTATGAAACCAGATATGGATACTATCCAATTCTTCAGACACTTTGAATGAGTTGTTGAGGGGAAGAGAGGAAACAAACTGACTTGTGAGTATGAGTCCCTGCATAAGCTTGCTATGTTAAGGTATGAGTTGTCACCAATACTAATACAAATGGCAAAAGTGTACACACACACGGAATTTGAGTTGTTTCAGTACGAGTTTAAGTTATTCTTAGCTTTATGCATATCAGAGAGAAACGAGTCTCACTCTTTATGTAAATATGTCATCACTATGATCAACCATGAAGGATCTTGGAGAGTATCATTTGATCGTGATTCAGCCTCCATATCTTGTAGTTGTCGAAAGTTTGAGACATTTGGCATACTTTGTTCGCATGCACTAAAAGTGTTTAAAGCAAATGATGTTAAGGTCATTCCTGAAAAGTATATTTTAAGAAGGTGGACAAGAGAAGCCCGCTGCGGCATTGTGCATGATGTGAAGGGAAAAGAGGTTAAAGGAGACCAAAATTATCTAGCACACGAAAAATTAGACAAATTGTCTCTAAATTCATTAGATTGGCGGCCGAGGTGTCGACTTGTGAAGAATACCACAAGATTATAGATAACAATGTAGATATCATGTGTAAGCAAATAATTCGCTTACAAGCCAGAAACAATGACAGTCATAACAATGATAACCCGTCATTTGTTAGTAATCATGTTGTTCAACCGAAGGGTTTCAAGCATAGACCTGGCTTAAAGAGACTTAAGCGATTAAAGAGTTGGGTTGAGCGTTAGTCCAATAGAAGAAAAAGAGCTCCACCTGAAAGACAACCACACAGTCAAGTATCTCAAGTATATAAATCGATGTGTAGATCACTTGTTTTATTTTTACATGTACTATCACTTGTTTTAATGTACATTATCATTTTAGGATAAAGAATTAACAAGTCATTTGTCTGTGGAGTATCTTGTTCGGCACCACCAACTTATGAACCCCCTCAATCACAAGAGGATCAATTTAGTTTCACAGCATTTTTTATGGTAATTCATCTATCTTTTAATAAAAAAAAAAAAAGGGACTATCCTTACTTTTTTACTTGTCATGATATTGATTCGTTTGTGTTATTATGTAGGCACCCCTTCATGATACAGACACTGTAACATTATATTGATTGATCTCTGATCTACAATGAAAGAATTGGAGCTAATTGATCACAATATTATATTTTGTTGGTACGGTAATTTTTGGATGTAGCATTCGGAGAGCTATATTTGTGACTTATAGTTTTTTTTATGTAAACATTTAGAGAGCTTCAAAGTTACAATGGAAAAGCTACTGTATATTTTTTTGTGTAGCATTCAGACAATATTATGCAGCTTGAAAGTAATGAAAAGGTTGAATTTCATTAATAGATAGAAGTACATGCTTTCAAGAGTATACATTGTCACTTCAAAATATACATAAACCCATAAACCCCTTTTACAACCATTGGACGAATGTACATGTTTATTCATTGCTTTCTTCTTCGATTGAGCCTCAGTTTTGTTGCCAAGGCCAATGCATATCAGCAACATATTTTCCCGCAGAACTGCAAAGAATGTTTAACACCTGCAGGGTGCAGAATGGACACAATCAGTTAATTTCAAAACAGATATTATGAAATTGTTTCACTTGAATCACTGTCACAGTGTAGTGTATTGCATCAATCATGATTGCATCAGATAATTCCAAAACAGATATAGCTTCAAGTACCATAGGTTATAAACCTCATTGCTTAACTTTGATGCATCTCATTTTCAGATTCCCACAACCTTCATGATCAAATTAATATTTGCTCTATTGTTTGCACTTTCCCGAAGATCATTAACCGCCATTTGAACCTAATAAACATACCAATACAAGTCTCAAACAGAATCAAATACAAAAACAAATACAAATTAGGACTACAAAGCATAAAACATACCAATACAATAGAAGGAGTACAAACAGAATCAATCAAAGAGAATGAATATTGAAATTCTCTTGTCATCAGTAGTGCTTTGGAGTTTCCAAGTCAAATGAGAGTTGGGCTTGAATCAATTATGAAGGAATCACGGAGAGTGAATGAATTTTGTGTTATGTGGAGAGTCACAGAGACATAGGAGGTAATGCTCAAATGGCAGAGTGAAGACCAAATTAGTCATGTTCGGGTAATATCTTTGTTTGCTTCATGAGTGATTATGAACACGCTTCATGTGCTCTCTATTTTGGATCAGTGACAGCAAAATATAAGTTTGCAGGGTGAAGGAACTAACCAAATAATGAATTTATGCAATGGAAGATCGAGGGAGAGCCGGCGAGGTTACCGTGGGGCAGATCGAGGGAGCGCCGGCGAGGTAGCGGAGGCAGACCCATGGGCGGCGGCGGCGGGAGTAGGACCATGCGAACAACGCTGGGATTCGGACCATGGAGATAGGGCAAGAGATGGCCTGAGGCTGATAGATGGGGCGACGGTGACGTTAGGGAAATGGTAGGGTCTGGAAGTCTGGAACTCTCTTTGCATTTTCAATGTTTTATTTTGTTCTTTTAAAAAAAAATTAAAGTGAGACACGTGTCACTTTCTGAATCGTCGGATTGATCCGATAACTCAGAAAGAGGGAAAGGCACCATGCCTTCCCCGCGTCAAAGGGACCGAATCCGCCTCCAAGTTGGTCATCGGCGATGATCTGGGCACTATTTTGCTAGACATGCTTGCAACGGTCAGTATAAATGGAAAGATCACTTCTAACATTAACAAAACCACTTGTAAGAATCTAATCAAATAATTAAAGAAAATCACTAAAAGAGCAAACGTTATGACCCCATAAAATATTAGCAAAGAAATTAAGGGGAACAAAAAGATGAAATAAAAATGGTTATATTTGTCTTCTTCATTGAGCTAATGATGTCTTGTTCTTACTTCAAAAAATGTGTTGTTTTATTGTGCTAAGACCTCACTTATTCTGTTTACTTCCATGATATATATTCTTGTTAAAGCTTTAAGGAGGTGCTGTCGGACTTGAATGTCATAAGTATGTGATGATGCTTGTTAGATGCTTTTATAAGATATTAATAATTTGAAGGTTGGATTGAAGATCGAAATGGGTTGGTGTTGGGTTGAAGAAGGCATAGTTTGAGGATGGGGATAGAAATGACATTTGAAAAATAAAATACATTAAAAAAAATTGAAAAATCGAGGAAGTGACTTGGAAACTGGTGCTTCACCTATACACCATCCATGGTGCTTCACCCTAGCCTTCACTATTAATCACATACAAACTCACTTTAAAGTGCCAAACTTCCCCGTAATCAATAATTCCTTCTCTTCCAGTTTATTTTTGCAGTCAACCAATATAGATCTGAGTGACTGGGATCCACTCATATGCAGAGAAGCTGATACAAAATGACATTGTACTAGTCATTTGGTATAATACTTACTGCACAGACTTAACTGGTAGGTCAAAACAAGAATAACTCGCAAACTAATTATTACCATAGTTAGTTTTATAGTTAGTTACACTACAGTAGTTAGTTTACAATTATGCATTGATAACTGAGTTAGTTACATTAATTACAGATGTACCTCTATAAATAGGTTACTCAATGTATCTGAACATCTAATTCAATTCAATACAAGTTGCATATTCAGTATCAGTTTCTCTGTTCTTACTCATAAAATGGTATCAGAAGAAAGCTTTGTCTTCGCTGTGTAACCATTTTTCCTTTTCTTCAAAGCAATGCCGCGACACGCTCATGACGGTTCAAGCAATGCTTCCAGCTTGAACCCTCCTCCAGCTCCTCCACTCGATCTTTCTCAGAATCCGAGTTCTCCTTATTTCGTTCAACAAGCATTTTGGTGCAACCGCCACTGAATGGCAGAAATTACCATTCATGGTCTCGTTTGATGAAGAGAGCGCTGATCTCAAAGAACAAGCATCGATTTCTTTATGGTAGTTTGCCAGTGCCTGATCCATTTGATCCAAGCTTTGATGCTTGGGAAAGGTGCAATAACTTGGTTCATTCATGGCTTCTCAATTCCGCTATCGCCTCAATTGCTCAGAGTCTGATATATGTTGAAAGTACAGTGCAAGTGTGGAGAGATTTGCGAGAACGTTTCTCTCAAGGCGATCTCGTGCGTATTGCAGAATTAAGGCAAGAATTGCATTCTTTCAAACAAAATTCACTTTCTGTGTCAGATTATTATACTGAATTGCGAGTTCTTTGTGAAGAATTAGATAATTACCGCCCTATTAAAGATTGTACATGTCCTTTCAAGTGCTCATGTGATGCAATTAGGAATGTGAAACAATACAAGGAACAAGATGATGAAATTGGTTTTCTAATGGGATTGAATGATTAATTTAGCATTGTGAAATCGCAAATCCTTCTTATGGATCCACTTCCTCCTATGAATCGTGTTTTTTCCATGGTCTTACAACATGAAAGACAGAATGGACTTGATGTGGTTGATGAGTCTCAGGCTCTGATCAATCTTGCTGATGGAAGGAAACCCGCCGGCAGAGGCCGAGGGACTTGGAGTGCCAAACAATGTCTCTTTTGTGGCAAATCTGGCCACACGATCGAAACCTGTTACAAAAAGCATGGATTCCCAATTGGATACAAGAAAGATGTTAAGTCCAATGTGAATTTGGTCACTGAGGAGTCAGACACACCACCTGAAGGTAGTGAGCCCCTTGCCTCGGCTATTACTCCAAAGGAGTACAAGCACCTCTTAGACATCTTGAAGAAAATCAATGTCCGCAAGGCATCCCCTACCTTGCGAGAAGACCAGAGTATCAATCAGATACATGTTCCCAGTGATGTAGAAGGTACTTCTCATCATGTGTTTTCCTATTACACGTGTCTTGGTTCACATCTGTCCCCTTGGATCACCGGGGCCACAGATCATATATGCAATAACTTAAAGTTATTTGAATCATATTATACAATAGCTCCTATTATAGTGCTCTTTATCTGGCAGACTTCAGTTTCAATTTGGTTTCCATCTCTAAACTTACTAGTTGCAATCTGTGCAGTGTGATATTTTCTGATGAATCTTGTGTGATTCAGGACCCCTCCTTGCAGAGGATTGGTTCGGGCAGCATTAAGCATGGCTTATATCACTTGGACCATAGAGGTAACAATGTTTCTGTTGTAGGAACTATCAATAATTGAATTGCTTTTCATATTCCAAAATCAGCTCTTTGGCATTTTCGTTTTGGCCATGCTTCTTCTACAAAATTAGAACTTCTTTGTAAAGATTTTCCTGCTATACATGTTAATAAAGAGTTAGTTGGTGATGTCGGCCACTTTTCGAGACAAAGAAAGTTACCTTTTGGTTTGAGCACTAGTAGAGCTGCCAACTCATTTGATCTGGTTCATCTAGATGTTTGGGGGCCCTATCCTTTGCCCTCAATTCATGGTTACAAGTACTTCCTAACTATAGTAGATGATTGCACTAGATATACTTGGATAGTTTTATTGAAGAGAAAATTTGTAGTTAGAAGCAAGGTGCAGGACTTCATTACCATGGTGGAAACTCAATTTGCAAAAACAGTAAAGGCTTTTCGAAGTGACAATGGGACCGAATTCAAAATGACAGATTTATGTAGGTCCAAAGGGATTGTGCATCAACTGAGTTGTGTTGAGACACCAGAGCAAAATGCTAGAGTAGAGAGGAAGCACCAACATATTTTGAGCATAGCTAGAGCCCTTATGCTACAGTCTTCCGTACCAAAGTTTCTGTGGAGTTATTCTGTTTTGCATTCTGTCTATTTGATCAACAGGATGCCTTCTCTTGTCTTACAGCAACATTCCCCATACTAACTGTTATATGGAGCATTACCTGATCTGGACAGCATTCGGGTATTTGGTTGTTTATGCTATGTCTCTACTCACTTGGCTGGGAGATCCAAATTTGATACAAGGGCAAGGAAGTGTGTCTTCTTAGGATTTAAACCAGGAATGAAAGGTGCAGTGGCCTATGATGTGCTCAAGAAGGAGGTCCTAGTCTCAAGGAATATCTCATTCCATGAGCTCATTTTCCCTTACAAGAGTCCACAACCCGTCACCTTCACACACTGTTGGGAACCCCCACCTGACACTCCCATTACCTCCTCACCACCCTCCCTCTACTCCACTCCTGCACCTAATCCTGCTCACCAACCTGCCATGCTCTCTTCCCCACCCTCCCCTCACCCAAATCCTGACCCTGACTCTACTCCCCAACCTCTCATACCTTCAGCATCACCCTCACTTCCCCTAGACCCTGCTCCTGACCAGTCTTCAGCATCCACTACACCTGACCCCTCTCCCCCGCCCCTTAGGCACTCCACCCGCCCTTAAACGCTAACCCCCTCGTTTTCAAGACTACATTTGTCACACCTCTGCCACTACCCCACTCTATCCTCTTCACTCCTACCTTTCCTATGCCAACCTTTCCTCTGCCCATAAAAATTATGCCTTGTCCCTTGATGCCATTCCCGAGCCCCTTAGTTACTAGGAAGCCATTAACCACCACTGCTGTATTGAGGCTATGCAAAAGGAGTTAGCAGCCTTGGCCACTAATCACACATGGATAATTGTCGACAACCACCAGCTATAAACCCAATTGGTTGCAAGTGGGTGTATAAGGTTAAAAGGAAGTCTAATGGGACCCTTGAGCGGTATAAAGCTCAATTGGTTGCCAAGGGTTACACTCAAACCGAAGGTGTGGATTTCTTTGACACCTTTTCACCGGTTGCAAAGATGACCACGATGCGGTTGCTCATTGCCTTAGCTGCTCTCAAAGGATGGCATATTCACCAACTTGATGTGAATAACGCCTTTTTGTATGGAGAATTACAAGAAGAGGTATATATGACTATTCCCCCTGGAGTTCCAGGCACTTCTCCTGGTCAGGTGTGCAAACTTTTGAAGTCCCTGTATGGCCTTAAGCAAGCCAGCAGAAAATGATATGAGCGATTGTTCTGCTGTTACTCAATTTGGGGTTCCAGCAGGCTCATTCTGATCATTCCCTCTTTACCAAGGTCACTAACACTACTTACATCACCTTACTCATCTATGTTGATGACATTGTGTTGGTTGGCAACTCCTCCACTGAGCTCCGCAAGGTCAAAGATGTTCTACACAACAGCTTTGGCATCAAAGATCTTGGCATCTTGAAATACTTTCTGGGGCTTGAAGCTGCCCATTCAAGCCGGGGTATCTCACTTTGCCAAAGACAATACTGCCTCAACCTCCTTACAGAAGCTGGTCTCCTTGGCAGCAAACCCGCCACCACCCCAATGGAACCCGGTTCTCATCTTTACCAAGATGATGATCCCTTATTCCATGATGTTGCTTGCTATAGACGCTTGGTTGGTAAACTCCTTTATTTGACCACCACTCGACTCAACATCACCTTTGCAGTATAGCAACTTAGCCAATTCTTATCCAAGCCCACTATTTGTCATTTTCAAGCTGCTCAACGGGTCTTACACTACCTCAAAGGTTCTCTAGGTAAAGGGCTTCTGTTCAGCAGGACTTCTACTTTACACCTGCAGGGTTTCAATGACTCTGATTGGGCTGGTTGTCCTGATTCTTGGAGATCTATTAGTGGTTATCGCTTCTTTTTAGGAGATTCCCTAATCAGCTGGCGCTCCAAGAAGCAATCCACAGTTGCAAGGTCCAGCTCCAAGGCAGAATATAGAGCTCTGGGTGCAGCTACATGTGAATTGCAATGGTTGCAGTATCTACTCAATGACTTACAGGTGTCTTGCTCGACCCAACCAGTCCTCTATTGCGACAAGAGTGCTATCCATATTGCTGCTAACCCTGTGTTCCATGAAAGGATGAAGCACCTGGAAATTGATTGTCACGTGGCCAGAGAGAAGGTTTCCACTGGCCTTATGAAGTTGCTGCCCTTGTCATCTGCACATCAATTAGCTGATCTCTTCACTAAGGCACTATTGCCTCAGCCGTTCTTTCATCTCCTCTCCAAGCTCCGGATGGCCGATATTTTCCAATCCTCAGCTTGCGGGGGGATATTACCATAGTTTGTTTTATAGTTAGTTACACTACAGATGTTCGTTTACAAATATGCATTGATAACTGAGTTAGTTACATTAATTATAGATGTACCTCTATAAATAGGTCACTCAATCTATCTGAACATCTAATTCAATTCGATACAAGTTGCATATTCAGTATCAGTTTCTCTGTTCTTACTCATAAGACTAATGCAAGTCTATCATGAATACAAAGGATTAAATTATTGTCCCGTAATTGACATTTTCACCATCAAAAGACAAAGCTTTATTTTGATTTCTTGATTGATGACCAAATCAAGTGATGATGATATAGCTAATTCTACTTGGCATCCTTAGATAATAAAAGGTTGGCGTCCACTTTTCGAGCATTGCAAAGTTCATCAACACAATCACCTCTCTCAAAAACAGCAGCTGCCCCCATTCCAGTACCTGCTCACAATTGACAATATCCATTATTCTCTGCAATGCACACAAGACACACACCCACACACTACACACATGCAATGTGTTCATCCACGGATATATACATACATGCACGCATGCACACACCCACACCCATAGAGTTAGAAAGTGAGATTGTACCTATGCACATAGATATAACTCCAAATCGACAGTCCTTTCCACGCCGCTTCATTTCATGCAATAGCGTTGCTACACATCGAGCACCTATAGCAAAAAAAAAAAAAACAACTGGAAAAACATGCTTACAAGACAATAAAAATGTTCAGTATTGTTGGTATTTAACAAGTACAGGCATCAGCGATCAAGTTTCAGGTTGAGTCCCAGTCACTGACAAGGGAAGGGGATGAAGTGTTCACATGGTCCGTAAACTTCTCCACAAATAAGCTAATTATTTTGACCTGAAAGTGGAGCTCACGACAAATAACCGATTATATCTATTACTTGATCAATTGCCTCACTTACTCAGCTATCCATTTGTCCCCAAATTTTCAAATTTGCACGATTTTCATCTCATCTTGGTATTTGGTAAACCTTTGTTACCCAGTATGGAAATACGGGTTCAGTGACTTTATTGAATGGGAAAAAGTAGCTCAAAGAGCTATTACAGAAAGAAAGAACAAACACCAGAGCTGTAACTCCTCAGATAACTCAGTTTCACTGCCCAGACTCTATTACACTAGAAAATGACTACCTACTTTTCCTGTCACCCACAGCTCACTAAATCCGTTCTCCTCTCGAGATCACTATATACTGGCCCACTCCTCTTCTTTCTAGAATACACTTTCCATACTGCAGGCCCTTCAGGATCCAGGCACAATAATTGCTCCTGTTCATTTCCTAATTCTTTTTCTGCTATAGGCTTAGAACCCTGTATCCTATCAGCCTTGAGCATTAAATTCTGCTTCATGGGTATTGGCTATTGGTGACTTACGAAAAAATAAGGATACAAGTATGAGAAGTTATACTTTAACTATAAATGAGAATAGCTGAACAATCAGCAGTGGTGCTACTGTTGCTTTTGGAATGTGAGAATAGAAGTTCTGGTATATACCTGTTGCACCCAAAGGATGCCCAATAGCCATTGCACCTCCATTAACATTGATCTTTTCAGGATCAAGTCCAAGTTTGTTACGGCAATATACAAACTGGGAAGCAAATGCCTGCATATATGCAAGTTATTCAAGTGACTACGTACACAAATGGACCCAAAAAAAGAAACAAAGGAAAATGAGACAACCATATTAATTTAATACCTCATTTATTTCAAAAAGGTCAATATCATCAAGCTCTAGACCTGCAGCCTTCACAGCAGCTGGAATTGCAGCAGCTGGACCAACACCCATGATAGCAGGATCAACACCAACTGCAGCAAAAGTCCTAAGCACAAAAGTCAACAAAAAATCTTATTCAGATCTTTTTCCTTATAATTTTCGATTATAATTACAACCTAAAACATGCTTGATGATTTTTAGGATGAAATATAATTCGTTGATGATATGAATATGAAATCTTTTTCCTTATCAATTTCAGATTTTAAATACTCGCAACATAAGAGGAAACATTAATATGAAATCTGTGGTTCTGCTGTAGTAAAAAAGTACATTATTTGGCCAAAGTAATCAAAGATATTATTTCATTTTCATTTTTTTTTTTCCTTGTTTTAAAGCCGAGGGAAATCTATTGGCACTACCTCATTTATAGGGAACGCAGCATGCTGATAGGAACCAGGATCTTTAATCAAGAAAAATGGCAGGTCTGTTACAAATTCCCTCCCCCAACCTCTCACATTTCCTACATGGTCTAGCCTAGGGGTCTATCACATGCCAATTTGAAATCAGCATATAAATATTGCCAAGGATTATTTATGGCTTCTGTTACCCAATAAGTACCTGAATACACCAAGGATGGGTAGCCCCTTTTGCATCGCAACACTTCTTTTCATCAGCAGAACAGCCCCAGCACCATCACTAACCTGGCTAGAATTACCTAAAACACAAGCATCAAATGATTAAATGTATAGAAAGGATTTGAGGAAATGAAATGAACCACATATTTTTATGATCTTATACCTGCAGTGGTGGTTCCATCTCTCTTGAACACAGGTTTAAGCTTCCCTAGATCAGACAATGTTGCGTTAGGTCGAATTCCATCATCAACGGAAATGGTGACAGATTTCTCCTCGCCAGTTTTTGGGTCCACAATCTATTGAAAAAAAGCCACATTCAGAGCCTAAGACCCCAAAGAACGATTAGATATATCCTGTAATGATAAATACCTTGGTGGAAACTGGGACAATTTCATCTTTAAATCTACCAGCAGCAGTAGCAGCAGCAGCCCGCCTGTGAGACTCAACCTACCAAAGTTGTTGTCAAAAAGATTCAATTAAGGATATTGAAATGAAAAATAAGGCACAACTTGTACTAAAATGTATATCCATTATCCAACTTACAGCAGCCTGATCTTGTTCCTTTCTGGACACCCCAAAGCGATGTGCAACATTTTCAGAGGTAATTCCCATTGGAAGAAGGCAGTTCTGGGCTTGTTCAAACATTTTTACCTGTCACAACACGGTAGTAAATATCAGGACCTTGCAGCCATTTACAAGGTTTTATTTCCAGAAATTAAAATTAAAAACAACGGTGGGGATAAAGTGATAAAATGAGGAAAAGTAGGAGAAATACTTTGGGATTGACTGATCCTTCCCATGCCATTGGGTTAGCTGTCATTGATTCCAAACCAGCACCAATACCTGCACAAAATAGTTAAAAGGTAAAACAAGATGCTCAAAGTCATAGAAATCATAAGAAGTACAAAACAATTTGATGCATCCTGTACCAATGTCATAGAACCCAGCCCTTATAGCTGCAGCTACATCGGCAACAGCTTGGAGCCCAGATGAACATTGCCTATTAACTGTCCTAATAGGCACAGTTTCTGGATGGAAAAAAGGTCATATGTAAATAAAAAAAAAAAAAAAAACTGAATCATATATCAGGTTCACAAACACAAATTAGACATACCAGGGAAACCAGCATAAAATGCAGCCATTCGGCATTCACTAGCTCTTTGAGATCCAGGTGCCAATACAGTACCCACAACAATGTCACCAACTTCACTTGGGTTCAAGTTGGTTTTCTCTATTACAGCCTAATGCTCATGATACATATTAGACTATTAGGGCGGAATATGAACTAAATACAGAACAAAGTAAATGTACATAACCAACATGATTATGCAACGACCACCTCTGCCTAAACAAAGCAGTTATTCATTCAACCTCATTTAAAAATTTCAAACGTAAAATAGTTTAGAAGAAAACAATGAATATCAAACCTTCAAAACAGGAGCTAGCAGATCATCAGCATGAGTGTCTTTAAAACCACCACGCTTAGCTTTGCAAAGAGCAGTCCGATATGCTCTGCAAGTGCGTAATTATTCATATTCATATAACAGGATCTATAAAGAGCCCTCCAACATATATGTTCATAATTCATGGCTGAATACTCTTCACAGAAAAAACACATGTTTAACTTGAGTAAGAGTCAAACTTACGCCACAATCACTACATCATCCCCAAATACAGACGTCCTTGGATAAGCAGCGCTATCCCCCGCCAAACATGCTGAAGCCTAGTGATCATGTGTTCAAAAAACAAACAGAAATTACCATAAACAGTTCAATTCACAAGGCACAAATATACCCATATACACATACAAGATCAAACATTTCACAAGATTTTGAGTTAATAATCAATGAGGGAAACTAGTTGCATAAAAAGTATCAGATGGGTACTTTTTACCACATGCCAGAAAACTCATTCAAATGAATATATGAATACAATCAAGATCAAAACATATACAAAATTCTGAGCTAATAACCAACCAACGAAACAAATTGTCACAAAAGGGTACAATTCCCACATGCCAAAACAACATGTTCAGATGAATATACATACACACACACAAATCAAAGGCCTTACAAAATTAACAAGTCATAACGAATCAAGGAAATTGATTCTAGCAAAATTGACAAAAGGGTATTCTTCCCAGATTCCAAACAAGCTATAAAAATGGATTATACGAAAAGGGTAATGATCAAAACAGCAAATTATTGAAGAAAAATTGAAAACGGGAAGAGAAGTGAAACTAACATAGAGGGATGATGATGATTCGTTGGTGTGGATAGATGATGAAGGGTTGAGATGGTGAAGCAGAACCTTCTGTCTGTTGATCGCTTTCTCCATAATTTTCGTGTATTGTGAATTGGGAAACGAAGCGATTCAAGCGAAGACGCAGAGAGATACAGAGTGATAGCGTTAGAAAGAGAGAAATGGATTTGAGATATGTTACTTGCCTACTTGTATTTATTATTACAGCCTTCGGCTGTTCGAGGAAGCAATAGAAAAATAGATTTATTATTATTATAATATAATATTATTATTATTATTATTAACATTTAATCGATATATCAGTGTAAAATTTTTTACACTGTCAATTAACCCGAAATCATTATATGAATAACTTTTAAGGTAGTTAGGATAAAAGTCAAATATTTTAACTTATGTGATAATTTCTGATTGGTTAATAATATAAAAAATATTTATACTGACAATGTATACCAATTAAATCCTTAATCGATATGTAATCTCAGTACAAAGATTTTTTATATTATCAATCAATTATAAATTATTATATCATTAAAAATATTTATTTGTTATCATAACTATCTTAAAAGTCATATATATATAATGATTTATGATCGATTAACAGTATAAAAAATTTTCAACTAACAATACATATTAATTAAACTCATTATTATTATTATTATAATTATCTTGCTAATCAGTATACGTAATGCATTAGTTAAAGAATCAAAAAATATTAATTTTTTGTTGATAAACTAAATAATCATTTCGTGAGACATTAAATACATTGTATTCCAATAAAAACTTATCTTTTTTACCCCTTAAATAATGTCCAGGTTAGCATTTTCCTCCTTATTATTATTATACAATAGGAATTTTGAAGAGATAATATAACAATTTTGTTAACATGGATAAGATAAATAAAGTAAGAATGAAGATAGTGAGACAGTATTTTATTTAATTTTAATTTGGTTTGTATATATAATAACTTTTTAGATAATTATTATATCAGACAAATATTTTTAATGCATATAGTAATATTTGATTGATTGATTAAAGATATACAATTTTTAAAATTTTATTTTTTTTAAATCCATATTTATAGATGTAAGATTAAATATAGTAAATGTACGTATATAAATATGATTAAAATATGTAACCAAAAAAAAATATATGATTAAAATATATGACTAAATATTATATGAGTTTAATTATTATGTATTGATAATATAAAGTTTTTTATATTATTAATCAATCATCAATTATGATATGAATGATTATTAAGATAATTAAGATAGGAGTCAAAAAAATATACAGACGTGATAATTTTTAATTAGATATATGTATAAAAAAAATTTACACTATGAATATAAAAATTAAACTCCTATTATATTTCAAATATTTAAATAATAACATAACAGAATTGTGAATATAAAACCCAAAAGATATTAATGGTCGGAGAGAACGATGACGATGGCGGTGTCTAGAAAGATGTTGCTTCAACACCTTCGCGGCTTCTAGCGCGTGAAGCTATCTTTTTTAGTCTTTGTTTTGAAAGTGCATCTTTAGTTATGATATTAATTAAAAAAAAAACAAATTAAATTAAACCCTTTTAATTATTTAAATATGTAATGTAATGTAATGTATCATTATTTGAATGGTTTAATTGACATATATTATTAGTATAATTTTATATTATCAATCAATTATAAATTATTATATGATTAAAAATATTTGAATCTTATAATAATTAACTTAAAAGTTATATATATAGTGATTTATAATTAATTAATAGTATACTAAATTTTACGTGATACTATATAAAAATTGAGCATTATTTCAATTCTTTGAAAAGAAATATGATATTTATTTAATCTTTTAATCATAAAAATAAGAGTTTAATTGTGATATACTAACGGTGTAAAATATTTTTACACAGACATCTAATCATAATTTGTCATATCAGTAAAAATAATTAACTCACATCTTAACTACCTTAAAAGTCATCTATATTATAATTGATGATTGATTATCTGTATAAAAATATTTTATATTTTTAATATATAACAATTAAACTCTAAAAATAATAAGATTATTTTTATATCGATTAACCCAATTAAGGGAACTTGACATCTTTATTTTCTTTCAAACCAAACAAAAAACTTCATCTTTATTGACTTCTTGTCCCATATGTTGTTATTATTTTATGAACTTTGAAACATTAACTAGTGTGTAGATATATTAAAGAAGTTCGGAGCAAATAATTACAACGTTTTTAATTTAGACATTTACCTCATTCAACTACAAAACTTTTGACTTCTACCCTATATATAGTTATGATGTTTGGTTTCTGAAGAGTATAAGTTCTATTTTCTTTCTTCTTTGTTTGAAAGGAAAATAGAACTGGCAAGATATACCCTGGTTACAATAATATTTTAAAATAATAAAAATATATACCAAAGTACTATTTTTGGAGTTTATCATCTATAATATCATTTTGGAAAGAAGAGAGTAGGATGAAAAAAAAAAAAAAAAAAGAATGTAATAGGAGGTGCATTCAAGCACACAAGGGCGCTTGCACATGAGTCACATGACCCAAGTCGGGACTATTGGAATGCGTGCCATTTTATGTAAGCTAGTATTGCTCCGTAAGGGACACGTATGCGGATAAGCAATTCTTCATGAATTCTGAATCAGAATGCGAACTCATCCATTGGCGGTTAGTCATTTTAACATCAAAATCTACATATGATATGTGATATCCTATATATTTATTTTTACTTTTTACTTATTTTTTATTTTTTTAAATATATATATCTCAAAAATACATCTAAAAATAAAAAAAAGTCGTATGATATCCCTTGTTTTATGTTGAAAAAACTTTTCTCTTCATCAATAAGGGTGGATACATATCGGCACCCACAAAACATGCTGTATTTTTTTTTTTCCAATGCACACAATAACATATATGAATTTAATTAGTATATATTATCAATATAAAGATTTTTTATATAAATAATTAATCAGAATTTGTCACATAAACTAAGTGTTTGACTCTTATCCTAACTACCTTAAAAGTCACACACACCATGATTTCTGATTGATTATCAGTGTAAAATTTTTTTACACTAACAATGTATAATAATTAAACTCAACTTATATTGTGGTGTTAAAATATATTTTTAGTTCTTTATTTTTACAAAAATTCATTTTAGTTATTTATTTATCAAATAGGTTTAATAAACTTTTTGATCCCTGCAAATAAAGTTAGTTTTTGTTTTAATCTCTCCAATTTTTTTTCATAGGATTTGATGCATGAACGTTTTGAAACTTTGAAAATGATCTTTGCTGTCACGTGGGAACCGTTAACTAATGACGTGATCGATGTCACATGTGTATTTATTTAAATATTTAAAGTCACATGGATTATTAAATTATTATTTTAATAAATTATTAATTAAAAATATATTTTTTTAATAATTTTTTTCAGAAACTAATCTTCTTATCTTATCTTCTTCTGGACCAATTCTTCCTCTATTCTCTGCGTTATCTTCTTCTTCTTCTTCTTATTATTATTATTATGCTTCTTTCTTCCTTCTACTTCTTTCCTTACTTGAAATCTTTGTCCCAGCTTCATGTTTTCCCAAGACCCATTCGTCCACCATGAACCAACCAAGAAAAGCTATCGAACCCGAAAAAAGAACACCGTTTTTGTCTTGAGCGAAGAAGACGAAGTGCAGCAGAAGAGGCAAGCAGCTGGGGAAGGAGGGAGGAGGAATCGCAGCAATGACCTAACCCCTCATATCCTATACCTTCTTTAGTTTCTGGGCTGGGTTGAAAGTACAAAAAATAAGTATTTTGTTATTTTATTAAAAATTAAAAATAAAACAATAATAATTTATAAGTTATTTAAAATATTAAATATATTTTTAATTTTTAATTAATAAATTATTAAAATAATATTTTAATAATCAACATGGCTTTCAACATTTAAATAAAGGATCTTGCTCCCATACCCCATCAATCCTAAGGGTTTTGGTACCCAATTGATGTGGTCCAATGATGGGATGACAGATGGTTTAATGATGCCATATCATCTCATTTATTATTTGAACACTGAAGTTTTATTGTTTTACAAGTTAGTCCTTATTAACTTAATAATTATTTTATTTTTCCCTCTTCCTCTCGTCTGCCCTTTCTTCCTCTAGTCTTCCCTTTCGTCCTCTCTAAACCCAATACAAGCGCGGCGCTCCATCAAAGAGACCTTCCGATACAAGGTCTCTTTCTCCCTCCCCGTGTCTAGAGCAAAGAGAAGGCGATTTGAGGATTTGAAGAACATCAAGCATCCTTCGCTGTCTTCCCTTTCACCCACAGTTTTCACTAGAGCTCCCCGTGTCCACTGCACAGTACCAGATCCGCCGTCCTAGCATCCTTCGCTGTCGTCTAGCCAATTATCCATCGTGTGTCATTGTCTGAGCATATTGTCCAGACCCAATCTGCCGCTCGGATGTTCAAACATCCGGTGTAGGATTTTAACCCTAATTCGACCGAGCATTTGAAGCAGGAATTCTTTCCTCTCGCGCCGGGTTTGAAGATTTGAAGAATATCGATAACTCACCGCTCTTTCACCTTCGAGAAGAAGAACGCCAATTGAACAAAAGGTAATGTCGTGAGTTTATTTTTTGTGTTTGCATCTGATGAATGTTATTGTCTTTAGTTTGTAGTGGTGTTAATTTTGTTTTTCAGAGTTGATTTTTGCTGGAATTGAACCCAGCTCTTTGGAATATAGATTAGAAATGAGTTCCGACTTTGAGGGTTTTATTGGTGGAAGTGTTGACAGACCCAAAAAATTTAAATAATGGGGGCAAGGCATAAAATTCTGTTGGGGTACTGCATCAGTTGCCGGACTGATACATATGCATCGGTTTTGTTAGTTTTGGGCTGTACCTTGTTGTTTAATTATTGAAACCTGCTGCATATTAGTCTCTTACTCTTTTATCTAGTTTGCAATTCTGCAGAATGGTATCAAGGCCAGATATGCTTTTAGTCTTATAATAGTCTTGCAACAGGGGGAAGGTGTGGGAGCTAAGTCTCATGTAAGGGCTTTGATCTCAACTTTGCTAAAATATAAGAAACTCTCTCTAATTATGGGTTATGTGCAGAAAACCCTTTTAAAATCTCTAATGCACAATTAATCTATCTATAAGGGGTTTTATAAGAAGGTTTAGGGTACTGCATCAGTTGGACGCAGCTGATCTTGAAAATAAGAAGGTCTGGTGGCAAGTTTTACACATCCTGCTGTGGGGTTTTTATTTTTTCTGATGGTGCCCTTAAATTTATGGTCTAGGTGTTTTTTATTTTGAGAAATGCTTACTCTTTTTTTCCCATCAGGTCTTTTTATTGGTTTGATGGCCTTCTTCTCGGGTTCTTTGTAAGGGGGTATGGTTTAGCTGGTTCATTTTTATGTTGCTTTTAGGAGGTACAAGTCCTATTTGTAGTTTGACTCTAGTTGTATGTTTCTGCTCTCTAGTGTGCCCTTTTTTTTCTCTGGTCTGTATTTGTTAGATGTTTTATGTTTAGTTGGCTTAGATCTAAGAATGTAATGTTAATTTTTGTGATTAATATTCCCAAACATTAATATTTTGTTGTTATTTTCTCCTTATCGTGAGTTTGATTTTTGTGTTTGCATCTGTGATAATGACATTGAATATGTGGGATAAACTTCTGCTTTCTATATATGTATTGCAGATGAATAACTTTGATGATTTTCCAGTTGTAAATTTGGATGATGATAGAGATGTGAATTCTCCTGATAGTGCTGATGAAAGTGGTAGTGATGAGCCTGTTGATTTGGGGGATCAAAATGAGCCTAGAGACTTAGATGTTGGAGATGAACAGTATAAAAGGGTAGCAGACTTGACAGCTGATGAGATACGTAGTTTAGAGTTTGGTAGCGAAAAAGAAGGTTGTCAGTTTTATCAGACATACGCAAAATGTCATGGCTTTGTGATAAGGAAAGACGATGTAAGTCGGGATGTTAAGGGGAATATCATAGGGCGCCAACTTGTATGTAATAGAGAGGGATTGAGGAACAAAAAGCACTTCATGAGGGTAGATAGAAAAAGAGAGCATAAACCAATCACCCGTACTAAGTGCCAGGCAAAGCTTAAGTTACACTTCAATCAAAGGACTTCAAAATGGATGGTGGTGTCCTTTGAGGAGTCTCATAACCATGAACTAACCCCATCGAAATTTGTGCACTTAATCCCTGCTTATCGTGTCATGACAGATGCAGATAAAGCTCAAGTCGATAGTTTGCATTCATATGGTGTCAGAGCTTGTCAC